>VZTF01000387.1:1894924-1958678 GCA_013397755.1 Cnemophilus loriae
ACCGAGCGGCGGCTCCGCACTGCCCCGGCGCTGGCTGCTCGGCCCGGCCCGGCGGGAGGTCCAGGCCGGGGCACGGGCCGGGGGGCGCGGGCGTGCCCAAAGTATTGGCTGCCTTGGCCTGGAAGGGGCCGGGAGACAGACAAGGCTCGCTTTAATACGCTTCGAGCTCATTACCACCAGAGAATCCCTGCTTAAGTCTTTCCTCTATATGAACCTTTCGTGAAAGAAGTTGGAATCAGATGTGGAAGGAGGAGTGATTGGGTGTTCCAGCAGTCGAATTACAAAATTTTTTAAAAATAGGCTTATTTCATCATATAACATGAAAAATGAGTATTTGTTACTGGCCTGTGTTTTCACCTGTTAACACAAAATAGTTTGTAATGAATATGCAGGTAATATTCATATAATAGTTAATAAGTAATATTTGTTAGTTGCTTTTTGTATACACTGATAAGAAGTCATAAATAAATGTTAAATGTTTCAATAACTTGTCTACTGAAACTGTAGTTCTTAATCATCCCAAGACAGCAAGTGCATTTGGTGACAGTAATGTCGGTAGCCAGTCCTGTGAATATATTCAGCATGCTGTATGTTCTTATTATTGATTAACCTTGATGATCATGGGGGAAGAGAAACTAAGAAGATGGGAAAAATACTGGGAAAAGGATAATCAGTGGCACGTTGTTCAGTTTAAGCTCCATTTCTTGATAATAATTTAGGCTCTGATGGTAACTTTGTTGCTACTGTTACAAACTTCTGACTTAGAAGGGCAAACTCTAACACAGAATTTTGAAAATTATTCTTCTTATCTCAGGGAACAGTGTGTACAAATCCACAATTCTTAAAAGGCCACAGAACTGACTGACAGGCTGTGGATTTGGAAGTAGAAACTGCGAAAGGATGTCCTAAGAGGCAGGAGTTGAAACAGGAAGAGAAGTTCTTTGAATTCTGTCTGGGGAGGCTAGAAACAATGTTTTGTGCCATCTTTCCACTCTGTAGTGCTGGGGTTTAGCAATAGGCCTTGGCACTTGCTCCAGTGCAAGCTTCTTGATGACAGAGATGTTTTAGTTGCTGATCCAGTATTGAACTCTATCTGGGAAGGAATCAAAGATTTAAAAGCAATTAGGAGAAAAGGTTACTGACTGTAGAAGTGTGGATTTACTACTGATGGAGCTACTGTCAGTATATATGTTCCCCAAGGATGGTTTTAAGAACTGTGACTGACCTACATTTCCTTAAGAGACATTCCAGTAAATACTGTGTGGCTGAGCGCACATTCAATCCAGAGTGGTTTACAACAGACTTTCTTGCTGTTGCAGTGAATTTTCATCAAACACTACAGAACTTGCATCTCTTACTGTTCTAGTCAGTCTCTGTGTTTTAAAATTTGCGGGATTTTTTGCTGCCCAGTCCTCATCCTTCTTGCATATGTGACATATTAAAATAAGCTTTTTAGGAATTACTGTGATGAGGATGGTGGAAGGGCTTAGGAGAATCATTTAGGGAAGCATTCTAAGTGCTGGCTTTACACAGGTGTTTGGGTGAAGGGAGAAAAACCCACATCACCTGGATACCCAAATGAAAAGGAGATTCAGAGGTGCAAGGCTGCATTATACAGGCCTACACAAGCCTGAGATGAGCTTGGAGCCCATACCAGGTGGGAATGCAGAGTAGATCCTCCTGATTTATCAGACTGGCATCTAGACTCCTAATTCCTCATACAAGTTCAGATTTTAAATAAATTTTTATCTTATAGTAAACAGGGTCTCATGATCAAAGCATTCACTCTTGATCTGTTTGGAGGCTAACACATGTCAGTAGAAAAGGGAGTTAGATTTGGTTGTACTCTCTGTGTGGCAAGTTGGCCGGGTTTGGTTGTAGTCTGTGTGTGGCAAGTTGGCCACCTGATCTTAAGGAATAAAGAAAGAAGAAATGCTGTTTAAAGGAATGTTGTCAACATAATGGTCACTTAAGAAATGGTTTGGGCCAGGGATGGTCACAAGACCTAGTGTAGCTTGCTTTCAAAACTTTTGTGTAATGACCACGCTTTGCAGCTGCAGTCTGTGCTTACCCAAGTAACAGAGGGTGAAGTAGAGCAGAATCTTGCAAAATATGGAGCGTTGCTCATATATGGGTAACTTTTGTTCTGCTGCCCAGGTACTGAGCTGCTTTGAGGAATCTCACATCTGAAAACAGCTGAGCTGCATGAATACAGCCTTGTAACTCTTGGCCTTAGCTGTGATGACAACAACTCTCGAATTTGGAGAGCCCCCAGCTGGCTCAGGTGAAAGGTGGTTCTGTGGAACAGCTGTGCCGGTCCAGCAGCTCACCCAGCTTTCCTTGCACCTGTTTGTTGGCCACTTTGTGGAGTCCTTTGTCTTGCTAAAGCATGAGGAAATAACTTGGTGAGGAAGAAGTGATTAATTTTGTAGTTGAATTACTTTACTGGAGGAGCTGGCACAAAGAATGTAGAGAGTGGCACCACATCGTTTGGGTTAAGTTGTTTTTTAACCTGGTCTGGGCATCCTCAAGGTGCCTTAGCAGGAGCTGCTATGCCTGGAGCTCATGTTTGTTCATACCAAGGCAGCAACACCAGGGACCAAATCGCCGTGGGTAGTAACTGCGAGCAAAATACTGCAGTGCAATTGCTCAGTTTTCTCTGAGATTTAAATAAAAATGCACTGAAGTGTATTCATATAATAATGATACTAGAGAAGGAGAAGAAACAGGTGAAAGTCAAAACCTTACTTGCAGAGCCTGCTTGAAGGCCTGATATCAGGCACAATGCTCATTTAAATCTAAGGTATTTTCTTGGATTCGTTTCCTAAGTGTTTTGGGGGAAAAGGAGACTAATTACGATGCCGACTTGCTTTTATACCTTTTCTAAAGTGTTTTCTATTTAGCCAGGATGATATAATCATACAGAAAAATCTCCTTTAAGAACCAAAATAACCCACTGAATGCTTCTGTTCTACTGACAATATCTACTAAAAATGTATATTACATGTATTCTGTGCAACTACTTCTGCATATCTGCTTCATATTTAGATGAGCTATAATTTTTTTACACTTCTCTTGTCAGTTTGGTGATGTTCAAAGGCTTGTCTTTAAAGCTTGTGGCAAGTAGTTTTTGTGGCTGTTCTTCCTCTTTCATTCTCTCATATCGATAATCACTGCGTACTGTCTCGTGTCTTAGACATTTTTGGAGCTGATAACCCATCCTTATAAGATCAGTGTCAGATGCACTGAACTCTTTACCTTTTAGAGCTGACTCAACACAATAACTATATCAATGTTCTGATACCTTCTGCAAACAATTTGTTAGGTACTTGGCTAAAGTTTTCTAGAAAGACACCTAAATGAAGTTTGTTAATAATTGATTTACATGCAAAAGAGCTTTGCCTGTGAATTCCTGCTGACTGCTAATTGAGCTGTGTTTGTATGGTCAGCTGGCTAGATGTCAGGAGTGATTTAAATGTTTATGCCTCATGTGATCCAAGGTATCTGGAAGTATCATGTGAGACGTTGTTTGCTTTCTTGTTCCTAATTTTAAACACGGGCCTTTTCTGTGGCAGTCCGTGGAGTCTATGAGCTACTTCAAGACATTCTTCTTAGAGAACTGTGGTCAGAGTTTAAAATTAATTTTCCAGGAAAGTTGGTTCATTTTGAAGGAAGACTAATTTATAGAACCAAAAAGACGACTGTTATTTGAGGAAATAATACTGGTTAAAAAGTTACGATAGTTGATAAATACCCGAAGGTATTTGCATTTCAGATAAAAGTAGTAAAAAAGTACCAGCTGCTGGCCCTCTTTATTTTCTTTTTCCCCACATAAAAAATATCCTGGCTCCCAACACTGTTATTAAATAGGTGCCTTTTTTTTTTTTTCCTCTTAGGATCCTCATATTTGGACATTTGTTGAATGATCTTTTTTCTTTGTTATCTGAGCAGTCTTAAGACAAGTCACTTTCAGGGTGCAATTTGCTTATTGTCTCTTGGTGGGAACTGTGAATCTGTCATTAAGACTTAAGGATAGTGATAGGCAGGAGTAGGAACGTATCCTAGAGCTAATTGCTGCAATTCACAGTCTGTTACCACTCTTAAACTCTAATGATGTTTCTAAATGTGCTTTTCCATACAGTTTAATCATACAAAAACACATCCCGGAGGGAGATCTACTAGTTTTGTCAGGGCAGATGAGACCAAAAAATTAGCCAAGGATACTATAAATATTGGAAGTGAATTTGGCTTATCAGTGTATTAGAGCGAGTTTTGTTGGGATTAGCATCTTTGTGAAAAAAGAGGATGTGCTAGAACTGAAAGAACACAAAATCGTATGGAAACACTTTTTTCTGCTGAATAAGAAATCTCATTTTTCCAAATGTCGCAGTTCTGAAATCAATAGAGGAGTTACACAGCTGCAAATTAGGGAAGCAGGGTACTGCTGAAGATCTTGTCTTGGACATCCGGTCTTAACTAGTGCTGATGAATTTTGCAGAACTTCACAAGCAAGTTATTTTGGGGTCAGTCTGCAGGCTTTAAAAAGTAAGAACTCTTTAATGTTTCCAGCAAAAAGGCTTCGAAATGATAGATATTGGTAGATGAGAGGATGAGGAGAAAAACTGCATACAGGTTACTCTGCTCACAGGTACTTTCTCTGTATGGCCTGAAAGCAAAGGGAAAGATGTTTTTCTATTGCTTTCAAATTCCACCACAGAAAATTTGGAAAGCTATGTCCTTAACCTACAGAATTAATCTTCAGTGTGATATTTTTTAACCTGTTACTTATAAAAAAACACTGAGTAGTTCTCCAGCTAAGATGTAAATCATTAACACTGTTAAACTGGGTGGGTTGAGGACTGAAGATCTTGCATGTTTTTTTCCATAATCTCAAAAACCAAAACTTGTATTTTGTTTCCTATAGGTTCATCATGAACCATCTTCAGTTTGCAGAGTATACTTTAGAAAATAAAAAAACCCCAAGTTGTGAATGATAGTGATTAGCAGCTTCACTGTTAATATGGTAGTGTAAACATGACAGAAACATTTTTGTTAATCCCTGCTTTATAAACAAATAGGCATTGTACTTGTACGTGAGAATTTATTTTTTAACTACAGGATGTATCTTTGCACTTGTACCTTATCTTTTGTTTAGAATTGAAAAAATTGCCTTTTTTCATCTTGTTCCTTATTATCCCTTGAGTAAAAATCAGTATGTCATGTTTCTCATCTTGTGTCCTGAATTGGACGCAGGAGCACAGCCTCTATCCTCCAGAAGCTTGAAGATAAAATATCTTAAGTAAATGAAAGTTTCAGTTAATCTAAGATCATTCCATTAAGTCCAAGTGAGACTTTGTACAGTTTCTTGCTTTCAGTGCTTTTGTTGATAAATGTATCTTGACTATAATCTTAAACTTCTCCAGTTGCGAGTTTTCCTACTCTGAGCAGGAGTACTTATGATTGATTGAGTGCAGTTTGGAAACCTCAGCAAGTTCTCCAAACTCTAATACCCCAGATGTTTGTCTGAGTCTATGAAGGGTATCTTTGCTGGAAGAACTTAATTTTTATCCAAGGAAATGAGATTCTAGGCTAGAACAAAATGTCACTCTTGTTTGTTTTGCATTGAAACTGAAGACAAAATCAACCTGTTCTGTCCTTGGCGGGTCTGCTGCTGAAACTGACCACTCATGAAAGATTGATATAAATAGAATTACGTTCTGTTCCTTTTCCAATTAAAAGCACTGATACGGCAGAGGCACGAGACTGGAACGAGTTGTTGTCTTAGTTTTCTAAGCAATTACTAAGTAGGATTTTGTGAGGTTACAAGACTGAACTTCAGTCAACTCTTTCTAAGGTGTGATGCAATGCTGTAATCTCCCTTACTATGCTTTCCAGTATATCAGAGTCCTTGAAATGTGACCTAAAATAAACCATGGTCAGCTACTGGGCCTTTTAACATTTCACTGAAGGCTACAAAAATAAAGCCCCTGAAAACCTAATGAGAAAGTAGAGGTAGTTAATAAAGAAATCCTGAGGTACAACTTGTGGTGGGGTGTAACCTGCAGGGGTTGAAGGTTGTAAGAATGTGACTGTCTGAAGTTCTGGCCTTTTTCAGTTCTGCAATAAGTTTTTCTCTAAAAGCACATCTGGTTTTCCATTGAATTAGGCATCCTGCTAGAAGACATTATCTCTTCCCTTAAACCGTTGCGAAGTATCACTGTATTATAGAACTTGAACTGTTTTGATTAAATAGTTTACTGTGGGATAGGGGGAAACAAATGTATGGGTAGACCTGCATCAAAAAACTCCAAAACAAAACATTGACAAGCACACCCTAAAAAGGGGGCTTTGTGGACCTGAAAGGAGTAGAGGGAACCCTTAAGAAGTGCCTAACTTCTAAGTTTTTCTAATACAGAAAAACTTTTCAGTTACTGAAACGTTTTTGCCTCTCTGGTTCTCGAGGAAAAAATGACTAAACATAACAGAAGAAGTTTCTCTGAACACTTGATGCTGAAAATTGTTATTGTTTGGTTAAGACTAATTCTAATTTGGAAAAATATTCCTGTTTCCATCTAGAGTTTAAAAATAATGAAGCATAAACCCTAGTCAAAGGGATACTGGCATTTAGTGTATGCCTTCATAAGGTACAATACCCAAGACCCTTTCCTCCAAGTATTACCAATGTAAGGTGTCCAAAGGAAAAAAAAGTAAAACTTGTTGCAACCAGGCCTGAATGTAAAAGATATGAAACTGCATTTTTATGTTGTTAGCCAGCTATGTCTCGTGTTGTAAAAGTGTAGTCTGATGTGAAGAAGGGCAGATAAATAATATAAATGGATCTTTTACTTTTTGGATTTTCAATGTCAAATTGATAGTTTGCAGGCAACTATGTATAGAGAGCAAAGACTTGCATGTGCAGTTGTGATGCTCTGAAGAAAAAGTTCTTTCAGAAAGATTCAGTGTGTTCTTGAAAACACAGATAATTTTGGTAATGTCCTAGACAATCTTTTTCTTCATACCCATGGCCTTACATGCTCCTGTATATTCTGCTCTTTGAAGTTAGGAGCTGTTCGTCCAGAATCATTCTACATGTTGGTTTCTCAGCTAATGATTTTTGAAAATATATAAATATTTCCAGTGGAAAATTTACACATAGTACTTCTTATGTGGTATTTTTTATCCTATTACAAAACCTAGTGGTGTCTCTGGATGCAGTGATAATGCGTATAAGGGCTACAGTATTTAGCTGTGTAGACTACAATATAAAATGTTACATGCTTTAATTAACTGTCTCCTTTTTATGTCTCTTTCTCCTTTTTATGTTTTTCAGTTCCGGGGGACTTAGGTAATCAGTTGGAAGCAAAGTTAGATAAGCCATCAGTGGTGCACTATCTCTGCTCTAAGAAGACAGACAATTATTTTACACTCTGGCTGAATCTAGAATTGCTTCTGCCTGTCATCATTGACTGCTGGATTGATAATATCAGGTAAGATCAGAAATGTTGCTCTTTGCAGTTATGTCCTTTCCTTAGGCTGCCATGCAGAATGGCTGCCTTTAAATTTCTTTTCTGATTCAAGACCAGTGAGAGAAATTACTTGGAATTCTGCTGGGTAGGCTAACAGCATGGGTCTGAAGATGTGGCTCTGTTGCCTTTGAGGTAGCTGTTATTGCTGATGAGGAGCAGAGGCTCTTTTAGTTTCTTCCACTTTCTCTTCTACCAGTGACTCCATGTAGGTTTGAGCACTTACTAGACACCTCTGTGGCCTTATCTCAAGGAAAATGTTTTCTGCTCTTTTGTCAAGCAATGGGACAAGAGGAAATGGGCAGAAACGGATGCACAGGAAGTTCCACCTGAAACATTTTGATTTTAAAAATTGCTTAATTTAAAGCTTTCACACTATTTCATAATTCAGTCTGCTTTGTTAATATACAAATAATATAAATATATGTATGAAAACAAATAATTAGCTGGTGCAATTAAAAACTATTGTATTGGCATGTTGCTCTTTTATGAATGTACTGAGCTGTTGTAAAGCAGTCTGCTTTGTCTTGCCCTATGCCTTATGGAGTAGAGAGATTTTTGTTGAGAGAAGATTTGTGCATCAGTTTAGATTCTTAGACTCCATCTAGGGGCAAAAACTTGCATTTAGAAATTGCAATTGTATTAATATGGTACTAAAAAGAAACCAACCCTCAACCATAATAAGAGGGGTGATTAAAGAAATAAGCTCCAGATTCTTCACATCCTAAGGTGATTTGAAAAATATTTACAAAACACTCAATACCTCAATATGTTTCCTGAGGTGCCAGTCATTATTAATCAGGAAATAAAGTATTCCCTTATGCTGGTATGGGTGCTTCTAGTTAAATAGAAATTAATTATTTTTAGATAGATTAATATTTTTGATGTCTGATTTAATAGGTATTTTACATCCTACTGCCAGATTCCTATGCTCTTTATAAGTTTTTTCCATTTTGTGGCTTGGTGGAAAGTCAAATGGCACAGAACTATATAAAGTAGCTTATATTTTAAAGATGAGGTTCAGCCACAGTTCCATAGACTCGGTTTTACAGAGTTGAAAAGTCTTAGATTCTGCACATAAAGCATTAAAGTAATTAAAGTAATTGTTTGCATTGTATAACCTCTTAGCCATGAGAGTACTCTGATCATGTCTGCTTGGGTTGGGTTTTTTTCCTCCTTCTGAGTAACAGCACTTAAAGTTCTTGTACTGCACTCAGAACGTAAGACCCAGTGTAGTTGAGGGTTGTCATGTGGCAATATAACATGTTTCATGGGGTTTTTTGTTGTTTTTCTTCTCCTTCTCCCCAGGCTGGTATATAATCGAACACGTAAGGTTACAGAATCACCAGATGGAGTGGATATCAGAGTCCCAGGATTTGGGCAGACATTTTCCTTGGAATTTCTTGACCCAAGTAAAAGGAGCGTTGGTATGTACAAGCTATGTCTGGAATGCTTTGTCACTTGGAGAGTTTTTCTAGTTGGTCTTTATGCAACAAACTACTGAAATGTGACTTCAGATTACAGTCCCGTGAACTCACTTTGCTTTTAAGAGTTTGCATTGCATTGTATTGTTTTGTTTGTTGCGTGGCCTGATAGATTGAGACAAGAAGATTCCATTTACTTAGTGTTGTCACTTCTAAGTTTGCTGGATGAAATCTGAGTAGGCATACTGAGGACAGATGCCTTCTGAAAATGAGATGAGTTGAGTAGAAAATTCTGTGACAGAAGCTTGACAAGCAAAACTGAAATGAAAGCACTTTAGCTTGGTTCTGAGTAAGATGTTCTTTGGCCTTAGGAATGGGTTGTAATATGTAACATCTTTCAGTATGCAGTCTGCAACTGTTTCCCTGTTTGCTATTAAAGCTTTATGTTCAGTTACTTAAGTCTTAGTCGTCTACCCCAGAGATAGAAAAATAGTTTTGGAGTAGTTTCCAGAGTTCTGCCCTGGGGTACATGATAAGCATTTGTTTCCGAGAATGAATGCTGGTGCAGTCCAGGCCAACCGTTATACCGTACCTGACATTAATTTGCAGTCAACAAAAGCTATGACTCTAACAAAAACCCCTCAGAAATTCTTATGTTGCAGTTCAAGGGTGAACTTTCCTCTGCTGAGTAAAATTTATCCACTTCGTGTATACTACATTTGGCTGCCAAAATGTTTGCGAGATCAGCCAACTCATAAGAAGTTTTAATAGTGATGTTCTCTCAGTTTTGGGGGATAGTGAGCATAACACAATTTGTTTAATTTGCATGCAGCTTTCTAGATTGTTAAAGGCAAACTGCTGGTTTAGTGTCTGTACATATGAGGTCAGAGATAATGCCTCTGGAACTTTGTTTTGCAGTGGTGTCTGACAGCTGCTTCTCACACTAACTTTGTTACTGTTCTGTTTCTCTCTTATCTGATTTTTACAGGAAGTTACTTTTATATGTTGGTGCAGAGTTTAGTAGATTGGGGCTACAAACGTGATGAAGATGTAAGAGGAGCGCCTTACGACTGGAGAAAGGCACCAAGTAAATAATACACTGTTACTTTAACAAAATTTTGACTCTCCTAGCCAGCAAATAATGTGTTGAATCTCTTTGCCCATCCTCTACGATTATACCTAAAAACTTATATTTGTTTAGTTCTTGGGGCCTGGGTACTCCTGGATGCAAATGCAAGCTCAGTGTTGTGGTTTCTTTTTCTTTCTTCTTTGAACAACTTGCTACTTAAAACTTGCTTAAAAACAGAACAAAACAACAGAAAAACCCCATTTCACCAAAGCACTTGCACACAAAACCACCACCCCTCCCATTTAATACTGGAGTTTCTAAGCGCTGAATTATTGATTCCACAGATGTTTCAACACAATTATTTAAAAGCTTATTTTTTTAAAAGCTCAGCATTCACAATTAATAATTATGACTGTGTAATCTGTATGTTTTAGATGAGAATGCAGACTATTTTGTGGCACTTCGCAAGATGATAGAGTTACTGTATGAGCAGTACGGGAGCCCTGTTGTCCTGATTGCCCACAGCATGGGTAATATGTACACCCTCTACTTCCTCAACCGCCAGACCCAGGATTGGAAAGACAAGTACATCAAGGATTATGTGTCATTAGGTGCTCCATGGGGAGGAGTGGCTAAAACTCTCCGAGTGCTGGCTTCAGGTAGGTAATTGGAGGCTTTGCACTGTATTTTGTGCGTAGTGCACAATACTAACGAGACTGTTGACTGTAAGACTGCAGGATGAGAGTTTAAGGTACCATGAAGGTAAAAATATTTTTTTTTTGTAAATGATGACAACTTGGTGTTTCAAGCCTTGCAACCCAACTGTTATTTTTCATATTTGTGGGGATGGACTGAGTTTTCTCACATCCTTTAACCAGGAGCTTTCTCCTTTCTTGACCTCTCCTGACCTCTTTTCAGCAAGATTGTTGTGTCATCTGCTGTTTGGCCTGATGCCTTCTCTTTCTGTCCCTTCTGCCACCAGCCTGATTGCTCTCTGTTCAGTATTGAAAAGCTACCAAGGACTCCAGAGCATTCAGCAGTTTCCTTTGATTAAAGATCACACAGCTGCTTGAGGTTCACATTAAAGGAAATTTGTAAATGTGGTGGGAAACCAGTATCCACAGTGTAAATGTCAGGTGAAAGTAACTCTACAGATTAGGAAAGTGCATCTTTGAGGTCTTGGGTTTAGCACACTGGATATGCCAGAGACTAAAAAACAACAAAAAAAATTGAATAAAGCAGCATAATGTACTTCACTGAGTAACTGAAAGTGACTGATGGAAAATGTTCACTTACCCATCATGTGATACCATAATTACATCATGTGATTTGACATGTAGTTCTCAATGTTTCTGGCTTGGTTTTGTAGCTTGTTTCTGACTTGTTAGCTTTGGATATCCACTATCTTCTTCCTAATCAAAGCTGACATCAAAAATTGGACTTCATCGAAATGCAAAACACACAGCAAGAGCAAGCCATGCATGGACAGAGCAAAGAATACTTTGCTTAGCAAAGGCATTTGATTCTGAACAGTAGTGCACTACTCCATTACTAATTAGAAAACTTGACTCAATACAAACATCCAATTTACACATTGTTAAAGCTGTTGAAATGGCACTGTAAAAATTGATTTTCCTTTTCCCACAGGTTTTGTCTGACATATTTGCATGCTACAGAAATGGCAAGAAGTGAACAAAGTTAATATCACCATCATAAAAATTACACAATTATATAAAAACTCCACAGTCCCATATCTCTGCTGGATTAAACTTTTGTGCTTCATACCTTGTCTACCCTTTATAATGCATCTCAAGCAAAGTGGCTAATTCTACTAAGGCATAATGAATAGCTAAATTTCTGCTAAAATGTAGTCAGTCGTATTTCAATCTGTGTGTCTGTTGTACTAAACTCCGTGTTTTCGAGCAGAAATTTAAGAATCACGTGGGAAAGTTAAACGGGGAAACATAATATCAGAATGCACGGTTTTAGGCTGTTTCTGTCTCAAATATCTGTAGTAAAGCACCACCATCAGCACTTGGATTGCATTAGTCTATTTAAGACTTTCTAAAGTTATCAGGGTTAGTATGCAGAAGAATTGTTGCTTTAAAGAAAAATACTGCATTTCAGCAGGAAAGACAAGGCACTCGATGAATGCATTCTTTCTGCTCCCATTCCTGTTTATAATGTGTAATGCCAGGACCTTCGTGTCAAATCCACAGCTGTGTTTTTAAAGTGGTAAACAGTACATGGGTGGAATTGTTTTCTGGAGATTTTTTTGATACTTTCAGCTACTTGTACATGAGCTTTGCTGGATTCCACTACAGCGGACAAAGACACAAAGCTCACAGTGGTTTGTTTCTATTTTTGAAATGTTGAAAAGTTGCAGTGTTAGCAGTGTCTTTCCTAATGTTCTGTTGTGACTCATATGTCTACTGACTTAAATGTGGTGTTGGCCACCTAGTACTTATTCACCTATGAGAATAGTAAAGGATTTGAGGAGCACTTTGTAACGGTTCTGTAAGAGAAGGCTGGGATAGTCAGGTTCTGTGTTTGATTATTCTACTGGAAATAAATGTTGTACACGTTCCTTTCATTGTTCAGTTCAGAACTTGGGCTTTCTTTGCTGAAAAATGCCAAGCAGTGTTCAGTAGCTTAGTGGTGAGAGTGCACAGTGGAGTGCTTACACCACACAGTGTCATGAAACCCATTTCTCAGGACCCTTGTGATTCTTGCTGTGCATTTGAGTTTTCTTTATCTGTTTCAGACTAGCAATGTCTCCATGTACTCCTCCTAAAGATGGCAATGCTGTGCTTTGTGTCTGCTTGCTAAAGCAATAGTGCCACCCCATGGAATTGAAATAGCACCAGAGTTTATTTTTCAGGAATAGTGGTTTTGGTTGCAGCATTTCAATTTTTATGGCATGGTTGACTTGGACCATTACATGCTGTTACCACCTGGATCTAATAATGGAAAATAAAATTCAAAGTTCAGCTGACAAAATAATTGAGGTGTGGCAGCCACTGTGATAATGAAAACAAACAAGGAATATAAACTCATGTCTGTCTCAGGGTTTTGTTGGCTTTTTTTAAGAAGTAAGCACTATATTGGCCATTTATTAAGCAGCTTCTGATTTTGTGAAGATGCTAGAACAATTGTTAAAATATGCAGAAACATGCATATAAATTATCACTTAGTCATGTGTTAGTTTCAGCCATGTGCTTCAGTCATTCATCAACTCATATTTAAATTTTGGAAGTTATTAAAAGTCAGTTTACAGAAGTTAATTAACAAGACAATCATAAATGAGGAAAAACTTTTCAAACTGTCGCTGTAAGCCAGGGGAACAAACTTATTATTCATGTTATCACCATGAGTGCTAGTAATTGCTGCTGAGTAAGACTGATGCCTTGCTTTATGGATAATGAAATTCCACTTTTTTCCCTAAGGTGACAACAACAGAATCCCTGTTATCAGTTCACTCAAGATCAGAGACCAGCAGAGATCAGCAGTTTCCACGAATTGGATGCTCCCCTACAACTACACGTGGCCTCCAGACAAGGTCTTTGTCAGCACACCCACAGCTAACTACACTCTGCGGGATTACTGGAAGTTCTACAGGGACATTAACTTTGAGGATGGCTGGCTCATGAGGCAGGACACAGAGCACCTGGTGTACCAGATGACACCGCCCGGGGTGCGCATCCACTGCCTGTATGGCACTGGCGTGGAAACCCCCGACTCTTTCCATTATGAAAGCTTTCCTGACAAAGAACCCAAGATTTTCTACAGCGATGGGGATGGTACAGTGAACTTACAGAGTGCCTTGCAATGCAGAAAGTGGGTGGACATGCAAAAACAGGAAGTGGTGATGTTGGAGCTTTCAGGAAACGAGCACATTGAAATGCTGGCCAATGAAACTACTATCTCCTATGTGAAAAAGCTGCTCTTTGATTTGTGATAACCTTGTGTTGATAGTTATTTTCCTCACCTGTGATGCCTTCCCTTAAATATGGGGAAATGCCTTTTAATCCCTAGATACTTAGATATTTGAATTATTTATTTTGCCTTTTTAAAAGGTTGTGTTCAAGTTGCTTGGTGTTCTAAATGATCGTTTGTCTCTGATTTGTGTTTATGATGTTTCATGGTATTTTCACATTCTGCAAATTTTATCAAATATGCATTTTGGTGCCTCTGGTGTTTTGTCCAATGGTCACACAGACTTTCATTTGGAGATTGTGCAGCCCCTTGCACGTACCACATGGAATCATAGATCCCAGAGTTCCTTTGTGTGGTCTTTGCAGGTTTGGAGTGGGAGGGCTAGGAAGGATGGCAATTTTGGATGCCTGAGGGAATGGTATTAACAATTGGGGAAACACAGTAAGCTTTTTAAAGGGTCTTGCATATTCTAATCCACAGTTCCCAGTGGATTAGTTTGTAAATGTGCATATCTACTAGGTAGGATAGGGAAGAGGTCTGCCTGGAACTTGTCACCATTGTTGTAATCCAGACTTTTTTTTATTACAGCCTGGGAGGAAAAAAGATAGATGTGTGAATTACTTGACGCTTCTTTATTAGGTACCCTACTGGGTTATTTTAGAAAGAAGAAATTGTTTGCTCATCAACTTTTAGAATCCCTGATTGCATATAGTCTGGAGTCTGAGGAATTCTCAGCCTGTGCTTTATTTATGGGGGAATGAAGCTAAACTGTGGTTGGTGCTTGAAGTAACTGTAGCAGTGTGGAGTAGCACATAAATCAAAGCTAATTGAATACTGGCAAACAATCTATATGGTGTGGAATTGCATTTCTGGGTGAAAAACAACCTTCTGTAGTGGAAATGATAATGGATGGTGGGCAGTATTTAAAAAAGAAAAGTGAACTTCTGAAATGGAGTGGGGAATGGAAGCCAGCTTAATGTTGTATGGAGTATAAACCTTGCTCTCAGTCAAATACTTTGGCTCTGATCCAGTTACCTGACTAAGCAGTGATTAGATCAACATTCCATTCCACTGAAAAGAAATTTTTTTGTTTTAAGATTAAAAGTAATTTCCCATAGATTACAAGTTCTGTTTTTAGTGTTTCAAGAAGTTGGGATACGTGGTTCCTTAAATGTTTCTATAAATTGCTGGATGTGCAATTCTGTAATTTCCTGCAGTATTGTTTTACTCAATGTTAAAATAGAATAATTTCAACTCTGACCTCCACAGAAGTGCTGGCCTAGAGGCCATCATATTTACCACCTTGATTACAGAAGTCCTGTTGGAGAAGTAGTTTTTCTCAAAAATTCTCTCTTGCTTGCTTTATAACCAGTCACCCAGTTAGACTGCACTTAGTTTTCTGAAAACACAGCTTTGAATGCTTTCAAAATGCTAGGTTCTCCAAGAAAAATGTTTTAAGCATTTCAGAAACTCGTCAAACTATTAAGGATTCATTACTTAAGAAACTGAATTTGTCAAAAGGGTAAAGTTTTAACTATTTTGGTAGTGTGCCTAAAATGTTTTCTGCCATTGGACGTATCAATTAGATGTGTTGAACTAATGGGCTTGAACTCTTGCTATTGTGGAATGGAACCAGGAGGTAGTTTTAAGGCTTTACGTTTTAATTCAGAAATCTCTTGTTAATTCAAAACAACTTGAGCTGGGGTCATCAACAAGCTAAATGCCTTCCTAGGTTTTAACTTCCTTATGTAGCTTTATTTCCCCCTCTGCATTTTTTCCTAGTGCTTATGTTGAGGGAGTATAGACATTTTCCTGATTTTTTAAAATGGATCATTAATCTTGTCCTCACTTGCCCAGGAACCTACTGTTCAGCAGCAATATTGCCTAGACTTTTCCCGAGTAAGTACTGACTTGCCCACAGCCTTTGTAATGTGTAATTGTTGAAATAGGAAAAAAACCCCACAACCAACCAACCTAAACAACCAATTCCCCCAAAATAAAAAACCGTACAACAACAAGGTGGGGGGGGGAACCCTCAAACCCCCCGCAAAAATCACCTCAAACAATTGCCCTATAGCCAAGTGATCTATTTTGTGCAGGGCTTGTCAGCTGGATAAGCTTCAGGCTTGTGTTCCAAGACTGCTCAAAGATGATAAAGCTCTTCCTTGGTCTGACTCAATTTTTGAATAAATTGCTATTTGAATAAATTACAGAAAACAGCTAATCACAATCTGTATTTCTTGCTGAAGGAGAATGCCTGTTTAATAACCACTGGATTGAGTGGAGCTGGAGGTTGTATTGCGGGATACCAACAGAGACATCAAGGGCTGAAAAATGAGAAAACAATGTAGGTTAACAATTCTTAACCTGATCTGGAGAATGTTTCTAAGCTTCATTTGGATCCTTACCCATTAATCAGTAGCATTTTCAGTCTCAGCAAGAATTTAGCTGCAGGGTTTTTTGTGACTTGAAGTTCCAAAATACATAATTCAAAAAATGCATGTTCTTTTCCCTCTTTTTTTCTTTTAGTAGTTTTAAAATACACTTTTTGTGACCCAAAAGAAGAAAAAAAGCACAACTCTTTTATTCTTTTCTGTTTTTGGCAACTGTGTTTCTGAGATTAGTTGGTCGTATCTTTTAACCTAAAGATTTCTTAACCAGTTTTCCCTTAGTAGACAAGCCCTAGAGTGTCTCCTTAAACTTGTGTTAGTTAATGTGGAAAAATGAAGCTGAAGGTTTTTCAAGGCTTTTATTTGTTTATGTTGTTTGTCACTTGTAAAGAAATGTGTGTACCTGAGTCCTCAGTACTGTGTTGAGAGCCAGCACAGCACTTCTGGTGTTCTTTGGATGTGGTGCATCTGCAGGCTGTAGTTTTATGTCCAGAAAGTGTGGTTTGGTTTTGGTTTTTTTTTTTCCCTACTAAATGATCATCAGCCCTTTCATTTGCAGTTTTTTGCATATTAGGATGCAGTTCTCATTGAAAAGTGAATGCATTATTCCAGTTGCTGAAATGGAACCACTGCACTGTGTGTGTGAGAAGTGGCTGCTCTCTGCAGCAGATCCTCTGCAAGGACAGTACTGAGCATTAGTTACAGACCTGCTGCAGCCACGTGCAAGGAGCTGTCTTGATTCATGTGGGGAGAGAGGTCTGAAAAAGAAATCTTTAAGGAGGATGTGGCACTTTGATAAGAGGATTAACTCAGGTGCTTTGCCACGCTGCACAGCTGAAATGTCTGAATTCACTAATGTATCTTCGTTATACCTAAAGCATTAATTATGTGTCTTTTTCCATAACTTTTACTTAGTTTTATTCTTCCAGGATATTTTCAGAAACCAAAACTAGTCTTGAGGACCAAATATGTTTCTTATTTTTGACAACATGTATAGAAAATGCTGAAAAAGGTTTCAGCTGTCATTGTAGTACTTCTGAAGAGGTTCAGAGTCACTATGTGATTCTGTATAAAAACAGAAAGCTTCAATAACTAGCAATAATTGCAAGGGATTTGCAGACCAAAGGAAGGAATGTTTGGTATTAAGGTAGTTCTTGGAGCACAGTGTGTTCAAGGCCCTCTTAAATTCAGGGAATGTTTGGCAGTGACTTTGCTGCTCTACACTAACCAGTATTTTGTACAGAACATATTCTGAGACCTGGCATTTTATATGTTCTTGTGTATGAATGTGTTCAATAGATTTTGAATATTTTATTGTCAGATTTGATAATATAATAAAGTTGATCTAATACAGATTGTCTTCTGTTGTGAATAATGTGCTGTCTCAGTTCTCAGAGGAAATGAAAACTTGGTGTTGTTTTTCTTCCCTAAAGATGCTTGGTGTCTCTCACAGTAATTACTTCTTACTTAATCTTCCAAATTCACCTATATTCTTGTGGTACATTTGGAGTTCACTGTTAATTGTTCTTGAATTTATGGAGGTGTGGGACTGAGACTACTCAATTTCTTTTTGCTTGCATCTTACTTGCTCATTTTGTGTTAAAAAAAAAGTTCTTGGGATGCCTTATATTCTGCTCAGATAATTATTTTGAAATTAGTTCCTCAGTCCTGAAGTGTTTTGTGTCTGCAGTTGCCTTTATACTGTTGGCTTCCAAACTGATCCATAAACCCATGCATGACGACTATACAGTTTTATAGTTGTATAAAACAATCTTTTTCCAGTTAGAAATAGTGCATTGTGGCTCTGAAGAAACTGTAATGCTAGACAGTGATTCTGTGAGCATCTGGGAGTTTTTAACATGATAAAGACTGTAATACCAGTTGAATGTTAGTGACTGCTCTTCCTCTCTGTGCCCTAGATGCCAGCTGTTTGGACATCTTGTCCCAGTACAGATCTTGTTCATGCCTGTCTCAAGGTTCATTGACCCCATAGGACTGCAGGAAAAAAGGGAATGTGGCCTTCTTCCAGCTCCCTATTAATATGGGGAAGGTCCTGCACTAAAGCCATATGCCAATCCTTGCAAGAAGCTGGGAAGGCTGAGAGCACAGGGAAGAGGAGGACAGGATGATAATAGGCCTGGTGGAGTGATGCAAAGCCACGAGAGAGACACGTGTGGTCTAATTGATGTAACACTGGTGTTGGCACGGCTTGTGCAACCTTCAAATAACGAAATTACAGTTGCAGATTGTCTGATGCTATTTGGCTGTGCCATCTTAAACAATTTCGTTAATGATGGGATTATAGTTTTGAGAAGTGATGTTGACTTTCTCTTGCTTGAGTTGTGGTTTTCCTCCAAAGGTCTAGCTTAATAGTTTGCTTTGGTTTAAGACTAATGTCCTTTGTTGTCATTCAGATCAACAAATGAGTTAAGTGGAGTATTTAGCTCCCAAATCAGCATTCTTTAGGCAAAACCAGAATGTAGTATGAGCCTAGGAAATGCTCATACTACAATGAAGAAATTCATATGCAATGTTTTACTAAAAATAGTGATGTAAAGTTTGTTTCAATGGATTGTCTCTCTCCCTCTACATATGTGTGTGTATATATAGATGCAGTAGAGGGCAGTAGTATATAAGTAACAGGGTTTTTAGGTAATGTTGAATGGCATCTGTGTTAAATTCACCTGAGAGACAGGATTGCAGGGAAATGAAGACCTAAGTTTGATAGCCACAAAGTGTCTCCTGTCCTGAAGCAATTGTACGTGTGCACACTCTGCTCCTGGAGGAACATTTTTTCTACCTGATGTAAAAAGCAAGAAACTGCAGCTTGATTCAAACTGAAGTAAAACAATCTGAGGCATGAATTAGATACTCGCTCCCATTTGCATGCTCAGATTAAAGCACAAATTGGACATTACAACTACATGGAGTGGATTGGTGTATAGTACTATGATGTACAAAAGAGATCATGTATTTTAAAAAAGGTGCTGCAAATGCTGTCAGCTCTGTTTTTGTATTGCACTGCTGAATAATGGATAAATCTTGTACCTCAAAGTTTTCACTTTGCTTGTAACCACTGACTCACACCTAGTAACCTTTCTGGGAAGGCAGGTTTATTGACCAAGCTGCAGTTCCATGTAAAGCTAAAAATGTCACCTTATGTGAGTAAAATCATTGAGGCAGATGGTAAATTTGACTGCATGAAAATACTATGCCTACATATTAAGTATTTTCATGACTATTAGTATTTTTGAGATTGTGTTATGTCTGAGGTAGTCAAAGGAGGATTCTAGTCCAGGTCTAAGCAGGTTAAGATTAGCCAGGAACACTGCTGATATCTTAGCTGTGGTGGCAGAGCCTTTGTACCTGTATTAAAGAAAAAAGGCAAGATTACAATATAGGAAATCTCACTAAATACTTATGACTAAATACTATTGTGACCAATGCAGATTAAAGATGACAGTGGAGTCTGTGAACAGATCTGGGAGACAAAACTGGCTAGGGGGGCAGTAATAAGGGGTCCTTACATACTTTCAATGATCAAACTAAAACATGTCCTGCAGGTGCCAAAACATGGATTGGCCGGCCTTGCTTTACACAGTGCAGGTGTCTGGAAGGACTCAGGAAGGAGAATTTGTATAGTGAATTGTTAAAGAGGTTTCAGTGGGAGTAAAATCATAAAGCAAAGAATGATACTATCTCTGATACGTGTGAAATCCTCACTTCGGTTGTAACTGCTTCGGCCTTGAGCTCTTGTGGTATTTCTAGATGAAGGAAATAGCTATCCCTGTTTGACTTAGACATAGGTAACTTGTTCCAATTCCTTTAGGCAGAATCTAATCATGTACCTTTAACTCCAAAGTTGTGCTCTTATCATTAAACCATCTTCAGTCTACAGATCATTTGCAAGCGAGTAAGGGCAAAGCAGCTGTGCTACTCTTGGGTAGAGGAAGGAATACTTGAGAAAAATGTAATGTGTGAATTAATGCATTTTCTGCATAACACATTCCTTGTTAGTAATTTCATCTTGCTGAACTACCTCTAGGTTCCAAAGCCATTAATCCCCTATGAAGATGCACCCTTCTTTTTTCACCTACTGGTAAGTATACGTTGCTTCACTTTCTTCTTGTTTCTATTATGTCCATTAGTTCTTTGCTTCCAGCCTCTGTTAAATATTTATGTATTCAAAATTTTATTTAGTTTTTCAGCTAAATACAGTTTTTGTAATACTTCTTAAGATATAACATAGCCCTATTTCTGTACAATGAGGCAGCCAGGATTTGGGATCAAATCTATGTGAAAAAGTCTTCTTATGCTTAATGTAAGGCTGTTCTTGGGAATAAGCATTTAGCATCGGGCCCTTAAGAAGCAAGATACGTTAATGGAATAGAGTAAGATACTGTGCACTTACTCCTTTCAGAAAGGCTTTTGTAAATGCTAAGTGTATGTTCAGTCAGTAATTTTTCCTGAATGTTTCAGATCAATAGAGTGAACAATTAAATTTGTTATTGTTTGTTGTTTGTTTCTATTTCCTGTACTCCAGTTAGTAAATTGGGAAATTAAACTGATTTGTCTGGTTTCACTAATGAATAGAAAGTGAATAGAAAGGTCAGGCTCAGACTGAGTTTTCAGAAATGTACAAAAACATGATCCATAAAAATACTTTCATTTACAAAGAAGTGGCAGGTTGGAAACAGGAAATGCCATATTTTTATCTGCTGAAATTAATCAAGTTATGATAAATAAGAGCAGTAGGGTTTAGACCTGACCTTACATTCCATCTGTTTTACTCTTACAGATCTGAGTTCCAGTTGGAACCAGAACCAACCAACAGCACCAAAACAGACTGGGAAGCTCTGGCTGCCTTCAGCAAATAGGAGTAGGCTCTGGAGCTTCCTGTAAGACACAGAACTGACTGAAGCAGCCCAGAGCATGTCATTAAAAGCTCCTGAGACTTGTCAAAAGCTTTTACTGATAAGCCGTTAATTACTCCTTTGCTGTTGTCATGTCATCTTTACTATAATTCTGTTATGAATCGGTTGCAGAGAAAGAAGTCGTTTTCTCCCAAGCTCTGTGTGTGTCATCAAGGCAAGCAGTGAGTCAACATCAGGCACAGGACCACCATTCTCCACATTACCAACTGCTCAGAGTTGGTGCACAAACTTGTCTCAGTAGCAAAGTTAAAAATTATGAAATGCCTATTAATTCAAAATGGATGTCATGGGTAATTTTCAACCCACTGCACTTGTAGTTTGGGACATAGCTATAAGACTCATTTTCTTTTCTAAATAAGGCATCCTATTTCAAAAGGTGTGTGGGAAGCTATGCACTAATGCAGTCAGTAGGAATTTGTATGCTAAACTCCCACATTACATTAAAATGTCCTGCACCACAGGAGGTGGTATGTAGGAGTGGGTGGGCAAACTTCAGAACAGAGGAAGGTACTGAATCACTTGAAAAATTCTCCTTACTCTTTATTTATGTACTCAATTACTTGTTCCAGTTTTTACCTCCTAGGCACTCTTATTTTTCAGGGTTATTTCAAGGCTGAATAGAAGTGCTACATTCTTGATGCAAACCTGTCTTTACTCCCACTTCCTCTTCTCTTTAAATTTGAGATGCAAAATTTTACTGAAACATGATGAACCAATTCCCAATGCAAGTTCCAAACCTAGCTTGCAATTGTCAGTTATTATCCAGGATTCCCAAAGATGTACCACAATTCTGCTACACTTGAATTTAAAGATATTCATATTTTGTAGACAAACAAGTCCTGTTGTGTTACAGTTCACATAAAACAGGAGAGATATATAGCACATATTGTAACACAAACTTTCATTGGATGTGTCAAGAAACGCACCTTTTCTTTTTGATTCATCCAGGTGCTAGAACTGCCCCAGAGTTGGCAAACAAAATATTCATTGGATTAGAAGCTCTCCTAGAAAAACAGCAGTGTTTGAATTCTAGCACTGCAGGGCTAGAAAAGAGACAAGAGCTGAGTGTCTGCGTGATTCTGGAGCAGCAAAAGCATCAGGGCCAGCTGCTTGGACAGACAGTAGTTATACCCTTGACCAAGGGCTGCATTTTTAAGTGGTCATAATTGATTCTAAATTTGTGTGTTTATGCATTTCTCCTTTTACAGAGAATTCAAACCTGAGCTTATTGCATTTAAAACTCTTCCTTAGCTTTACCATCAATCTGCTTTCAAAGTTAGACTTGCACTGGAAAGTCAACTATGGAAGAAAGCACATCTTCTAATTAATTACTGAATTCTCTATTTCTATAATTTGCAAAACTTCTGCCTAAAAAAACCTACATTTAGTCCAGAGACTTATTATATCATGCTCTAAAATTAGCTTGTGACTTTTAACTCCAGTTCTAGAATGGCAGGGTTTCATTAGAGATGTTTCCAAAACTAGTAATTACTCTCTTAATGAGCCCTTGAAGAGACTGTTTATACTTATAATTAGATTTACAGGGGACACTCAATCAGTTCAAACACAGCTGGGTGCATGATGCTTGCTGAGACAGTCAATCCACTGGAACGTCCAGTCAGACACAACTGCCTTTTGACAAAGATCACTGAGCAGCAAGAGCTGCCACCTTGCAATCTGCAAAGCTAATGAAAATACTGCTGCTTTCCATATTCCACTACAAAAATGGTAATTCTTTGCTAGAGGAAAGAGTTTTGATTTTTATTTTTTAATCAAACTGACTCTCAGTTGTGTTCCTGCTGAGCTCTACAGTATTTGTGGATATTTGGGATTTTGTAAGGTGGGGGAAAGTGGTGTCTCATTCACTGAGATTCTTAGCCCAAGGACAAGGAGGAATGGCTTCAAACTGAAAGAGAGTAGGTTTAAATGAGATTTTAAGATGAATTTTATTTACTCCTTTAAGTCAGAATTGTTAGAACAAGGTGTATGAGTTCATGATCTTATAGCAACTTTCTTAACCTACACCTGATGGCCAGTCCAGAAATAATGGGGCACAGCATAGCACCACCTAAAAACAAATCTACACACCAGAAATTACAGGAATTCCCAATGTTTCATTTTTATGTTGCTAATAATAAGCAATGTCTTTGACTCTTTAAAATCCAGAGATATTAAGAAGAGAAAAATATTTATGTACCTGTCAGGGTGATCTGATAACTTGTAGAAGTATTTATCTATGTAGTGCCCAATGTCAATTATTCTTTACTGTGTGATTTCTTTCTTCTTCAATAACTTTTTGCACTGCCTTTCTGTGCTCTATTTATTTCAGTGCTTTTTCTACCCACAGTACAGTTCTAACCTACAAACATGCCCATGAAAACTAGAGGAGCTCCATGGAAACTAAGGTATTCCTTTTCAAACTGACTAATTTTCCTTACGTAACTGCCAGAAGGTGATCTGGCAGCGCTACTGCATTGATGAAGATGGCTAGAATATACAGGCAATAATGTATTTACACAGATTGATGTTTGCTTTAAAAATTATTTTCTATAGTTAAGTGCTACTATTGTCTTCTGCAGCTGGAAACTAAACCAGGAAAGCTGTATGTTCCATTTTCTCTGTTAGAGTGAACATGCTCCTCAAGCACACCAGCTGCAGAATAGAAAGCAAAGTTATGAACTTGTTAGTAACGTTCTAATTTGCTCTAGAAGTTTATATAGGTTTCCTAAGGCTGACTGACAAAATTTCCTCCTTAATTTTAAAATAAAAATTAATTTAAAAATTAGGCTTCATCTTTGTCACCCAGCTGAAGCAGCATATTCACACTCAATAAATCTCCATTGCCATAGCAACACATGCTTGTCAGATCAGGGCTGAATTGATGCAGGAACCTCCCTGCAGAAATCTGCTAACCCTTAGATATGCAACTCTAGAATTCATTAGAATTTCCTTTTTCTTTTAGAAAGGTAATAATGTTATACAATACCAGATAAACATCTCAACCCATCTGAATTTGTGCAACTTGCTTTCTAATAAACCCAAGTTCTGAAGTGCTTAATGCATCTAGAAACAGAAGTAGATTATTCAGGTGACAGGTTTTTCATGCAGGAAATTGTAAACGAAAATAGAATCATAGAATATGCTGAGTTGGAAGAGACCCACAGGGATCATCAAGTCCAGCTCCTGGCCCTGCACAGACCACCCAAAAATCCCACTCTGTGCTCGAGAGCATCATCCAAATACTCCTTGAAATCTGTCAGGTTTGGTGCTGTGATCACTGCCCTGGGTAGCCTGTTTCTATGCTCAAGCACGCTCTGGGTGAAGAACCTTTAACTAATATCCAACCTAATTTCCCCCCGGCACAACTTCAGCCGTTCCCTCGGGTCCTGTCACAGCAAGAAGAGATCGGTGCTGCCCCTCCGCTGCCCCTCCTGTGGAAGCTGCAGCCCATGATAAACTCTGTCCTCAATCTCTTCTCCACACTGAACAAGCCAAGTGCCCTCAGCTGGTTCTCATAAGACTTTCCCTCTATTTAGCATTCAAGTAATTGTACACAAACACTGGATATCATCCTGTTCCCTTCGGAGTGAACAGAGAGTCCTTCCCTGTTTTATTCTTCATAGGAAAGTGTTTGTTCACTTTCCGCCTACAGTCAGTCATGAGATGCTCAAGTTCCATTGTCATCATACACAGCTGGATTAAGCAAGGTAGGGGTGCAGAGATAAGTGATTTGTGCAAGTTTACATATAAAGTTGGCATGAGAAATAATGTTTTGCACCTCTGGATCAGTTATTACTGCATTTATCATTATTACATATGCTACCATTTATATTTTCATAATTACCTGATTAAAAGAAAAAGAAAGCAATAATAAAATCTCTCAGCTAATGCTGCACATTTCGTCTAGTTCTGGGAATCCACCATATAGATTGCTAGGCCCGGTTTTCACTCCAGTATGCTGTGGTTTAGAGCCTTGGTATGTTTTTAATCAATCAAATGTTGCTACACTCAAAAATGTATGCAGATAGAAATGTTAATGTCCCTATAAACTGAGGGCTGGAAAATGCTGAAGTGTAACCACAAGTTATACTCAGTACTGCATTATTCATGCTTTCTGGTTTTACTTTCTTCCATACCATACTTCCATACTTTCTTCAACCATAGTTGAGCAGACTCCCGAAGTGCAGGGCAATTAAAGAGATTTCTATGGAAATGTTGCCTCAGACATACAAGTATATCTTGAAGAATTGCTAGCATCAACTTACATGTACTTGTTTATTCTGTACTGGTAGAGTAAATTATTCAGAAGACCAAGTGATTTATTTCTAATAATTTATGTAGCAAATTGCCTCATGCAGTTAGAAAGAGTTCAGACTTCGGTAGGTTAAGAAAACTCCACTTCCTGTAGCAGGTTTTTTCTGAACCAGTACTACACATTTGTTAAGAAACACAGTCTAAACCATACTGCATAGGGAATGGCAAACAGCAGGTGACTCAGGCACAGTGTCTGGTAGTTTTTTTTACCTTTATACTAAATAGTACATTTTGCTCTGTATGGATTTTAATTACTATAAGGCTCATGATGTGCTTGGATTTAAGATGACTTAAAAATGTTGCCAATGTTTGTTCATATCAGGTGCTTTATAGAGTCTCTTAAGTGTTGGGTGCTCAGGTAATGTTAGATCAAAAGAGATTCTAGAAAGCTGAGCGTAATTCCACACATCCACTGTTTTCTGCATCACACTTCAATAAAATCTGACAACCATGTATTTTTTGTCTTTTATATAAGGCACTAGACAGAAGCAGAATCCAAACTAACCATGCTTTTAAATCTAAATCAACTGTTTAAAAATCTAGGATCATATTTAGAACAATAAGTCCTCAAATGTTTCAGTCTATGTCCCAGGTGCAATAACTAAAAGTATGCCAAATGTACAGATCTAGTTGACAATAACATATTTTTTAGAAATGCTGATAAATTACCTTGAAAAGGTTTTGCAGCACATCAGTGAGTTCCTCTACCTTAATTCATGTTTCTGATATATTTCGTCTCATGTTTTTTGTTTGTCAGTGTCTGGGGAAAAAAAAATTATATATGCAGTGAAATGCCACTACAGAATTCTTTTGGATCAAGTAATAATTCTTTCTAGAAAAAGAAAATTCATTAAAAAGTTATTAACTCCCTAACTCAAAGAAAAGCACTAAATTACAGAGGAATATTACATCAGCAGCTATTACAGTTGGCACTAAAGCTAAAGCCTAAAACTGCATTTCAGGAAACATGCCAAAATCATGAAAACCAGGAAAGAGTCAGGAAATATTCCTCTACATCAATCAGTGATGAAGCTACATCACATACACCTCAACTCTCTGTGGCAGGTATTTATAGAATTTGGGTTTTTTAAGTCTATCAATACAGGTTCCAGTTGTTTACAGGTCTGTTAAATGTTCAGTTACAAAGAAAGAAAAAGCCTTACACCCAACTGATTCCATAATCACCACAGGCGTTGTCTTCTCCTCAGCAGATCTACAAAGCCAATACTCTTGCCTTGTACATACCTGGAGAATGCCAGCACATCATCCACAGCTTGAACTAAAGGACAGTTGTTTCCTATATCACCAGTTTTCTTTATGACAGGGCAGTTCCCTAAACAATACTGATGATGGGAAAAAAAGAGTGGGAAGAGTGCTAATCAGGGAGCCACTTAATCTGCTAAATGTGTATTACCATGACTGCTATCAATCATAGGTCAGCACTGATTAGAACCAAAAAGCCCCAAGACTTAACAAATTCACACATACTATGATTTTGTAATTTGATGCTGTGCATGTACAAATGTAATTCACAGTGTATTTCAAAGTTCTGTGAGAAGTATGGAATACTTAAAACATCCCAAGACGTTATGTAAGATCACCTAAAAGGCACATTAATGATTATCCAATTACTCCTGTAACGAGATAATGCACTTTTCCTACTGCAGCTGCTAAAATACAACTGTATTTTCTGCATAGTAAAACCAAGATAGAGTTCCTGGGCACCTGCTCTGCTTCTGTGAAAACGCTCAGCAGTCTTTTGAAAGAGCTGGAAGAAGATGTAGAAATACAGCTGCACTGTATTCAAGTGAATTCAAGTGTGAGATGGCTACAGCACATCACACTTCCTACTACTGCGCACTATCACCATATTTCCCACTAATAAATGAAGGAAGAGAGCTGGTATAAAAATTGGTTTTCCCTTTAAGCTTACTGTCTATTTTATTTTATTACTTTCTCACTTGTCAGTTTTGCATCCCAGCGTTTGGGCCAGGAATTGTTAAACACACTTCACATTCTCAGTGACACCAAAACCTCTCATTAGAATTCTGGCTCCATAACTCAATCACTAACTACTTTTTCAAATACCCAATTTATCTCTCTCAGCTAGGTAAAATGACAATGGTTTCTCTATCTACCATAGAGGGAATGCTGATTAGAAAAAAGCACAATTAGAATGTTTACAAGGCTTGATCACAGAGCAGAGCAGTTCTGCATTAAAGCAATCCAATATGTAGAAATGTACAAAGCTCCAAGTGGGTTATCACAACATTCCTAATTCAAGAAGTGATATAAATACACAATTTAAACGTAAATCTTTAGGACAGAATTTCAGGTTTGCACATAATATTTCTTCTTTTCAAAAATATGTTTTGAAACCTTTAAAAATATAGAGCTAATTATGAATTTAATCTATAGGTTTAGGTTTTTTAGCCTCATGGTCTGTGGTATTATTGAAATCATGAAGTTCTAGTACACATTTGTATCTGAACGAGAAAAGATCCCAACCAAGTGTCCTGGGCTCCAAAACATGCACTGTACCATCTGAGAACCCCCACAATGTGTGCGTGTGTTTATTCAGGCAAGACAAAGTATGTGCACACATACAAATGTAAGTTTAATTTGCTGTGCTTACATACCTAGGCTACCATGCAATAGCAATGTTGCTATGGGAACAGGTTTTCAAAAAAGTAGATCACACATGACAGGCAGCACATTTTTGGATGTTTTTTTGTATATATTATGCCAGGGTGGATAGCAAGCATTTCAAAGTAAAGGCTAACTTAAAGTCTTATATGCCCTGATCTACAGTGAGATTCTATTGATAATTTTGCATTACATTTTTTAAGGATTCTACAAAGCAGTACTTGTTTCCAGGTGTGTAAGAACTCTTTTCTCTCATCTTTATATACTTTATATTTAATTTGTAATTTCTTGTCTTCCTGTCAGGTCCTCCCCTTTTATTTTGTTTTTCCCTAAATATATTCATAATGCTCATTTGCTCATGCATTCCTCTTGCCCATTATACACCTCTTTCTTTCTTTTTTCACTCTTTCTCCCTCTCTCTCTCTGTATATTTTTCTCAGGATTTTCAGCCCTCTTTTGTGTATTTTGCAGTCTACCTTTACTCATAGTGTTAACCCCAGACAAAACACTCAGCATTTGCTCTGACACGAAGGCCGAGAGACACCCAGAGCCACTGTAACAATACTTAGAGTGGCATTTTTTCATTCAACAAAACTGAATGTGTATTTCTTCCTTCCACTTCCTCAAAAGATAACATAAGAGGAAGAGTCACTTCTGCTTTTTGTTTTATGCATTCAAAGAACTACAGCAAAATGACATACACTTTCATTTGTTCTTTCAAAATCTCTCAAGAAATCCATTTTTCAGAGTTTATTTCCTACTGTGCATAGTAGCAGGTATGATGTTTTCTGTAAACTGATGATATAACCTTTACATCCTAGTAGAGAGTTTCAAAAGCTCACATCCCCAAAGCTTTAAAACTGAAAGGTAACACAGGCAGCCAGCTGAAAAACAGCTAAAGACAGTGCAAGTGTAGCAGTATTCCAGAAACCTTTCACATCAATTCCTTTTTTTTAAATTCCCATGAAAATGTTATTAAAGATTTTTGTAGGTCTTGACATAAAAAAAGGTATTTCATATCTTAATATGCATCGAAGAACTCTCTAGACTAATAACTTGCCTGATCAGCATCCTGTCCTGGGGTATAGAAGCCATATTGTGCCTCATTTGACATTTCGAGCTGTTAGTCAGACATCGGCAGTGTCAGGAAAACGTCATCTGAAGTGGAAGGTAATATATTCAGATCAGTTCTACTTTTCCAGCTTTCTGATTTCTTCCTGTTCCATGATTATTCTTCTGCATCAACATTTGCAGGAATTTGTAATTCAAATATAGAATTTTTAAACCACCAGCAGCCCAAGTTCCATCTGGGATTTGAACAGTCAAGCTGAGCTCCTTCTGCTGCACATAATACTTGCACCACCACTGCCAATAAATATTGTGAAATTAGAATTCTGCAGAAAGGCTTTCTAACGAACAGAACAATTTGCTCTTTCACACTCTAACCATAATTCTAATTATGATTCCCATAAAAACTAATTTTGTGAGGTAACATTTCTATATCCCAGTCAATCAAAATGTTAGTCTGATAACCCTCAATTCATGTACATACTTAATAAAGTTTTAAAAACTGTGAGTATGAATGGCATGTCTATATGAACGTGCACAGAAAGGTCTATAGCACCAATTTGCTTGAGTGATAGTGAACTGTGTGAATTGTATGAATCACCTTTTTGCTTTGCTTTTTTTTTTCTTCTTTCTGTGTTACAGAAACACAGAAGGCTCAACTTAAGCTTTTACAAAATTTAACATGCAACAAGAGTAGTGTTATAATTGGCTTATACATACAAAAATGGAAGAGATTTCAGTTACCTTCTTTACACTTAATGTATTCTATTCACTAAAAACCCCAAGATCTGCAGTTTTCTACTGTATTTCAACTGACATTAATTTTCAAATAAAAGTTTGTTGCATTTTTGTAAGCTGTGCCATTTAATCTTTTACATTTGTAGTCTACTACTTCACCTGCTGCTAACTCAGAAGTAGAGTGATTCTGAAGTTCACCATCATAGTAAAATTACTCACTGTAAGCCATTTTTCTTCTTCAACTACAATCAAGATAAAGTTGTATTTGTGTGGCAAGTACTTTAAATAGTTCCCATTTCAGATGAGATGGGTGCCAGACCACAAACCAAGCTGCTTCTACACTGCTTTGCCTGAAACTGTTAAAAATGAGGCTAATTTAGAAAATTGGCACAACACAGAAAATAAATATCAGAAACACAAAGACCTTGGATATAATGAGTTTCTCTATTTCTCCCTCTTGTTTTGATAAAAAAGAATGACATATCATTAAGTGAGTTATTGTGTGAGGCGAGAAACCCCCTCAGGTATTAACAACTTTGTAGGTTTTTAAACATACATAACATACATACTGACTGCCTGAAATCCCATCTGTTCGTAGGATAGAAGCAGAGTAAGTCAATATTGACCAATTAAGTTTATTAAAAGACTATACCATTGCATTACAAAACATATTGTATGAGTAATCCTTACAAAATCTCTGGGGCTATTAACATTTTTCTCTGCCTAGTTATATGCATTTAGAAGCCCTTAGAAAATTGTTTCTCTTTGTAAATTAACTTCTTTGTAAGTATAGCATGAAGTGTGCACTCTCACATGGGATGCTACACGTATGAACAGTTCCTTAGGCAAAAACATCAAAATGCATGGCTGTAGCTGGGAAAAGAGTTTTTTTTTAATAGATGTGTATCCACAGACAGCAAGGGTTATTGAACAGAGCACTACATGGCAAATATTAAACAGTCAGTAAAAACAGATGTAAACATTAGTTCTGTGCTGTTTATGCTCAGTTTATTCCTGAACACCCAACATTTCAGAAAATCCACCAACTCTCCAAGTGTGCTGTTGATGAAGGATTTTGCAGTGTTTTCCTTCTTTTGGGGAATGTGACACTAGATGGCACATCACACCATGAAATGTGTAATGAAGTTCCAGTAAACGCTGCTTGCACTAGAGCACCCTAGTCATTTAAAAAGCTCCTTAAATCAGCACAGTAACACTTCTATATCAGACTCGAGAGCTGCTTCTGAAAAAGGTCCTTGAAGAATAAATTTCATACAGTATTCATAGGTAGATGTTTAATTTACTACTAAATTAATCCTAACAGGCTTTATTATATATTAAACTTCTATTACATTAGCTGATGCTAAAATACAATTTAATATCCACAGGAGACTCATATGTATTAAGTTATGCTTTTCTTTCAAAACCATTTGCAAATAATACCACCATGGTTTAGCTTCACTAGTGATGCGTTACTGTCTAAACCAGTATTTTAATTCACATAGTTTTGAGTGTGACTGCCAAACTTGGAACTCAGAACCGATAGCAGTTCTCAGAACTCCGAATTCAGTGATTTTTTTGCATATTAAAAATTAGTAAGACTATAAAATTGAGCTGTAGTCCTCCAGACCTCATTTTTTCATAAAGTAAGGTCGTATCACTAATCACAATGGATCCTATGGTCAAAGCTACTCAAGGTCTGGAGCTTTCCAGGCAACCAGTATATTTTATTCATAAGGCAAGTATTAAGTGCATTTTTAGGCCTCTAAAGAAATATCTATGATTCACCTAGGTATTATATTTGTGATGCAGGGTTGCACAAAACCCTTTAAATTAGATCTGTATTTCACATGCCTTGTAACGTCTTGGAAACATTTAAGTCGGCATCTAGCAGGCAGAGTATTTTTAAGCTACACTGATGTTTGATGCATGAATCCTGTAACAAAATGAAAAATAATCTTGGAGTAAGAATTGGCATGCACTTATTTTAAAGTCCATGAATAAAAAAAAGAGAGCTTCTCTTTTCAAAATAGAAATAAGGAAAGATTTCATAGGGAAATAATTCAGTCAGTGAAAAACGGTGTTTATATTTGCCTTCATATGAAGGCAAGGAAGTGAGAATTAGAACATAGAACAAAATGCAATTTTTTTTGGAAAACAAAAATAATTTTTAGAACCCTATCTCATATAAACTGAGTAAAAAACCTAAAATGTTTTAAATGACAATGTAATTGGAAGAAAAAGAAGTTATATGGTTGCCATGACTGCCTCAAAATGCCTTGATATGCTTTCCTGTCTTTATTTTTAATCTTAACTCTGAACTAACTCTGAATTTATGTCTTTTACGGCCGTATCAGTAATTTTTTTTCAGAAGTCTATTCCACTGCTTGATGTCCTTAAGTGGTAAGGCCAGACAACTTTGGGAAAATAAATCTTCCAGTCATTTCAATTCAAGAGTTTACATGTTAAAAATGAGACTGGAAAAGAATATTTCAATATCCAGTTCCTCTGCTACACAGAAATAACTGAGATTAAACAGTTATAGCCTTATTTACTGTCTCGGTGTGATTTTTCTTGTCTCTGGGTAGATACCCAGCCTAAAATAAGATTCTCTAGCTGTATAACGTGATTTGCTCCACTTACATAGGAGAAGGAGCCCATGGTGCTCTAAGTACAGCTAGGCAACCAGCACACCAACCACAGCTATTTTGGTAGCAACAGCACCTTATGAAGTGGGCTCCACAAAGATAATGTGGTTAAAACTGTATTACTCAAGGAGGTTAAATTGTCAAAAATAGCTTTCCCTCAAATGCAGTAATCAGGCTTGTATTTGTATGTTGAAATTACAGGCAGTTTTGCATTGCAAACAACTTTGTGGCAAACCAAAAATACAGAGGTTTTTTTCCCTTCCTGATACCCACATGTTGATTTATGTTGTCCATTAGGCAGAAGGAAGTTTCCTCTGTCTTTAAAATAAAGCAATCCTTTAATAAAATGAGTTTAGACTTTGAAATGACAAAATAGTAGCTGGGATAATGTAATCCAAAGACAAGCTTTCTCCTGTCATAATGCTGTGGCTATAACCACCATAATCCCTCGAATTCCATTATTTTTGAAGAAAGATGCTGGCTTGTACTACCCATCAATGAGGCTCTGTTTCCAACAGCATTACACTCTAATTCAGACAGTTTAGAGTATGCCATGTTTTCCCCTGTAACCTAAGAGGCAAAATGGAAGTGGAAAGACTGGTCAGCTTCTTCATGAGCAATGGATGCTAACAAATTATTAAGAGAAGAACTGTGTTTGCTGTTACGTCATCACAGCGTGAGGGTGCTTTTAACATATTTTATATAGAAATCATGTGTTAGTTGCAGCATTATGCAGCATTCTGTGCTAGGACGGACAAATTAAATACAAACAATTGGGGAGATCTATATCTAATCTCAGCCAGCATCCAGATACATATGGCTACATAAACTGACAATTATCAGTGGGTTTGGGAAGACTTCATTTTATTTGTGTTATTTTAGTTAGTGATAGTGTTAGAATTAGAAGCTGAAAATCCAAGGATGCAAAAAGATTCAGAGATAATAACACAGCCCTGCACTAATGACATACTCCTGTACTATAAGGAGAGCAGTTCAGGCTTCGAGGATAACAACCACTAACAGTTCTAAGGTCACTGTAGGATCATGCAGGAGCACAACCATATGCACAAACTTTAAATAGTAAAGAACAAAGAACATGAAACCAAATAACCAGATTTAAAGGCTACTCTTTCAAAAATCACTGGAACTCTGTGCTTTGTACTTTACCATCCCAAACCCAGATTTACAGCCTAGTGTTAGCCATCAAAGTCTACAATTAAAGGGAGAGATTCTTTAAAGAAGTTAGCAGTTTCCATTTAGGATAGAAATGAAAGAACTAAGTCTCCTAAACTCCTAATCAACCAGCAAGTTCCAATCAGTTAATGTATTTTTAACATGTCACTGTTTAATTTTGAGGTCTAAATATGAATCAGGACTTGTTACATAGGATCTTTGATGCAGTGTGGAGAAGAGGTATTTGAAAAACATTTTCCTTTAAAACATAGTTGTGAAAAACCAGAACCACTCCAGCTAAATTGTCATCTGGTCTCTTACTGTAGCCACGGTGTTGCAATGCTACCTTATTTGCAGCAACAAAAGCCCTACAGATTTGGAAACATAAAAGCAGAGTTTTGTGGCATGCCAGTTGGGTGCACTCCTTAGCTTTGCATCCTGAATAAACACTAGGTAGTTAAAAATCTGGTAAATTTATCCTGACATTACTGATTTATTTCTTTCTTTGTAAAGGGCATACGTTTTTTAACATTCCAAGTCTATATATCAGCAGAAAGCAAAAGATGGGAAGTTGATCACAGTTCAAAGCTGATTAAGGAGGAAATAAAAGAAGACAATGTACATGCTTGGATCAGGAATCTGTTTGCAGTGGTAGATAATTTGTACACATCTCCTCTACTCTCTCTGAATTTATAGGAAATAAAGCTAAGACCAGAAGACTGCTATCACTCAGGAGTATAGTTCATGAAGCTACGAAATTACTGAGTACTTTCTTTTAGTGTTTCAACTGAACTTTATAAATGGTGTTCTCCATTTTTTGCACTCACTGCAAACTATTTAATTAAAAGACATCATACTCTGCCGCTAAAGAATTCTTTGTTCTGAGTCCTTTTCCTAAAATAAATTCAAGTTAAGGTACATTATTATTATGGATGTCTAGGAAAGTAGAACACATCTAAAGCTTTTAAGTGCTCCTTTCCTAATTCAGTTATTCACATTAAGTTAAAAACTTTCACTTAAGAATGTGCAGTTGATATTGCTATGGCAACATTAGAGGACTGAACCCAATTTTTGGAAAGATTCGCTATTTAGATTGGTTGCAGTCTGACAATCGAGTGGTTCCACTCTAGGACCCAATGCTTCTTACCACACTCAAGAATGGGGGATTAAAAGAACTAAGCAGGACCTTCTGCTGGACACTGCAGGTGTTCACAGATTTAACAGTGGCCTAGCAAAAAACCGGAAATAAAGGTAAAGACTACAATGAGCAGACTAGTGATACCTTATCCAAAAAATGTCAGTAAATTCCCTCAGTATAGGACAGCAAGCTATGACAGCAGAAGAGTAAACTCTTCCAGTCCTTGAGATGTCACAAGTTTATGGACAACAGAGTAAGTCAGGTTGGACTCAAGTTTATTGCAAACTGAATTTATTATCAGCAGTAGAGATTCGGTGTTTTCACTCTGCATAGCAAATTTTTCCAGTAACTCTCTTGAAAGGTTTAAGTAAACAGGAACAATTTGTTCAAGAAAAATGATATCGCTATGACTGTCATAAATGGCCCATGTCTCTTATCTACAGCAAATGCAAAGGAAGAAATTTAAATACCTAATACCAGAAAGAGACTTTACTTAGACATATGTCAACTATACTAGGCTTAGCTGAATACCATATGCCATGGAGACATGACTTACATTCATATGCATATGCAACTGATGTGACATTTTGCTTCTGTATCAAATTAATATTTTAGAGGATATTGAAGAAATGGTGGAACAAGGGTAAAATTCAGATTATATAGTTAGCCTTTGGCATTCTCATTACTTAACTTCAAAAATACTTTCCTCTTCTGTCGGTCTGTATAATTTAAGAATAATTCTTTAAAGAATAGAAGCCAAGATATAAGGAAAATTTAGAAAAAGATTCCATTTAATAAAATCTTACCAGATCAAAGCCACTCTAGGCTTAATTTGAAATTCATATGTTTAAAACCACAGAATGGAAACTTCCAGTTACATTGAAAGCCATGTCCTGCATATAGCCTTTCCCTTTTGGAAACTGGAACCACAGTCTTGCTCTTTATTTACTGAACTTTCTCTGTACTTGCTCATCACTGAAGTCTGTCATTACAGACTCTCTGCATAGTTCCAGGCCAAAACGCAGAACTATTTATGAACATTTGTAGCAGCAGAGGTAAAATAGGGATACTAATAGGAATTCAAGACATGTTTTAACATTCAGGATCTTGAGCAGAATTCTTTAGGCAAACAAGAAGGCAAACAAGAACGAACTGCAAATACTGTGTATATTAGTCCTAGACGAACACATGCAGCAGAATAAAATGAGCTGTCATTCATTCACTTTACTTCCATTTTTTTCATTTTCATTTTCAAATGGGCACCTAGTTTGAAAAGCATCCTGTTCCCTGATCTTCCCTATTATTTGCCAAAACCAGAAAACTTGCTTGAGGTATTTTCATGAAGAGAAGTGTGGTTTAATTTTTCCACTGGTGTCCAGTTTTGAAGGATCAGTGAGTGAACAACGACAAATATTCACACATCTATCAATGTGGGGAAAAAATCTGAAGTATTTCTTAATGATGATGTTGTAGCTATACTGATGTAGGGGTTAAGAAAGAATGATTTTATGGTCTAAAAACTGCATGAATGAACAGAAGCTCAGCAAATAGAAAATTGTCACTAAAATATGAAGTCAATCTGGTATGTGCTAACTAAAATCAGATATATTTAGCTGTTAATTTTGCCATATAAACCACAGTGATTACCTATCCTTATCACAGCTCTTTTTCAGTTTACTGCTTATTAAAACACACTGTTAATGTAATATTAACATTATTACAGTAATATTTTATTGATGCATGTCTATCTGTGGAACAGAGTCTACTGATTAACCATTGTTATGATCCTTCAGCTTTTTATGGCTTGACAAGCAATGTGTACTCACAAGTGTTCACAGCCTAACTATGTAATCTCCTTTATTCTTCTAAGGATCTTATTATTAGCTGGAGTTTGATTTGTTAATTCTAAATTTAATTCAAATTTAGAAGATTTATGTAGTACTTGCATGTCAATTGTAACATTAACCCTTCATTCACAAAATTCTCCTTTTGGTGCCACAGGTCTTTTTTTAGGTAGTCATCTCAGATGTTTAACATAAAAATAATTGGGAAATTCTACATGGGTTGAGCAGGATAAACCAGCTTTTGTAATTACAAAAGACCCCAAGGAAGTGCAAATGAACAGTTCTACATATTTACCATGAACAAGCAAGCTAAAATAAGAGAAGTAGCTGTGTAACTATGAAAACATAATCCTATCATTGGAATTCCAAGAACAGCATAGGTAACCTACATTCCTGTTTTCTCCATTCCACACAAATCTTGATAATCTTCCTTCCATCTAGAGATGAACTGACAAAGGAGTAGATAACATACATACACACATAAGAATCATCAAAATCAAAATGAAGAATGTACAGTTAGAATAACCAGAACTCTCTATTTTTCAGACCACACTTGATCTCATGAAGTTAGAAAATGAAGTGTCATTATGTGCCTTAAACAGAGCTTTTTATTCCATTTGTACTCCAGAAGAGGAACTGTGTTAGGTGGATTTGAGTATTGTTCTTTTTACAGGACCAAAAGCATTCTTCTTCATTCTTCCTGTTTTATTTAAGTAGTTTCCTTTCTGGCTCTGATGGCAGTCATGTAATCTCCTAATTCACACGTAATGTAAAATCTGGCTAATAAGTGGCAAGATTTATTTTCATATAACTGACTACATATTTAATGTGCAAATCTAGCTGCTAGAAATATTCAGCATCTTAACTCTTACTTAACTTTTCTGATTTGCTCAGTTGAATCTCCTTAGAAATGGAGATAATATTAGTTGAATATTTCAGACTTTGAACAGAATGCTTGCTTACCATCTAAAATTAAATTATTTGCATTTTTAAAGAAAAATGCCTGCATTTATCACTATAACTGCTGGTGCAGAGAGGACCTGTTTCTAACACTGGGATGCACAATTAAAAAAAAAAATTAAAACATCCACATGAATTAAAAAAATGCAGTTTAAATCAGCAATCTAAGCCAGGGCTTAGAAAGAGGCATTAGGGTACAATATCCTGTTGTATTTTATGCTCTACTGCAGTGAAATGAAATTTAAAAATGAACTGGAGGTTAAAAACTTCTCCAAAACACATGGCTATAGACACTCCTGGTATTATGATAAAGGCTAGTATCTTAGTTTAAAAAAAATCTTATAAGTTCAAGATAACAATGAATTAGTGCATCTAAAGAAAGAACACCAAGTGACTGAACAGGATGTTTTAGCCCAGAGTTACAATTAAGTCCTCCTTTCTTTATATGATCGTCTCTGTAACACGCAAGGAAATACCAGCAGGCACGGATTAGAGTCACACTCCTGAAGCTGTAGGTAACTTGAAGAGATATTCCGTAATCCTTTACTCATAGCAGAGGATCCCAGCTCCAGAGGGGCTCACAGGAACACTCTATATATTTAGCACATAATGAGGAGAGAGGCTTTGGGCAAGACATGTAGGGAGAGGGAAGGTTGTAAATTATGAAATGTTTCAAGATTTACAACTTACTAAATGACTACACAGTTAAACATGCTGTATCATTTGTAAAGGGAGGTGATCATGAAAGAAAGCAATATTAAAACAGAATGCTGAAATCAGTTTAAAGAACAGCACTAAATCGGGTATGTCTCTACATAACAAAAGTCAAAATCAACATTCCAATTTGAATGTATGTTGTGCATCTCTTTGTTACTGGTAAAGTACATCTTACCTTTATCTTTGCAATTATGTGCATCATCTATTTTCTCTCAGAACTGCTGCTCCTTGTAAAACTGCAAAAAAATAGAAAAAAGAAATGGTCGCATTGTACTTTCTTAAGGTCATAATATAAATTGTCACTCCAGTTACTATAGAAACAGAGTGGATTTCATCATTCTAATGCATGCAGTGATAATTGTTAGTCTTTCAGTCTATGGATAGGTAGTTAATGGTGCCAGTTGCTGTTAGCACAGACACAGACTATTGTCATCTAAGCACAAAGCTGCTGTCTCCTGTTCTGTCACTGTGAGCTTTCCTAACCATCAGCAATTCATAAGGGAACATTCAGGCAGAATGAAGAGCTGTTCACAGGCCTCCGTTCTGTGGCTGAAACAGAATTCCCTACATTTTCAAATGAAAACCAAATAAATATGACACAGCACAGAGTGCTTCTTCAGATTGTCCTGCCATGTCATTGCACAAAAACTGTTTTCTGAGTGATAGTTTATAAAATTTGCATTGTATTCAGAAAAGCTTCAGTTGACATCCTATCTATAGAGCAAGATTTCACTGGTACAGCCAGATACCATGAGCTTACAACACACATCTCCGTGCAACTGCGGATTTTAACTTTGAGATTATAAACAGATCAATAGGTACTAAGTACATGCAAATACTGCAGTTCTGGGAGATCACAGTTATTCCACGGGTGCTAAAATTTAGGCTCATTTAGAATAAGCATGTGGAAAGTACAAACACTATCCGAATTCCACCGTTATTCAATCTCAATCCGAAACTTGGTTGCATCAGCTTTAAAACAGATGCAGTCCAAAATAAGCAGATAATGGTCCCACAGAACACTATGATAGCTAGAAATCGCTGGTGGTTTGGGATGCCGTGTTTCGTAACACACAAACGCACACAGTGGTAGCACTGAGATACCCCAGTCCCTCACACGGGACACTCTCCAGTAGCTCCATCTCCCTCTTGCAGGGCAGCCCAGAACAGGACACAGCACTCCAGGTGTGGCCTCAGCAGTGCTGCCCGGAGGGGAAGGATCACCTCCCTGGGCCTGCTGGCAACACTCCTGATGCACCCCGGGTGCCCTTAGTTAGCCCTCTTTGCCACAAGGGCACATTCCCAGCTCATTGCCAGCTCATTACCACCGTGCCAGCCAGCAGCATTCCCTGAGCCTCTTTCGAAAATCTGCTTTCCAGCCAGTCAGTCCCCAGCCTTAGTCCATGTACACTTAATAAGGAACAACCATCATAAGTGTTACTTAAATTATTGTTATTACTTTTACTCAGGTTTGGCTTAAAACATGAAATATTTATTCCAAATCAGTTATTCTAAGTTCATGTTAATTTGGCTATAATTGATGGAAGTTATGGGGAATATTATCTCCTTGTAAGAGATGCAGCTAAAGTGTAGTTTAAATATTAATGAGCTTATTCTTTATAAGGATAACTGCAATGCTTAATATAGATTAGTCAAGCAGACAGATGCTTTTCTTAAGATTGAGGTGCTTCAGATCAATAGGGTTACAGGTTAACTATAAACCACTGTTTTCTGTTCTTAGCCTTCCTCGCTCAACATCATCAAATACATAAATTGCACACAGGATCGTATTTCCCTCTGACATATATCTGTGCAATTTGGTTCTGAAAATCTTTCAGAAACCAATACTATATGAAAAGCAATTGGCTTTTCTTGTCAATTTGCCCAGTCTAGAACTGACAAAAATGCTGTAATGAATTAGAGCAGTGTATCATCAAAAATAGACATTTATGCAAAGTACTATGAAAACTGAATTATGACTGGAATTATACTTGGAAAGGTCTGTTTAGAGGTCCCATCTGTGAACAGAGAAAATTGTGACAGACAAAATGTTGATGGTGGTATAATTTGTGAATACCAATAATGACATTAGCTGTTGCTGGACAGATAAAACCACCAAGCCATATAACTCCTGTACAGTTCTTTTGTTAATTATTTCTCCTCAGATCCTAAGAATTGTAACGTACGGATTCTTACTCATGAGATTTTATGCAGTGTATCCCTGCATGTCTCTGACTCCTGAGGTTTTCCCAATTCCCCTGGGAATCATCTCTCTGTTATTCCTACATATGTACATACATACCCTACTTATTTTGTATTTAGGTCACATCAGCTATGTGCACACAGCAGCACCAAACAGGTCACCATATGTTCAGAAATTCCACATATATTTGTTATGTATGTACATTTAGAAATGCATTTGATTTCTACAGTGAGCATATACATTTGTTCAGAAAAACAGTAACCACAATTAGAATTTTGGCAATATATCAGCTACAGAGTAAACTAAGTGTTTTGGAGAAACATCAGGGTTACTGCATGAGTACTTCATAGTGCACATGCACATAAAACTTCCTCTCAACTCTCAGGCAATATGATAGCCCTGTGTTTTCTGAAGATTTTATTTTCTTGGCAGACAGCCAGGCTGAAAAGGTTCTGCTGGAGCCCTATAAGCCATATTTGGTAAGAACTCACTTCCTAGCAAGCATATATAAACTATGTGAGAGGAGAAACAAGGTTCTAACTCTCCCCTCTTTGACTGGAGCCCAGTGGAAAGAAAACCAACAGTGTTCTCTGCCAATGTGGATTGCTGCAGAAAGCTGGAAATGGCTTTGACCCTTCAAGCCCTGGCACATTTGCCCACAACCTGGCTCATTTGCTCAGGATGGGCATTGAACTGGGACTCGGAACAGAAATAAAGTGTGATCAGTGAAGTCATGTTGACTTTTTTTAAGAAGTGTTTGCTTTGAGCAAGTATAGCTAAAATAAATAGACCATAATAGGAAGAGAGTAATTTAGGCATATTTCAGTAGCCAACTTGACTCCCATAATACTTTGCTACAGACAATATTAAATACTTCACCTTCATTAATGACACTACAGTGTATCACAATATACTGTCTTCTAACCTGAACTGAACCAGAATTCACTGTGTGGAAAAAGACAAACGAAAATTAAGTAAGAGCAAATTACATACAGTGGTATGAAGAACAGCAGTACAATTAATATTTGGAGAACAACAGTCCTGCAAAACTGGCATTTTTTTCATATTCCAGATATCAGGCAGTGAGATCAGTACCTTGTAAGCAAAACTCAAGCACGTAAAAAACCTGTAACATTTCAAGACAAATCACCTATGCAATTGCAGCATTTTTATGATGAACAATACAATCATACAGGGCTGAACGAACTCAAAGACAAACCAGTTGGAAAAAGTTCCCTGCAAAATACATCTACAGCTTATTTGTGAGCTACTAAGATGAGACTGCATCTCTTCTTCAGGGAAGGCTGGGGAGGGAATCTATCTCTGTGATCCAGGTCTTTTTGAAATCCAGACAGATTTTGCACACAGAATAAAATCAGCTTGCTTTCTTACGGGTGTCTTTTGTATGCAGCTGTTAATTTTCTTGATAGCTTTTGTGCTTTCATTGTATTTCCCTACACTTGGCGTGGTGGGCAACAGCACAACGAACAGAAGCATCCTCACATGTACCAAAATCTAGAGCTCACAGTACACTTACTAGAACTTTTTAGACACTAATATGGAATACTTCCAGGCCACGCTCCCTTTACAGCTATTAGAGAGGGGATTGAGACAGGAAATTACTTATTAACAACATTTTAATGTAGGCTGCCTTGTTCAGCAAAGCAAATTTGGTCTGGAAAGAAACCTTTCCCCATCAGCTCTTAAAATGATGCAGGTAATATTCTGCCTGATCAAAAGACTAACCAATTTCCTCGTGACCACATCCTTCTCTGCTCTGACAGTGAATGCAATGAAATAAAAGCCTGTAGGCACATGCTGGAGTAAAAATATTTTTAGATTTTTAATCCCCTGGCTAGATACAGCCATATTAAATATAGATTACTTTTTATGGCTAGAGATAAAATGGAATGAAAATAGGAAAATTGTCACTGAATAGAAGTGTGGCAATGAAGGTATATCATGTACTGTAGATAATACAATATAGACAAAGCTAATGTATACGTTCATCATATGAAGCAGAACAATGAAGATAGTATTTCTGGTGTATATCATTTAATATTAATAATTTATAAATATATTCTTACTCTAATTCCATGACTGAACCATCCTTGAATTTACAGGGTCTTGTTTTAAAGTGTCCTCTATACCAAATGAGATTCAAGCCTTGCAACCTCCATTTATATAGTCATGTCTTGGGACATAGAGAAAATATAACAATTTTCCATTTAAAAAAATTTTAAAACTCAGTGGTATTTGTACTTAATACGTAAAACTTCAGTTCCTTTGGCTAGCCTTGCAAAACAAAACAGTCCCATTGTGATGAAGACAACTTAGTATTATAAATAACTGATCTTTCAGCTAGGTTTTCACTGTACTGGTACAGTCAACAAGTTGGAGCTTTCTTGTTATAATTATAAATATGTTGGCTTTCCATTCCACTGAGGTTTCAGAATATCTTCTTTTGTTATGGATAAAATTTATATTTTCTAGAAATACATCTACAGAAGTATTAAAGCAAACCAGTCAATCCTTTCTGTGTAGTTGGCCACTCAAATGCCAAGAGTTAAGTGGGATGAAACTGTTCAGCTGTGGTGAGCAGTGAAGAAGTGACTGCTGGGAAGGACTACTGTGAAAATCGTTTGACTGCACACTGAGCAGTTTAGCAGCAGACAGAGAGAAAAAACATTAAATACTATGTTTTAAAGTGTTACCCCTAATTTATCCAATTTATTGCAAGATTCATATAGCCGATCTTTTCTGTCTGCAGCAGAGTGTATATAGGATGGATTGGGGAAAATCAGGGTGTTCCAAAGTACGGCTTGTAACATTCATGTTACCTTCAATGGAAGTAGCAAGGCTTTCCTGCGAAAACGCTTCTTTGACTATTCCAGAATCCAAATTTACTGAGTTAATCTGGAACTTCCTGTGATTTATGAACTTAAATCCTTTTTTTGGTACACCTTAATGATATATATATTAAAACTTAAGGGCAAAGAAAAAGGAAAAAATCAGCTCCCTACCCTTTTGCACATTTTTCTGCTCTGGTTTCATACATCAGTCATTTATAACAGGAAAAAAAGGAACTAACACCTTCACTTCCAGTATGGTAGGAATCTCAAGGTGCCTAACAAGACAGCCAGTGGGGAGGTAAAAGTCCTACTTTTTTTAAAAAAAAATCATTCTGTGATTTTGTTTCCAAAATAATATAGTTTAGTGTGTGATTTGGTCTGGTTTGTTAGTTTTTTTTTTTTCCCCCAGAACTAGCTCTTTTCCCAAAATGGCATGGCAGACATCTGAAATGCAGATCAACTGAGAGGCTGGAAAAGTTGTTAATGGACACAGCTCTGGCTAGAGTTTTCACAGAATAAACACTACCACTTAGCAGTGACTGAATCTAAGGGCTCTGCTCCAAAAATAATGCAGAACGTCAGTATTGCCTATTGCATAGAAGGAAAAAGCATTGGAGTTCAACATCCTTCTGCCAATGAAAAAGGGTTATTTGGGTTGAAACTCCATATTAAAGTGTAACGTTAATTTTTGTAAAGTAAGAATCATTAAATAACATTGAAGCATCTATTACTGCACAGTGTTTAAAACATTTTGAATTCATAGTTCTATTTCTGGATACTTCTTTGCCCCTGTTCGAAATTTTGAAATTGTTCACAGCTCAAAGAGGAAACTGAAGGCAGCCTTTAAATAATTGTCTCTGCAGATGAAAGATAACTAAATTTTGGAGATCTAAGGAGTCAAGAAAAGCACAGTAAGCACACAAAGCCAGTCTGATTACAGAGGGCCAGACTAGCCTATGTTTCATCAAGGGTTATACATTCTATTTTAAAAAAACCTTTAAACTTGTGGAAACTTTCAATACATTACAGTACGTAGAACTGAGAGCATAATCCTTCACCTCTGATATTGAGCTGCCTTTGCAGAATTCCTCTCTCAAAATGTCTTCTATGAAGACTTCATTTTAGCTAAAACAGTGTGCTCACAGAATTCTCCTCTTTTCATCACTCTTTCTAAGAAACATGTGTCAACACACTAAAATTACTTCTGTTTCCAATGGTCCCGGCCCAGTTCTGAGCTCATGATCCATTTTCCAACTTCTGTTATTTTATTTCTTCTCGTATTGTAAGATCATCTTCTAATAATGGGTGTCTGAAGGGAGGGTCATTTGAAAACCTCACCAGTTATGAGAGACGTAATTGTGCTCAGATTGGACACTGGTATAAATCAGCAGGAGTCAGTAGATGGGCACTGGCTCATTCCAGAGCTGAATTTGATACTTTGTGTTTACATTAATTGTTTCACCATTTGAAACAAATGTTTATTTAAAGCTGATTGAGGTAAGAGCTGACACAGTGTGCCATTTATATCATCAGTGCCTTTGCCACTTCATCTCAGCAGGCTTTACTTTGAAGAAGCAAAAATAGCTTCATCAGACACTGAAAGGAAATCTTAGTGTTCTGGTTAATCAGCAGCAGTCTGTGAAGAAAACAGCAAAGTAATGAAATCTCCACTTCTGAATAATTGTTCTTGGGAAGCAGTGAGATTCCAGCATAAATTAACTCTGAGCATCCAGCTCAGTTTTCTGCTAGAATCAATCAATCAAGTACTGAAACTAAATTCACAGCATACTCTTTTTGGTAGGATGCAGGAAGATTAAAAAATAAAATAAAATTAAGGCACTAAATTATTTTTTTCCTACACAGGATATCCATTATTTTTCCATAGAAATCAGTTACTGACATAGAGAATTTTAATAACCTTATGTTCTCAGTGTTCCAAATCCGAGTGATGGATACACTGGAAGGCACATTGAGGTATATGCGTCAGAATTCTAACTAAACATGGTTTACTATTGGAGAAATGTTAGCCACTCTATCCTAACACCCCGCCTCCCCAAATCTTCTGTTGTTTTTCATCACGTGCAATCTTTGCACAAAGTTCATAAAAAACTCAACTATAAATTTTGAAGAGGAGTCCATATTATCCGTGCTTCTCAGACTGAATTTATCATTCCAACAACTTCATAAAAGTATAATGAAAAGAAAGCAGCTAAAGGGATATTTAAGATATACCATAAAACTTGGGGCCTTCACCACCTTGAGGTGACAGGGAAGGGAAGGAGCCAGGAAAAATTTTACCCACAATAGTATCTTGTACAGTGTCAAGTACCCAGTCACAGAAAATGAGAATCATGTAAATAGAATGTAAGAGGAAGATGTAAAAATGACATCCTAGGTCAGAATTGGGCTGTAATGGGTGAGCCAAATGTAGCTCTAAGAGCATTCCACCTAAGCTAATCAGAATTTACAACTCGCTCCAATTTAAGTCTCTGAAGTGCCTGAAAACATCTTTTTGTAATTTTATTCCATTACTGCACACATCTGTCTCAAAGAAAAAGTGTCCTTAAATCCATGAATATAACATATGCTACTCGTTCCATTCCTTTGGGTACTTGACCAGTCTTCCAGAGCCCACTGAAATTCAAAAGCCATTGAAAAATCCAGCAGAAATTCTTGACCAATTAGAGAGCTGATAAAGGACAAAATTTCTGTGGAAAAATATCCTTCTTGTGGCTGGAATTAGCTAGAAAATGTCTCCATTATTATGCTGTACTTCAAGGCAAATGCCTAAACCTTTAACATCCCTCAAAATGTTTTAGCAATTTAACATCTAGAATTCTGAGAAACTTTTCTGAGGAGGAAAAAAAGAAATTACACTGTCATGACCACAGCTCTCAGCACTTTTTTTCTGACTACAGCATCTCAGATTTCAGTTTTGTTTTTAATGTTCGCTGTTCCACTTCAATGGAGTTCGAAGACAACATTATTATATAAAAGTCACTAGAGTCCAAATTAAAGATCTCATAATTGATCTGAATGATGGGTCTATCCATAACAGAAGGCTTGAATTGCAAGGCTTACTTCTCCTTAAACTAATGGTAGACTCCTCTGTGGTCTCAGTTTCACTCTTCATTGCTTAAATTAGAAGATCAAAATACAGTAGTTAGCAAAGATGTTTTGGACCACATTCATCTCTGAAATTACTCCTGCAACTTGATAAAGTAAAAGTAAGCATTTTTGCTTTACAAAATCACAGTGAAATCATAGTGTTTTACTATGAGAAGAGCTAATTATTATTATACAGACAGGCAGTAAAGTTAGAAACAGAAAAATAAAGCTTAAGCAACAGCAAGAAATGAAAGCTTTAAAACACTGTCTAGGTAGCTGCTGGCTGCACAGATGCCACAAACAAAAAAACCCAACTAGCTTAAACTAGTGGTTGTCCAGTTTGTGGTCACTAGATTTTAATTTCCATGGTTTGGGAAAACTTTTAAACTTGTTTCTTTGTGACAAAACTCAACATAACTGCAAGGATGGTAAAAATTATCATGAGCACAGGAAAAGCAGGGCACTAAAGCTACTTTTGCATACTGCAATAAAATTCTATAAAGTAATGTAGAAATGTCTTCCTCAACTGTAGATAACCACAGGTCAGTTTATTTCAAGCCAGATTTTGCGTGCAACTCAGCCACTGCAGTTGCTATTCAAACTCTATCCAACATCATTGTAAAAGTGATTTTACAAGCTGGAATTAATCAATGTCATAACCAAAGCAGAACTTTGGCCCTTGTACTTTAATCAATAATGGACCATATATCATAAGAAGAAAGATGTTGGTATATCATAGCTGCTATGAGAACAACTAGCAAAATCCTGGGAATGAGCAACGTTGGCAAACTGTAGCAGCCAGCCCTGTGATGCTGCCACAGCAGACAAGGACATAAACTTCTTGCTGAAATACTTGGCATTATCAAAAACCATAAAAAAATCTATTCCACCTGAACAGACCAGCTCAGCAAGAAAGTGTCCCCCTACCAAGGTTATCCATGCCACCTGATTGATTCCTGACATCCTCTAGGATTTAAAGAGCCTTATATCTACATAAACCAATGCAGTATAATCCTAAAACATCTCACCTATCCCAGTTATTTCAAGCTAGAGATGTTTTAGCGATTCTGAAGGAGAATGCCATGGTAATGCAGCTCAACAGCTGCCAGTATCGAGCCAGTCAAACAGCCCTAGCACCAGGACCCAAGGAAAGCCCCCTCTTATGTCAAGTCAAACAGAACACAAATGCATAATCCCTGAACTGACATGGAAAAGCACCCTCAAAGCGAGTTACACGTGGGCTCCTGCCTTCCTGCTCTCTCACTTTTGGAAGGGATATTTATTTCAGACCCCTTCCCTTCCACCAGCACAGACATGTACAGTCAACAAATCTGGCAGTGGAAAACTACATTTTCACCAAAGACCGATCTTCTGAAAAGCACAATCACAGCACCACATACGCACCAGTGTCAGACCAGCAGCGGGTTGCAAATTTCTGATCACAGATGGCTGGGCTTGGCTTCAGTCTCCTAGGAACCATAGCCTAAGTTCTTACTGGTTTGTGTGCTTCATAGTCCACTCGTACATCAGTAAAATTAAACCCCATTTCTATGTAATGCTCTCCATGGTTTTAAAATGTATTAGTGAATTCCAGAGATTCTCTGGTAGGAGATCAGTGATCCTGCCAGAGAGGAAAAAAAAGAAATCTTTTAAAAGGTCATGTTTACTACATTTGAAAGGATATGCTACTGATTTGCTAAGTGGAGAGATTAGGCAAAGTGCTACTATGAAACATAACTGAGCTTTCTTTGGCTACTGAATACTTTGGAACAGCCTACAAAAATCCTTTAGCATTAACCTCAAGAAAACTGCTACTGCAGTTCATTCAGTCAGAATTCTTGCTAGCACAGGTTCTTGTCTACACGTACTTACAGGCCAAGTAATCACTTACTACTGAGTCATTACAAAACCTCTTCTGGAAATTACTCTCACTGAGAGAAACAACAAAACTCCAAAACTCAATTCTGTATTGTTTAGTGTCCCCTCAAAAAGAGCCAGCACATAAAGATGAAAAAGTTTCATGTAAAAGATAAAAGTAAGAATTTAATTTACGCCTTATTTTCACCCTCTTGTTAAACAAATCTTTCTTCTATTTGTCAAGGAAGATTTCATCCTTAGGTCTGTTCTTTGCTACTATATTTAATCCTCATGTCAGATACTATATGGAATACACATTTGTCTTCCACCTATAAATTAATCGAGCTAAAAAATTTGAACTGTTTTTCACTCTCACATGCAGACAGTTGTGAGATCTAGTTGGTAAAACCCAAGAAATTAAAATATTCTTATCTTCTGTGTTTTTTTCCTAATTTCCGTAACATAATGGCAGACACCAGAATTAGTCCAAATGATGTGAAGAAAGTGATTTTAATCTCATCCAAACCCATACCAATTATGTCTAATACATTTATTTACAGAGTTCAGAACTGAAAAAAGAAATAGGATAAGGCATAGTGACTTTCCACTGGACTTGTTTTCTTTCCTTATGTTATCTTGATCTATTCAGGGTGTCTGATGTTGTAGCAACTTTCACTTTACATTTTTTAGTACTTAAATACTGTTCAACTGATATTTTATACACAGAGGATTGTTATCTACTTGAGCAAAGACTTCAAAATTAGTGCTTTCTGATGATATTTTTACTCTATTGAGCAAGAAGCTAGAAAGACAAAAATTGTTACATTAGCTTGATTATGCCTATGATTAGCTCAGTCTTGTCTCCAGTGCTGGCCAATATCAGATACTGATTGCAAAAGCATAACAATTTTGAATCCACTTTGTAGGCAAACCAGGGAGTTATTTCATTAGGCTCCAGGCTTGCTTTACAGGTGAAAGTTGTCTAACAATTCCTAAAACCCCACCACATTAACGCAGTAAAAAGCATACTAAAGTGTACACAAAGGCAATATTCTGTTCTGTAGTTGAAAGCAGAAAAACTTAAAAACCGCACTTCCTATGTCAGCTTAGAAGTGGCTGTCTTCCAGAGGGCTCTAAAGCCTTTTCTCAACTGTTTAGCAATTCTGCTTCTAGATACTGGGAGCAATATTTTACAGATCACAAGATGGCCTGGGACCCTACTGAAGAGAGGAGGTAAAATGCTTGATTATCTTTGTGGTAGAAGAGAGCTCTATGGCAGACTTAACAGGCCCTGCAGAACCCAGTCTGAATGAACACAGAAAGGTCACAGCTGCAAAATAACCAAGGAAGGTTTCGGACGAAAGTGTTCAGAGGAAGTACATGTATTAGAAAAGGCAGTCCTTTCTAAACTGAAAAGTGAGGATGTAAAACAATGTCAGAGGTTCTGGGCATGATTTTGAACCTCCTTAGGCTAAACCACGGTGATACAACAGTACCCAGTTCTCAGATCCATTTTATGTGAAAGATATCTACATTATTGTCATGGTGAAGTCAACCCTAGGAGCTTAAATAATGAACTTTTAAAAGAATTGTTCTAAGTGTTAATTTCTGTGAAGACCTTAGACTTCACACCTCTTTTTCCATGATGCTTGTAGATTGTTCCCAGTTCCTGCATATGAATTTCCCAAACCTAAGACCTCATTTTAAGACACCAGAAAAATTCAATTTATTTCCGTTTTCTACTTTCAGTTGTAGTAAGAGCTAGGCTAGATTTCCCATTACATTGTAGAAATTATATTTGGATATATTTACCATGCTCTATAACTCATTCTTTCAGCTTGATAAAACAGACAGAAGACCCCAGAACTGGAGAAATGTATTAGTTTGTTCTACCAAGTGAATTCAGAGTGCATATGAGCAAAGGGAGGGTAAAGAAAAACATATCAAGCTGAACACGTTAATAATTCGTAAAGGTTGCCGGTTCTACAAATAATATAACCACTTATGTATTTGAAATTCGGTGTTTCTTGTGAATTCTTGTAGCAGCTGGTAAGATCCCTGCTGCAGGTCATGCACGACAGGACAAGAAGAGTAAACAAAACCAGGCATAGCTTGTCCCAGCGAAAGGAGATGGGAACATTTTGCACAGATATAGCATTTTTATTTGATTAAAACTTCAGCACCGCTCATGGCATTAAAGCATTTAATTAATTTACTGGAAGATTAGTTTCAATGCTATGCCTTTTAATAGAAACTTAACCTGCAAGCCAGAATTTCTGAAGTGAGTAAGACAACCAGCATACTTCAAATACCAAAGTAACTCTTATTTAACAAAGCGTGTACATAATTCTAAAACAATCCCATAAAGATCTATTGACAGCAGGAACACTCTGTATTAGTCTGTGTAAAAAGAGGAGTTACAAAAGGAGTTAAAATGAGTCAAAAGTGAAGCTGGCAGAGTAATATTTTTCCTATTCATCAGTGTTCTGACACGAAAAACAAATCCATTGCAGATCACAATGAAATCAAGGCTTTATATGCGTTCATGGAAGTATAAGAGGGAACTCCTGTGTCAGACAAGGTATTCACTGCTAAATTCAGATCCAAATCCTTGGCTTAGTTAACTCAAACCTGCTGCTAACGTCCAAGCTACTGCTCATCCATCCAGACAGCAGGTTTGCCTCAGTACTTCCTTGTTGATGAGATTTCATACCTGAGCAGATCAACGAAGAAAAAAATACTAAGAGCTGCACCCTGAAAGCAAATCATTTAGAGATCAGAGCTGAGATGCAAACCAGCAAGTTCAGGAAAGAGATTATATTTCTCAGTGTGCTGTTGACAATGGCTGTTATTAAATTTCAGCTCGCGGGTAGTAATTTTCAAGAAATAATGAGAATTTGTTGTGTTGCAGCACAGCTCCTGCACACAGAAGCCGTACAAATACATCGTTGTCAAGATACACAAGTAAGAAGGAATGAAAAGAAGGATATTTGGCAGAAGGTTTCTCCCATTTGCAAGACAAGTTATGTGTCCCCTTCACATTCTGTTCGTTAATAAACACAGATAAAAGGACTTGACAACTGTGCAGGGCTCCTTTCCATATGTGAAGAGCATATGAGAACACACATGATTTTTAAATTTTCTGTCTGAAAAAATGTACAGAATATCAAGTCCTTGTGCTTGCTAGCTCATTCTTAAATACATTCCATACTCAGTTATTTTAAAATAGAGTGAAAGAAAAAAAGAAAACTACCACCAAACTTTAATACTGTTCACTACCTGTGACTAAGAAGTGTTTCCAGAGGACTGCAAGTGTATTTCAACACTTTTAATTTTAATCTTCTGACTGAAAATTTAATTTCTCTTGGTCCTGTGATATCAGTCTTAGCAGAGGATGCCTAATGACAACATTCTGGTGTTTTAATAACAACACAAAGAACAGCTATCTTATTTTATGACCTATGATTGGTTCTTCACTTCTTCTATATTACAGTTAGATTAAATGGTAAGTAAATGTATTTCTTGGCAAGTTTTCATATCAAGTGACACTGGATTGTGCATAAATAAATCCAACAAATGTTACCCAACTAAGCAAACACTGTTTCAGTGCCACAGCATACAGCTGTTGGTAATGGTGATTATTACCATGAACAGTAAAAAAAAAAAAAAATCCATCTTACCGGATTCAGAAAATAGAGACATGGTTAACATGTTATGTTCAGTGTCCCAGCTGACTTACAAGAACCACTATCACTCTCTTGGATGGTAGCTTACCTCAGAAGAGCACAGCTCATATCAGAAGGAAGAGAGGATCAAGTACAAATAATTTTTTTTTTTTGTTAGATGAGGAAATAAATACAGAAATGAGAATTGATATTGTGTTAAGCTAGTTTAGGTTTGAAATGAAAGCCCAAAGTCATGATTCCCATCATTAGAAATTGCATTTCCTCTTCTCTGTCATGACACTGCAAAGCACCTGCTCACAGGAGCTTCACAGCAAAAAGATGAGAATCTTCTGCTCCAAAACCCACCTGTGAACTCCTAAACCAGAAGATAATGTTATGCCTTTTATTTGCTAAACTTTGCTGGGATGCAGAGGAGACTGCAATGTACTGTTTCAGTAAGAGCTGACATGACTTAATCCAGCTGGAGTATTTACCCCACTGTAACCTTTTGTTTAGATGAGCTCTTGAGCAGCCAGACTTCTCTTCCTGGGTAAGTGAGTACTGAGCATGAATGATGTGAAGTGATGGTCTAGAACAAAGACTGTGGGTGTGTCTGGGGTCTGTACAAAGATCTGTTTGTAGAATGGAAAGGTTCACGCTGCCTTTCTTTGCTCTGAAGCTGTGCTTCGTTCAGCCCTGAGGAAGTGACCTGGAAAAAATGAACTTGCAAGTTGTGGGAAATAAAGTTTTAAAGATGCAAAGCACATAGCATTAACAAAAGCAGAACTGCCAGGTGGTAAATAAGCTTAACGAAGAAATCTTATGTATCTTGACAAAAATCTTCTGGACACAATGTACAAAAATAAACAATGACTATCCCAACAGTCGGTCCACCTCTTTTGGCTAATATTGAGCCTGCTCTCATTCAGAACAAACTTTTAAAGTAAACTCTACACTAAAAGTTTTAAAGCTCTGTTATATGAGCTAATGTGTTTTTCAGTTCTCATTCCCTCTCACAGGAGAAATTATCTTCATACTCCATTCAACAAATATGCAAAAGAATGATCAAAAGGATATATTTTATTTATTTCTGCATAAGTTGCAGAATTCCCTTGCTTACTTGGGCACTCTAAGCATTTGAAAATGAAAGATATTTCACTCATCTGCTAAAATAGGTGACAACCTTTGACACCAACGATCTAGGGGGACGAACAACATAAATTAGGCAGGCCTGTTCCAATGAATTGACAAATTGGTTTTACAAAACTGCTCAGCCCCAAATGGAATATAGTAATTAGCAGAAGAGGTTCTTAGCACCTCATCAACATGAGGAAATTCAACACTTTGGATGTCACTGCCCATGGCAGGGGGGTTGGACTAAATGACCTTTAAATGTCCCTTTCAACCCAAACTATTCTATGAGTCTATAAGTAAACACTTCTAAAACTGAAGTATTGTATAATAAAAATGTCCGCATTTTAAATATACAACTTGACTATTGGAAAGCTTGCTTTTAGCAGGAAATATTACAATTGCAATGGTGATTAAATAGCTTAAAATTTCCAGCAATTCTACCGTCACATCCCTTGAACTGCTAACTTGCTACTTTTCCAGAGCACACATTTTTATAGAAGCCATTAGTGATGGATGGGGCAAAATTTTCCTTGGAGGAAATTGTGACCCACTCCTCGTTCCCATTTCCCCCTCCTGCCCCTTTTCAATTCTTGATTCCAAATTCAGTGAAGATACAATTTTAAAAATGAAAAATTAGTTGAGAAGGAGAAATGAAGAGTTACTTCAATGGTTTTAAACAAAACCACATTTCTGTTCATTCTCAATTTCACATCTAAATGGCTTGTGGCAAATGCTCAGCATAGATAAAAGTTCATAATCCTTTTAATAACAATTTGCCTGCTGTTCAAATCAATTTTATTTTCTGGTTAACTGAAGATATTTTGGAAAGTATCATAAAATCATAAGAAACTAATTACATTGTTTTGTTGGCTCAATCCATTTTTTATGTCACAGGGTGTGAAACGGCTAAAATGCTATAAACTGGAAATTCAAGGACGAAGTCACACAGAAAAAGAACTCTGAGAAATAAATTAGGGTGTTCAGTGTCATCTTCTTATTCTTTTAGTTAAGGAAGTATTCAGCACAGAAATCCAGTCTGAAGCAAGTCTCCAGGCCTCAGTTAGCATCCAACCTGAACAGTGTTCTGGAGGTGAGATGATCTCTCACCTATTGTACAGTATGAGGGAGTTCTGCACCTACCACAGTGAACACTTTCAAAAAATGCACTCAAGTGCCTGCAGGTGATAAAAGCAAGGAGCTTGGTAGTCTATCACTTGAAAAACAAATCTCTCTGATAGTAGAAACAAAAATGTTTCACTGGAGGAGAATACTATGTCATGTCAGAAAAAATATTAACCTCTCTCAAATTCTGAGTCAGCGAGTCACTGAGATTTCTACCAAATTCATGTGTTCAGGTTCACTCTCCCTCCTGATTCACTTGTTGAATTGTCCTTAGAGGAATTAAGGATTCAAATAATCAGTAAGTTTTTAAAACAAACAACCTAGTGGGAATATCTTAAATCAAAAAATCGTAGAACATACAGCTTTAAATGCTAAAATCTTTCTTTCAAATTCAGAAAGAATCACACAATAGAGCCAGCTAGCGAGATCACCCTAGGTAGCCACAAATGTCTTCAAATACTTGCTTGTGAATTTTTTTTTTTGTTTGGTTTTCTGTTTATTGGATTTTGTTTTCCACCAAGAAAATTAGAAGGAAATAGAGAAGCTGTTCAATTCTAGACTTTGGTCTGATCTTTTGATTTGTTTTATTATACAATGTGTTAATTTTGTCTCATCTCTCTAATATTATTTTCTCAGAGGTTTCTATTCAAGCAGACATTGAAGTCTGTTTCATAAATCTTATTAAACTTTTCCTAACTTTTTATTACAGGAATTTTTTCACCAGATAGGCAGTATATGCCTTCAGTATAGACTAATACTTAATGAATCTTGTTTTAATAATCTTAATTCTTTCCCTCCTCCCTGTACTATTTCATGATCTATATTGAGATCGAATTTTCTTGAAATAATCTGTTATTCAATGTTAATCTGAGAATCAAAGTCAATTTTTTTACTAGAACCTAATAAGAAAAACTGTTTATGGCAATTATTCAATATTAAACTAATTTGAATTACAAAGCATTCTGAAATTTCCCAGCTTGGATGTCCAAACATAGGCAGCTTGATCTATGCTTAGGAATCTAAATTAATGGTCTGGATTTTCAAATATGCTAAGTAATTTTTTTTTCCTAATAAGGCTTAACTAATTAAATCTAGCACAACCTTAGTATTTTTGAAGGATTATAAAAGGAGCAAATACTTGGTTTTCACAAATAGCTATTTCACAAATAGCTTGCAAAAAGAATAATGATATTTTAATGTTTTTATACTAAAAAGTAACGTGATAAGTGGCTTTCTACTCCAACATAAATAAAACATTAAACAAAACAGTAAAACCATCCATAACATCAATGGAGTTGTCTTCTAAAAACCAAAACATCCAATTCAAATGAATAATGAAAGGCTTCAGCACAGTTTTTACACTTACAGTATTTACTTATAGATCATCTAATTTCCTCCTAAGGCTAATGTGGAAACTGGAAGCTGCTACTATACACAATCAATAATCCTCTTAGAAGCTTAGTGTGAGATTCAAGAGACATTGCCAAAAGTAGTTGGCCAGAAATTAAATTAATTTCAGTTTTGTTGTCGTTGCTGTTGTTTTAAGGAGAAAGCAACTCAAACATTTCCCAGCATCTCTCATTTAGCTTACTGACTTTTCCTTGCGAAGGATGATATTAAAGTCTTTTAAAGTTTTGTTTGACTGGCTGGACCTTATTAACACAATTTGAACTTGGAGAAAAAGCAACAAAACATTTTGTAGTTCATGATTTCTGTGAAATGTTGGTTACAACACAGAGGGCCAATTCAGCTTGTCAGTCTTTACTACTATTAAGCATGCCTTGGGCCCTGAGGAAGGTCGAGTCACTTTGTGGGGAAGAAATTACCTGGTTGCTCTAGAAAGTGTGATTGCAATAAAAGATCACGTCTCATGAAAGGTACACACATTCTTCCTAGGGACAGCAAGAAGCAGAACCAAGTAGACTCAAATATACAAGATGCTGCACATTTTAACTAATGCTGTTCTGTGACAATATCAAATACCCCAATGCTCCGCGTGGATCGGCCTCTTGCACACTGGAGGAGGGAACCCATTCCAGGCCAATATGACAAACATCCAATTATGTAAAGCAACTTAACTGACCCTCTGAAATATTAACTATAGAGTTTAGCAATATTTTCCAGCTTGTGTTCTTGAAGTCAAGCCTAGAGAGCTACTCTTCTAGAAGTGAACCAGCCTGACTCATAAAAATGATAACATTTTCAGAGAATTATCAGAATGGTCCACATTAAATAGCTGCATCAGGCACTCTGAAGGACTAAAGCATTCAAAAGCATTCAAAAGAATTATCCACTTCCTCTACAGTCACTTATATTTCTAAGTTATTAAAATATACATCCTAAGTTTTGAGTGATAGATCTGTAGGCACATTTAAGTTTCCCCTTGGCCATCCAGCAAAATAAACATTCAGCATGATTTGGAGAGCTTTCAAGTCAAACGTAAGATCAAATTCTTAGATTTGCTGACAAATTACTGCTTTAATGTTATTTTACGAACAGGAGCTCTGCAAACTCCTTGTCTCCACACAGGAAGTTCAGACACTAAAAAGTGAAGGGAAATAATCAATACAATGTGAGTTGTAAGGAGAAGGTAGCCTATTATTCTGAAATATATACAATCCTCAAAATTTGGCAATGCTATGCAAGTGGAGAGAAGTGCCTAAAATCAAGTTAGGAGATTGCACCTACTACTTGGTATTAATTTCAATTCTTATTAAATGGCAAGCCCAAAAATCAAGAAAGGACAAGCATTTCAAAAGAATTAACATAAACTAGTAATCGCTCAAAGTACAAAGGACTAATCAGAAAAATCCTCAAATTTAGTAACTGAGATGTAAGAGTATTTTGTGCACTGAGCATGTGCTGATTCTGGTTTGATTTTGTTTTTTAAATCAAAGTTCCCCTTTACTGGGGACCTTTATATGTTATATAAATCCAGTAATGAAGGACTATGCCTGCATTCCCAAGGAGGGACAGTGAACAAGAAGGAATACAGATGAGTGTACAGCTCTGAACAAAATGATCAAAAATTGGAGACATTTTTATTTGCCCAGAGAAACCAGGTCTGTAGTGTCTATTACATGTCATTGAAACTGGTCACAGGACAAGAGCTTAAGATGCCCTGATGTTTCTGGTTATTAGGACAAGACTAAAAGCAATCATCATCCTCTATCGCTCACTTGGAAGCTACAATTATCCTGGCCAGTAGGACTTGAAAAAGGATACCCATTCTCCCAGAAATCTGAAGCATAGTCTACTAGTCTGGATAATTACACTGCTTAAACTGCAGATCCAACCATAATTATTCAATTTGCTGAGCAACAAAAACATCTGAAGCTAGAAATAAACATTTGGCTCCTGCTTTGCTGTCTTTTGTACATTCTACCTAGGAACATAAGAACGGATTGTGTGCCTTCAACCTAAGCTTATGTGTTTTTCTGAGTGACTGTCTAATTTTAATCCTTCACTTTTACATTTTTCATCCACTAGAATCTTTCTAGATCTCAAGATATTTGTCAGATGGGCTTTAAAATGAGATTCCTTAGACTTCTAATGAATAAATAAGAGAAATACAGGTCAAGAGAGAGAAAAAAGAGAAAGATTTCAGACTGCTTTCCAATCCTGATGAGGTGAAAACAACCTACCTACAAACTTCGGAACATCTTGTTCCCTAAAGTTATCCAGATACTGGATAAATCACCCACCCTCGTTATCTTATAAGGGTTAACAAAACCTCTTATGATTTTGAACTCAATAAATTTTCTTGGTACCAGAAATCTGATGATAGCTAGCTAAGTGTAATACTGCTGTCTTGAATTTAAACTCTGAGAGTTGAGAGAAATATTAAGTGAAAAAACTACAAGAAAGTTGCTTTAATTATGCTATTTTTAACTCTAAGCATTTTCTAAATGCAATCTGCTCTATGCAGTTGATTTGACTACATTTTATATTAATGAAACATTTCAACAGCATACTGCTTTGCAATAAAAAGCTTGTAGCTATGAGCACAACACTGATTAAAATGAAGGTTTTGGTGGTGGTCTGAAGAAAGCTTTGTTAGGTTGCACCCAGTAACTGAGAGGAGTTGTGGTGCTTTTTTCTTCCCTACATGGAAATAGAAATAACCTGTCATGGTTAAAAATGATCTCAGATTAAAAGTATTTCATTTTTTTCCCTGTTAGAGAAGATAATTCTCACTCATACCCATAAAAATTTCCATCCATAAGTTACGGGCAGCCTCAAGCTAACTCATGTACCATAAATACCAAAAAGAATACTCACAGTCGACTACCATACGTCTTCATGTCTTAATCTACGGTAACTTGCCTTCTGGTTGTGTGGTCCAACAGGTGATTTAAAATCAATTTTGTAGGGCTGCAGTAGTGGTTTTGTACTATTTCGTACTGCAGGCCTTCAGCTCTTGATGGTAAGCTGAATTTAGAAGAAATTGCTACTCTCTTGTCAATCGAATCCAAGTAATTTTGAACGCCAGGGTTTATGGGCATTATTCTGACTGTATTTAGGAAGATGAATGAAATAATTTTATTTTTAAGGATTCAGTGCTTAATTAGCATACACGTTTTGCGAAACTCAGTTGTAGAGACATGACATGTTTGCCTGCCTTTTAGAAACTGAGACTTGAAATGCTACTCTGCTAAAGCAGTTAAACAAAAAATGCAGCAGGAGATTAAGCAAACTTGCTTTTGGGGGACCATGTCAATAAAATATTTTTCATTATCACTACAGCACTATTAATGGAAAACCTACCTAACTTTATTCTCTGGATCAACTTTTACCTTCTACTACCTTCAGACATAGCCATCATGAGACCCCTTATCCTTCCTTGTTGACAGCAGGACAGTCAATATAATCCATTCTCTTTTCTTTACACAAAGCACAGCTACCTTATGATGAACAAGACGTAGATTTTTTCCTCGTAGAAAAAATATTCCTTCTTCAAGTTTTTTTCTCGTCATGTAGGCTCCACAGTAAGAGTGTCAGAAGCCACAGAATAAAGTTAGACTAGAAAAATTAATTTCCCACTGTGAGTACCAATAAATGGAAGTATACAATTAAATTACATTATAATTAAAAAATGTCTCTTCATAGCAGTAACAGAACAAAACTTGCTGGCAACAATTCCAATATCTGCACCATTGCCTTACAGTTCACTATACCTGCTTTCTCTGCTTTTTTCATTCTCTTCTTTTATTCCTTTACCTGACTTGCTTTCCAGCAATGCAGCTCAATTAGAGGTACTGCAGTGTGCTCCATCTCATTTCTGCAAACATGACAACTGTTGTCACATTCTGTGAAGGCAACTTGATCATCTTCTTGGATTCTCCAGATCTCAGAGAACTATGGCAAAAGATTGGACTGTCTAATTAAAGTCTTTTAGCATTATTGTCTGACAGTTCCCTGTCATAATTCTGAAGTCTTGCACATTTACAACTATTTCACACTTTTTTTCTCCTGGTTTGTTAACTGATGCTCTAAAATCAACTGCTTTCTCAGTTCAGTCTATTCTGTCTGTGCATTTGACATCTACACTTAAGCAGTGATAAACAAACCCATTATAACTCCATACATAGAACACTGTGCCACAGCATCTCTTACTGATAAAACATTGAACCCCCAATGGCAGAATCATGAAAGACTTATGCAAGACACGTCAAATCAGTTTGCAGTACTCTCTACGTGAACTGGAAGGTCTAAAAATAATTTCAAAGCCCTATTTAGATAGTGAGTACTTAAGGCCTGATCAAGGCTTTATCTATGAATTTTTTACAACACTTGTATTTTTGAGCAAATACCTTGAATTTCTTTTTTTATACATCCTTTCAATTTTATGAGACTCTAACTGTATATGGCTGTGCCATTTATTTTAGCTATACCATTTGGCACAATCTCAGCTTTTCTATTCTGTTAACAACTTAAGAGAAATTATTCTTACTTTATTCTGTCAGTTTATTTCTTTGCAAGGCAAAGAAAATGTTGACCCTGTATGGTTATAATTTACCGAGGATGAGAAAATGGAAGTAGTGAGGGTGAATCATCACATCTGCTGTTCTTTCATTTAATAAGAACAAACCTTCGAAAGCATAATTGGGCAGTCCTTAGACAGAATGATCAGTGATCCTTCAGTATGTCTAATTAAATGTTTACTAAGCCCATCAATAAGAATTTGGATGTACAAAACCTGAAAAGAAGAAACACATTGTGGTATCTGTTGAAAACAACAGTAATTTTTTCTTGCTTTCCTTCATAAGATAGATGACCTACTGAGATAAATGCAGGAATTTAATTGACATTGGGAAGAAATTTAATCTTCTATCTGGGTTTCCCTGAATCTATTTTATGTGTGCAGGAAAATGGGAGTCACTGTCTCCAGGGTAAGCAGGTTGGTTGCTGCTGACAACAGCACACTACAGCTGCTGTTAGCAGAAACCAGGATCCATGAATCCAGTGATTCAGCTGTACTTGAATGGCTGATGGCTCCTTGTGTATGATCTCAAAGAACTTTTCATATTTGATTTGATAAAGATATTCCCCTTTTATTTTTGTGTGGAATCAAGTGTAACTCTAAAAACCTTAACCTAGCCAGACCTAATTCCAGATTCGAAGGTAGTTCTCAGGAATTTCTATGAGAGCTTGGAAGCAAAGTGACGCTTGTTCTTCTGTTTTGGTGCCCAGAAAGTTATAGTTCAGAACTGGGAAAGAGAAGAGTAGGAATGATGCGAGCTTTTGATTAACTAAGTTACCATGCATTGAAGCAACTTGCATTAAATTGTTTCAGTCACTAAATCCTTTAATTAAGATAATTTGAACTGTGTTACTGTTTGAATTAATATATTTAGATTATTCACAACTATTTTGAAAGTATTTTGAATGTGTCTATATTTCTATTTTTCGTCTTTGCAAAGCACAACATGGTTAGTAGTTTAGCAGAACCCTTTCAGCTAACAAGAGAAGAAACTTGGCTTCATTAAGATTAATGGGGTGGGGAAACAAAGAGCAATGAGCAGGGAGTAGTGGTGGCTGTCCTCCACATTAGCACTAAAAGGTTTGCTTAGCTGTGGTCTTGTAATTTGGGAGTGCCCTACAGCTGCCTATACTCCTGAAGGTTTTCCTCAGGCCTCGTGTTTGCCTCAGCCAGGCTCTTTGGGAGGGCAGGGCAGGTTTCCCATTGCCTCAGACAGTCTCAGGCAGCCTTCTGGAGAGGCAGCCCCAGCTGCACACTAAAGCCCCAACCTTGAGGAAGTACATTCTATTGTTACGTGAATGTGAAGGAGATGCCAAATGGGAGAAATTGTTTTCCGTAATTTTTTCTTTACTATATCAAACCCACATTTTGAATAATCTCAAGAGTCATTTTTCAAACTGAAGCATTTGCCATAATACTTTCTTAAATACTTTCCACATCTACAATATGTTTCAGTCAAACACAAGTTGTAATAAAGTAAATGCTATTTTAATCTTTTCTACTATACTTTGGTACAACTTTTTAATGCTGAAAAGTTCAGCAAGGTAGGGAACTGAGAATATGTAATTCTGATGTGAGTGAGTCTTGTGAAAACACTGGGGAAGGTACTTCAGGAAGCAATTTAGCAGTCAGCATGTAGCAAAGATGAGAATAATTATCAAACAGCTGTATATATTCCAAAGATTTATGCTGTGATCAAGTTAGCATGCTGGTGGCATAGAATGTCATATCATATCAGACATCCATTACAACAGATGCAGCAGTACTTTAAATCCGTGAACCACTATGCAAAATGTAACATCAGTGTCAACTTCTCACCTTTTCAGGATGGCTGCAGAAGTGATCTTGCTCAGTAGGGTGTGATCCAGTTGCTGTCTGGGAAACCTATTACATTTAAGAACTATCCAAGAAAGCATCCAAAAGCAGTCAAGAAATCATTATAATATCTACTCATTGAATAAAAGGAAGCAGTAAACCTAACTTCTGCATCACCGATTTAGAAAAAACCACATAGGGATGAAGACAACCCAAAGAGAGGTTTTACTAACACAGCACAAATGACACATACTGCTCGGTTTATTTGGCTGCCCCAGATTTCTCTCATATTGCTTGAAAGCTGGCAGTACGGTTGCTAAAAACCTTGTCCTACATGAGGGCAATGTTTGGAAAACAGGATTTCAAAGCATCAAAAGCAGGAACCTTCATGCAGCTCGAACATACTGGATCCTCCACACAAGACTTCAGCATCTTTCAACGCCACATAATTCAGTGTGAGATGGGATAGGGCCCAAACTTCTAAATTTACTTGTTAACTATTTCTTTTTTAAAAAAATAACACTTGAAAGATTCTTCTACTGTAGTCATTAGCAAAAGAGTAAATGAACTTCTAATTTAAAACTACACTAAATAATGACTTTTTCTTTTGATGAACAAGTAAATAGAAAATGCTTGGAAATACTGTACCAGTTCATTTGTAAGTTAACTAATAACACATCTGCTTCAGAAAATGCTTCATAACTACATGAAAAGCCCTGTATAAACATAGATATCAGCGATGCCTTTCTAAAAGCCATCTGCAATTGGATTACACACTTTTTTGCTACATATTCTGCAGTGTTTTGCTTTTGATGAGGCAGAGTCCCGACTGTTTAGCTGCTCACATGTATCTTCTGTCTTCTGAATCTTGGTGGGAGGAAGGGAGGCAGCATAGCTTTCAGGACTCTCTCAAAGACCTTAAGAACTATACCATCACTTTTTTTTCCTCCCCAAAAAACCCGACAAAAAAGGACAGTCAAACTTTTTGGACGTGCTCCCCATATTAAACCAGGAAAAGAGACAGAAAGACAACTGCTGGGAGCAGTAAGGCAAGTGTTTAAAATCAAGTCAATGTGACTTGCATCAGTTCACACGTTACTAGAGGTTCTCCAGTCTGAATAGAAATATAGTACTTCTTCTATTCAGCGACTTGGATTTTTTTTTTCTTTTTTCTTTTTTCTTTTTGTTTTTTTGATTCTAATGCTTAAGGTTCAGATATGTAATTCATTTCCAAGATAGCATACACTCAATTTGTCTTATATAGGCTGCAGAGTAGCAGGATTTTGTGCTTTACTGTAACAAAAAGAAATTTTTTCTCCCCACACCAAAAAAACCCCAAAAAGGACAGACTGAAACATTTTGGAAAGTCTCCACACAAAGCGCAGCGCCGCAGTGCCACCGCCCCGGTGCGAGGCAGCCGCGGCCCCGCGGGACTCCGGGCGGGCGGAGCTCCCCGCTCGGGGGGCGGTGGCTCCAGTCCCTCTCCCGGGGGG
>VZTF01000387.1:1958877-2261503 GCA_013397755.1 Cnemophilus loriae
TGGCGCTCCGTGGAGCTGTTCAGCGCCCAGGTGCTGAGTCTCCCCGCGGCTTACGGAGGCTCCGGCGGCGTTCCCTTCCCACCGCTCCCCGGCGCGGCCATGGCCCCGGTGCTCAGCCGCCTCCGCCAGGCGTTCTGAGCGCCCGCCCGCCCGCCGCGCCCCGGCGTGGATGCAGCAGCTCCAGGCACCCCTGGCTCCGTGGAGGAAGGCGGCAGGTAAAGCCTTTACCTCCCCGCCCATCCGCATTGCATCCCCGCCCGCCCTCCGCTCAGAGCTGCCGGCTCGGGGGGCTCTTTCCAAGCCGAGAGCCAGAGGCTGCCGGAGGCGCGAGTTGTGTGCAGAGAGCGAGCTCCGCGAAGCGGACCACGGGGAACAAAGCGGTGCGGTCCAGATGCTTTTTGAGTAGTTTCGTGATTTTAGTTTCCGGGGAGTGGGGAAGGGAAGAACGGGGTGGCTGGTTAACTGCAAATATCTGTGCTTAGTTAGATGTAGGGGCAAAAAAACCCCTACGTATATTAATTTGCTCATGGAATCACATTCCTATTCTCATGGTTTACCAGGGGAAAAGATGTGTTTGTCATACAGGTAAGATAGTGCTATAGTCAAGACTGCAAAATGGTTTCCTTGAGTACCCTCCTTAACTGTAATGCTTGTATAGATTTTGCACTGCAATAATTTCTTACTTCTTTCCACGTAATTTCTGTGTGGATTACCAGCCTCACTGAAGAGCCAGGACAAGCATCAGAAGGTCAGAGTAGCAGCCACAGTGTTTCTGTGACAAGGTGTCAGAAAAGGAAAGGAAAAAATTCCACTGTATTTAAGGCCAAATGACAAGTTGCATCCTACATGAAGTCATTTACAGCCAAGCATTGTGCTGTTATGCCTGATGCTTCAGGCTTCCTCTTAGTGCTGGGTGATGAATAGTGAATTGAGCAAGCATATTAACCATGCATAATCAAGCAGCAAGTGTTCTTCACTGCTTGTATGTGTAGTACCTTCTGTCACAGGATCAGCAAGTATTCCTGAGCTATCAAAAGACTGTTTCACCCTAAACTGAGTAGGATGCAGCTGCACCTTTTCTGTGTTGTTGGTAATATAGGTTAACTTATGCTTCTCAGAGTGGCAGGGGAAGGGGAAGCCTGGCAAAACAGAAACTCAGCACTTTTCTCAGGTGTAGATGGTGAGAAAAGTTTAACCCAGGAGACTGCATGCAGTCAGACCAGGAACTTGTACAGTTTCTGTGCTGATTTTCAAAAGAAACTGAAGAACCAAACTAAGATTAAAAAATTGCTTCCTGAAAGAAAGAAAATGCAGTCTAATTAGCATACTCTTAGCACTTTGCCTTAACTTACTTCTGCCCTGTATGTAGAATTTCTTTGTGCATTAAGCATCTTGATATTTAATGTTACTCCCCATGTTACTGTATCATTGTCAGAAGAAAAGGACCAGAAAAACAATTGCAGGGAGAAGTAAGGTAAGTGTTTAAAAGCCAAATCGTGGGACTCACATAAATTCTCATAGTATTAAAGATTCTCCAGTCTGGACAGAAACGTAGTACTTCTCATTTTCATTGACTTGGCTTTCTTTTTTTATCTTTTTGTACTAATGATTAGGGTTCAGGTATGTAATTCATTTCCAAGATAGCATGCATTTAATTTGTCTTATAGAGGCTGCAGATTAACAGATTTTGTTCTTTACTGTAATAAAAAGAAGTTGAATATATTGAATGTCTGACAGTCATCTCACATCCAAAAGCTCTCCTTCCAACAGGCACCTTGGACATGCAGGGGCATAACATCTGGCTCTTAACAGTAGCCTTTTAGGGATCAATTGAGTTAATAATTACAATAGTGCTTTACTGTAAAATTAAAAATCAATTTGTGCACGTGACTGTGTGCAAGGCAAGCTTCCCCTCACACCAGCAGAATTAGATTTCCTGACACAGCTCCTCCCTACCTCTGCTTTTTAGTCTAAGCACCATCGAAGCCCCAGAGCACGTGATCAGCTATGTGTGATTTAAGCGATGCTATTGAATTTTTTCCACAGGGAACAATTACTATAGAGTGACAAGTCAACCATTTTGATCTTAACAGATCCAGCTCTGCTTAGTGATGGTAACCATAGCATACTCTGCCTAACCCAGTCTGAATATCTCACTGTAGCCGTTTGCTTCTAGTTTAAAAAGACACTGTTAAACATTAAAATAGGTTCTCGTTTTTGGGTAGGAATAAGAGGCTTAATAACAGAAGGATGTTGTAGACATTTCAGCTGTATATTTGCAGTTGCTGCTGCCTGCAACAACCCTCAAGAAGCCAGTAAAATATGGGAAAATCTAAGCAGCATGCTCTGACCACACCCCTGCATTGCCATAATTCATAAACTGAGACTCTGTGCTTGCTGCCACGTTCGTATTTCTACCTGGTCAGTTAGGACAAAGACAAAGCTGCTTTGTCCTAATGAAGCCAGTGCAGCGTGCTTTTAATGGAGTCAACAATCTGGGCTTCCCAAAATATATTAAAAAGGACTCTTGTGTTCCCCAACATTGTTTATGCTAAAGGCTATTGCAAATAGAATATTTATGCTAATTATTTGTATGTCAGCTTGGGCAATAAACAATCAATATTTTATTGATTTAGGATCCACTGCAACTTTCTGTGTCCAGCTATCATGCATTCAGCACGGTAAATTAAATCTCAAGTTGCAGTTTCTTTGTGGAAATGTTTATTTTAACTTCCACAGGAGACTGCTGAAGTCATGGAAATGTTTCCATTACATTTAAGTAAAAGTCTATTTTTCAAAAAGGTTTGCACAAAAACCTGACCTGGATATATTTTTAATGTTAGAGCCACTGTTATGATCACACTGTACAGCAACACAGTAAGGGTAGGGGTTTTGTAAGGATTAAGAAAATCCTTATAAGCACAATCTGTACAAAAATGCTATAGTTAATAATCAACATGCGCTGTAGAAATGCAGAGACTTTTTAACTGCTATCTGTATGAGGGAGAATGACAGGATACATACCTTTATGTGGTATCGAGAATCAAAGTACTCTGTAATACCAAAATATCTTTTTAATATTGTTCCCTGGATTTTGGCTGAGATGGCTTATGTATGTTCTACAATTCTAAAAAGAGAAAAAATAATTTAATGTATTGTATAGTGCCAATTTTCTGCTTGAATTCTAGCAATTCTAGGCATTAAACATAACTAGATTTTACTTATCCCCATAAATGCCTGTAAATTGTTATATGATACTCCCAAGTCTACTTCTTAAAAAAGGTATTAAAATGCACACTGCAATAAACAATTACTGAACTGCTTCATTTTACAAGAAAGGGCCTGCTAACTAAAAAGGAGCAATCCCAGTGACGTGCTTCAAGTAGCAAGTAATATTTTCAGTAATTTTTGAAGGTATAGCTTCTAACCTAGAAATATTTGACTGTAGTGTTTAAGCATTTGTTTTAAGTTCTCCACAACACAAGAAAATTGTAGCTGCACTCCAGGCATTATTGCTATAATCATGTACTTTTATGTCTCATAGGTCAAAGTCACTCTAAAATCTGGACAAATGTTAGACTATGGTTGAGTTGTGACATTGTTGTAAAAAGGGACAATCCATAGTTTGAGCTGACAACACAAGATTTGCAGAAACATTCACTTCCGTTTTATTTTGCCTTGAACAAGTAGTTTCTGAGAAATGGACAGCTTTGAAACAGTATTTATGTAGAATTGCAATGAATACAAGGTTTTCCAGCTTAAGTAAGTTCTGCTCAGCTTTGTTTCTATTACTTGGGATGGGGGCAAGAGGAAAACTATGGGACAGAGAGCAAGTCCTGCACATACAGTTGTACTTATCCACTGGCAAGTCACCAGATTTTGGTGATTCCTGACTTGGTAAAGCACATACTGCCCTTTGAGGGCTCTGCTGTCAGAGCCACTCAGCTTTTACTCTAAAAGGAGGCAAAATGCTGTCAAATCTTTAAGAAGTGACTGGCAAACATCCTTTTGAGTCAAAGCAGGGGCAAGCAATTTCACGATTATAGAAAATCTCAGTGAAGGTGAGGGAGACTGAGAAATCTCTCAGTCTTGAATCTTGTGCTACAAGTTTGAGGTTTAACAAGCGTATTTAAGGAACAGAAAGCTCACTCTGTGTGAGCTGACCCCAGTCTCCTCAGAGGGAATAAGTGCCTGGGCAGCATGCCTGCTCCTCTGTCAGTGATGATTATTCTCTCTGGCCTAATACTTGGTAGTTTGCATTCTTCACTCATCTGCTGTTTTACGGAGCAGAGATGATAGACCTGGACTAGCACCTGTTTGCAAGAACTGCATGAAACAATTCGTCTTGTTATTTTTCGGATTTCTTTTTTTGCTTTTTTTGAGATGCGTCTGAGGCTACTATCAAAAAATTACGCTTGGAGTTTTTTAGATCTCTTGCTACTTGTCCTTAAAAAATGCAGCTTGACAAAATTTGCAAATACGGACATCTGAGGTATTCCGCATGAAACACATAGGACCAAATTATTGAAAATTTCTGAAACAAACAGAATTTCCATTAGTTTCCATTTAAGATGGTTATACAGTCTTCTTTAAATTTGGAACCAAGATGTCACAGAAATTATAAAAGAAGAGTAATCTATAATCTATACACAACCAATATTCCACTCACAAGAAGTTTATCCTCTGCCTGTCCACTTAGCTTTATGCCAGCATGAAAGGATTATTCTTGCTACATTTGCAGTAGAGAGTTGCTCTGGTGGCATGGTTTGCTATCTTTGCTTTGGAAGTGCATTAAACTTCAGCATCACAAATACAAAGCAGAAAAACATTAAACTGGCATCCTAAATTATGGCAAATGATTTTTAAAGGTGTCCTTTGTTAACATTCACACAGCATCTGGTGAAACTTGCACTTTGCAAAATAGTGTGTGACCTATGACACAGCTCAACTACAAAATAAGAAGAAGATTTAACAATTCCGTTCAGTTTTGAGATAATTAAAAATGCATATTCCTGAGATAATAAGAGGATGTTTACTCCAGAAATGTTATCAGAGAACAGGTTACAATTAAACAACATAGGCTGAGAAATTCTGATTTAAATATGAATTACGTCAATACTTAGACTTATATCACTGTCTTATGGGAAGAAACCCACAAGATACACTATGAGTTCAGAACAAACTGCAGAGAGTATGTTCTGGGCTCTATTCTGGGTAGCTCATTGCTGTCTCAAGGAATACAGTTGAGGAAAAATCTTAACGTGGGTTTACTGTACAATGACACCCACTACCCCCACTCCCTTGTCTTCTAAAAGGCATCAACTTGAACAGCATTCTATTACTGTTACGTAATTTCAAAGTTTAACCACATACAGCTGCTTAGATCTGAAAGCTGAGATAATAAATGCAAGACAAGTATTTTCTCTGAGGTACTTAAGACTTCTGTTAACTACTGTTACTCAAGTACAATCTATTTCAGTATTAACAATAGCAAAAATACCCTTTAAAGTGACAAGCCATATCTGCCACTCAAAAGTACACAAGCTTTAATATATTTTAAAACTGACTCAAGTAAAAGAGAGATAATAACTGAATTCTATCTGTCCCTCTTGACTATTTTTAAATGAGTTAACATTAATTACCGGTTTTGCTTCAACACAGGATTTTGGTGAATTTTTAGCTCTTTCCCACCCTATACCGTGCTTCACGTACAGTAGAAGCTTTCCACTTTTAAGCAGGATGTCTTGTTTCAATCTTTTTTCTGCCAAAAGAAAAGTTAAGTGGTCACTTTATTCCCTTCACTTACTCAAATGTTGGTACAGCCAACGGTTGGAAAAAGGGGTAAAAATCCATAGATTTCTTTAGGGTAACTGCAAAGAGGTAGCAGAAAAATTCATGATCAGGAAGCTGTGCAACTTTGTTTTCTTTCTTTACTAAGTAATTACTGGCTGGAGGAAAAGCAGAGTTTAACCCTTTCTGGGAAGAGATAATATTATCTAAGAAAAGTAAGCAGCTATCTTTTGAGGGGCTGTAGCTTTCTGTACAGGCTACTCCACCCTTCCCATATTGCTAAGCAGAACTGTCTGTCATTGAAAAGAATGAGAAATTCTGTTTCAGTGAGAAATGACAAGTGAAAATACATCAGAATAATAAGTGTGCCCTGAAACACTTCAAATATCACAAACTAGAGGAAAAAATACTCAGTTCCTGACTCCTTCATCACAGTTACTTCTGTGAAATCAGCACTGCCATACAGATGAGAGATCAAAGATTCATAGCTTTTCCTCTAGGAGTCCTTCAATGAGCTCGAGGCTGAACTCCATTGATGACCCTACCAGCAGAAGGAAAAGACAGGGAGAGTCTAGAAAATACAGCATGGACAGGAGTCTCTTATCCAAGCTAAGGAACTGGCAGAGAAAAATGAAGAAAGATAAGAATCTTGTTAAGTTTAGTATTTCTTTGTGCACTGGTATATGTTAGTAGATCTATTCAGAGGATAGAGAGCAGTTGGTGTTCTCATGTTGCCATGACTGAGAGGAAAGAAGGATAAAATCCCTCTTGGAATCCTTTAGTGCCTCTTTGAAAGAGAAAGAGAAGGAGGAAGAGACCCTGACAATCAGCACACAGAATTAATTCTTGATCAGGTGGATACAGACTTTGCTGGCACAGGCTGGAGACGGAGATCCTTGCTAGTCCCAGAGGATGCACATACCACCACTTTTTCATGATAGAGATTTAAACTGCTGTTACTCTGCAGGCATGGCAAGACAGTGCAAGTAAAGATGATTTTATAGTCTAAAAACAGCCCTTTATAGATTCTAGTCCTGGGGAAACTTTTCTTACTCCCACAGCAAGGCTGGAAAAATTACTGAAAAAATCTCATCCTGATAAGGTGCAATTATGTAAATTACTCTAGTTACTGCCAGGGCATCAGCTATATGATAAGCATTCCTTTGCAAGAACAATGTACAATGGAAATGAAACACAAGAAGTTGGCTACCACAGCCTGGCAAACCTAATTCCAATGTATATTGCTGTAAACAAATGGGAATATCTTGGATATAAAAGGATTTTTATTCACTGCGAGAAGGCCTGAACTTGTCATTTCACCTTCCTTTTTAAACTATTAACTTTCAAATAACACAACTGACAGAAGTACATATTTGCAACTTTTTAAAAGCCAGTTTCCTGATAATTTCTCAGAACCTCAGCTTTACCCCAATAGTCTCTTCTTTGTCTTCCAAAGCAAAACACAATGTAGCCAAGGGACATAAGGTGAAAAAGTACAGGCACAGCTGAATCTTTATTGAATATAGACACATTTGCTGAAAGTTTCTCTGATGCATAGCACACAGGCTGCTGCTGCATGTGTCTAATTGCATTAGTCCTGCAAGAAAAGGCTATGGAACTCAGAAGAATCAATGTATAGGTACAGAACCCTGCCTTACCAGACCACTAGGTCAACACAAAATAAGTGTTCTTTCTTATGTTGACTCTTTGCACTTTCCAAGACAGTCTTCACAATATGCAAATATTGTGGTGTTCATCTCTGCCAGCTGATATGATACTTGTTTTCGTTATTTCCCAATGGCAAGGTCCTTCAAGTCTAGCTTATACATTAACCTTGCAGATTGCACACACTAAACTTTACTCAGCTAAACCCAGTCCCAAAAGAAAGAAAGAAAGAAAGAAAGAAACAAAAAAACCCATGTAGGTTTTGTTCAGGTCTCTCATTCTCCTCATGTCTTAATGCTTTTGAATATTACTTCTCACACTATTTTTTCTTGCACAAACAAGTTTCAAATGTCACACCAAAGAGGAGAAAAATGATTTTTAGTTTGTTTAGTTATTGTAAATAAATACGTCCATCATGCCCATTCACTCCTTCACCTGGTGGCCTGCCAGCAGCTACCTACAATTCTTCAAAGGGGTTCCATAACACAGCCGCGAAGAAAGTTTTCCTCCATGCAGTCTCAGTTTCAAATGAATGTATTTCCTTCCCATAAAAGCTAGGAAAATCCTGACAGATGAAAGAACCAGTAAATAGGTTCAGTCCTGGAATGGCTGCATATTAACTCTATGTCAGGCAAAGATTACAGCTCTGATTTCATAATCTGCCTCTGAAGAGCTACTTCTGACAACACTGCAAGGCCCAGCTCCAGATTTCTCCATTCAGAACTTACCTATACACAGTCTTTATATCTGTGCCACAACACAGCCATTTTTACAGAATATGAAAAGTCACTTAATTTAACTTCTTATTGAACACATTATAGGTAAATGGAACAGCAAGCCTTGTTTTAAAAAGTATGAAAAAGAATAGTAAACTCTTCACAGTGATGTTCCTATTACTTTAGGATGTTGCAATGAGCATTTCTTGCCAGCTGGAAGTGTGACTTGCTCACACAGTTTTGACAAAATGGCAATCTATTTAATTATAGTACAATGTAAAAACTATGATGAAACTAAAGCCTCTGTGTTTTCCACGATGGAAAGATTTTATTAGCCTAATATAAAAATTAAGTTTTTATTCACTTCACACTTCCTTAACTATATTGGTGGAAATTCCAGCTGGTGTATTAGCAGGTAACTGAGATTATTTAAAGCATAAAATCTTGAAATCTTGTGAGGCCTAACATTTATTTTTTTCTTTTTCTTCCTTCTTTTTCCTTCTTTTTTTTTTCCAGAGGGAATTAATTGAGATTCCTTTTAGTTAATAGCATGCTAAGTAGTAGCTAGCTCCTTCTAGCCTAGCATGTAAGCAGATTTTGTCTGCTCTTAAAATACCCTTCCAATCACATTCTGCTGAATAGTTTTATTCTTCTGAAGCCAGTTTATATGTTATTTCAAGCAGAGTAAATTAATGTAGGCGGTGTGTTCACCTAACAACAACAACAACAACATTCCTCCATGTTCGTGGGATAATGCTTGGTTTGAACCCAGACTACAGAATATATCCTGGTAACAAGAAGGGTAGATAAGTTGTAGCTCATTGGTTTCCTCTGCAGCTTTCTTGGATTTGACTACTTGCTCTTCTTAGCATAAGATATCTGTAGCTTCACTTAATGAGAGGAAAAGTATATTAGTTACCAGTTCACTGTTGAAGATTTCTGGACAGTTTCAAATTTCTTTGCCTCTCCTGGTTATATTTAATCACAAGACTTGTCATGATCACACCTGAGTACCTCACTTAATAGGGTTTTGGAGACAACCTCTGCTGCCACCTTCTTACTGGAAGTCACATTCTGGAGTTAGGGAGTTGATTTGCCTGAGACAAAGACAGTAAAGACATTAATTTACACTCTTACTCTCTTCTTGCTGCTGTCTTGTTTGACTGTTTTCACTTTCTGTGCACAAAGGGAAAAAAGGCCTGAGCAATCCCAGAAAAACACTGTGTAACTTTTAGTAAAACTTTTCTGTACCACTGGAATTATTTATTACACTGTCATACATTCTATTACCAATATAGTAATATAGTTTTAACTTTCTAGCCCAGAAAGGATGAACGTATTATGAACACACTTCTATCAACACAAGAGCATCACACTGTGAGAAGACGTGTTTCAGTGGCAATGTTTAGTTTGGAAGCAAACCTTTCTCAGATGGACAGTCCCTCGTGAGAGGCATTAAATGACAGGTCTAAATTTATCCTGGAGGTCATAAATACAGTGGAGAAATAAAATCCATCTTACTAATTATTAGTTCCTACTGTAAGCACACTCAGTTTTTTTATCATTAAGAAACACTAAGTATGGAAGAAATCTAGATTACAAACAGTGACATCTAACATGCAAATCAGCTGGGAGTTTTAATCTTCTGGGGCTTCTTCATGAGGACAGCTGCCAGCTGCAGATGCTTGGCTAATTGGCACTAGCAATAAACAATATTAGAGTTTGTCCAGGAAAGGAGCAGAAGGTCTGAGAAGAGATTATCAATATACATTAACAAAAGGAAAGCTGGTATGTCTCTATGGAAATTATTATCTGTGTGATTCATTTCTGCAACTGAAAATTGCACTAAACCCAAGTAGTTGTTTATAAAGCTCTCAACACTATCTAACTGAATCTTAGCTATTGGAAGATTATAAAGCAAGTATAGCGCACAAAAATAAACCAAACTGCTACTATAATAAGGAATACTATACTCTCGGGGCTTCATGAAGCAATTTTGCATCCAGGCCTGACTGGCTTACAAGCAAATAGAACTTTTCGTCAAAAAGATTGCTAGATTGTTTAGCAATATGCCAGCCCCTGAGCTACGAGACAATCTATCCTATCTGTAACATTGATACCGCCACAAAGAAGTTATTATCTAACTTACTGACAAAAGGTAACAATCTTACACTTCTCAGGAGCTATTACCTGACTCTCAAATATCTGAAAGTACTTAGATGCTTTTGCAGTGATTGTAGAGTTACTGTGCCACAACAAACAGAAGTGGATGAGGCCTTCCTTACATTCAGACATGCAGTCCCCAGATAGAATTCAGGGACAAGTTCTCAAATTGAAGAAAATTTCTCTAAAACTTTCAGGAAAAGAAATTAAGTGATAGACAGACAACTTGCAAAGGAACCTGGAAAAAGGAAGATGCAGAAGAAAGCAACTGTTAAGAGCCATGGATGAGATAGAGAGGTTTGAAATCTAGGATATTTGTGTGCAGCAACAATTGTTTTAAAAGCTTCTGAATAAAAAATTAACAGCTGATGGCATACTCGCTAGGACTTACATCTAGTCTGAGAAGGAGAGCTGTTAAGATAGTGAGTGAGCCAGCAAGACAGATGGCTGGTGAAGGAACTGACACTGCAAGAGCTGGAACATTCAGTAGAGAGGAAAAACAACAGCTATACCCATGAAGGAACTGCTGCCAAGCACGTAAATGAAGTGAGCAGAATCACGATTTCAACAGTTTCTATAAAAATGTGGATGATGTACTGAACTGCAGGCAATGTATAGGGCCCCAAGCTGACAGTTCCGCATCAGCACAGAAGCAAATAGACAAAGGAATAATTAAAAGATCATTACCTGAAAAAACAGCAGCAAATAGCTCAGAGATGTGAAATTATACAGGTGAGTAAAAAAGATATTTTACAAGTGAGGAAATGCTCAATAGGCATAAGCACTGAAGAGATAAATATATCACCTAGAATTCATTTGCAAAAGCTACCTCTTGTATTGAATATGAAAAACAGTGTCAGAAGCTAAGGATTATGACATCACCTCACCTCTTCTCCCCAGTTTAAATCTGTCTACTAAGAATAAAATAGTTTCCGCAAAGCTTGCATTTCTCACAGCTACAGATTTACTATCAGTAGCATTCCAGACATTCATAACAGTCAACTCCAAAACCTGCATCTTGAAACCCACTAAATATTTAAGCCAAGTTTCCACATACTTTCAAATATTTTTAGTACAATCCACTTCTCTTTACATTGACAAAAAAAAAACCCTGAAAAATCTGGCCATAACATATTGTTGAAAATAGAGTGAATTGAATGTGCAGGGTTTAGGGGTTGTAGGAAGAACAGGTTTCAGAACTGAACAGCTTTGCATGCACAAGGAGGTGTCATGAGGTCTCATGAAAACTGATCTTAAATTTTGATACCATCATGAGGAGAAGTAGTTCTAACAAAAAAGGAGGTTTAGAATAATACCCGAAATGAGCACCTTATTAAAAAAAAAAAAGTTTCTGCATTGGCTTTCAGTTAGCCAAATTACTTTTTCCTATTACTTTTCCAGCTCATTACTGCTGCCAGTCATTGAGAACAAGAGGAAAACTGCATCCTTCTTTTGAGTTCTGTGATGGTGTTTCTTTATTTAGTATTACCACACAGACATACACTGAAGTACATGTTGTTTCCATTAATCGTGCACTGTATAATAAGTGTTTAAGGTATATAGTTCAAGAAAAACAGCTCATTGCTGAAGACAGATCTCCACGAGTTCTTTAGACACCGATGAGTCTATTACCACTACTGCAGTAGAAAAATGGCTATGGCACGGACAACTAGAATATTAAAAATCATGTCAAATTTTGTACAGAATATGATTATATTTCTGGTATTTGGAAAATTAGATTACTTTTCAATATGCAGAAAGATTTTAATATAGAGGCCAGGCAAACTAATTAAATAAACAATGTGGGATGGCTCCAAAACATTATAGATCACACATTAATGCAAAAAGCCAACATAATTATGAAGAACTCAAGTCAGGCAGTTTGGCATCAATAAAGGTGGTAGAGCTTATTCATTATTATCAGTTAAAGCACTTTTTCCCTAGTTTAAGAACTGTGTTGTTAAAAGTTTGTTGCGTAGCATTAGGAAGATACAGGTAAGGTGAAGCGAGGCTGTTCCTCAAGAGGGCACCGACACTTTATTCTGAGGCCAACATTAGATATCTCTGAACAAATATAACATTGAGGTGGATAACGTACAGATTACACTTCGTCTAGAGGAAAACACTGACGGAGGTTTCACCCTTCACCAGAGCACCTGGCTCCCGGGGACAGAGGAATCTCTGACCAAATCCCTCGAGCCACTGCCGCCTCAGCACCCTGAGCGTCCCCGCCCTCACACCGCGCCCCCGCCCTCACAGCGCAGCCCCGCCCCTCATCGCCGGGCAGCCAATCAGAGCGCGCTCATCTCCGCCACCACCACCGGGCAGCCAATCAGAGCGCGCTCATCTCCGCCACCACCACCGGGCAGCCAATCAGCGCATGTGGCGGGAAAGCGGGACTTGCAAGGCAGCACGTGCCGGCGAACCAGCGCCCCGTTAGCGGCTCCCCCGGGGCAGGCGAGGAGCCCGAGTGCCCAGCCCCAGCTGCCGTGGCGCTCCTCCTCTCGGGTTTGTCATGGTAGCCTTGCAGAAGGAGGGAGAAAGAGGGAAAAGAAGCGAGGAAAAAGCCTGGAGGAGCACAGGAGTAGCAGCAGCTGAGAGAGGCCGGTTAGCAGGAGGCATGGCCGCCGTGTCCGGATGTCGTGGGTCGGCTCCTCGGAGCAGGACTTCTGCTTGTGAAGCTCTTGGTTTGCTTTCTCCAGCGTTGTTGTTGGAAATTAACCCTGCTAGGCAGCACGAAGGAAAAAGGTGTTTTAATGGTAGTAGCTTTATTAAGTAATTAAATGTTTTATGAAGTAATTTGTTATTAAATAAGTATTGTTTTAATAGATTATTTTTTTTTTCTGCCGGTGTCCAGATCCTTGCCTAGACTGTACTGAGCTGAAATCGAAGCCTAGTTACAGTTTCTCTTGAAGGCTCCCTTGCGAGGTGAGGCTCAGGGCAGATGTGCCCATTTTCAGGGCATCTCACAAGGGACCAGCCCAGCGCACAAAACCTGGAGTTAGACAAAAGCAGCAACAAATGATAAGTAAGTCTTGCAGGACAATGGCTTTCCTCTGAAATTACTGAGAAATTATGAAAACACTGGAAGCACATGGAACTGCCATCGTCCCCTCTCTTAAGTGAGTGAACCTGTAAGTTGGGTAAGCACTCTTAATCCTTGAGGGTGGCCTGGGGTGGCTCTTCCATAAGCCTCCATCAGATTTTATTGAGGCTTTAGAATCTTGGGATCAAATTAATTAGCTATTCTGTGTTGTGTTTGCTCAAGGGACAGGAAGGAAACATTAAATTACACCCACTTGAGGTTACTTGCTAATGAATAATGTAATTATACACCAGGGTATTAGAAGGTTTTTACATTAAATCCCTTATGTTTTTGTTTTCTCTTAAGAATCATCTATGTTTAGATAAGCTAGAATTAACATTGCCTCTTTGAAAAGTCTGTATTTGTGACCACAGTAAAAATAGGTTTTGTTAGGAAAATAACATGTTTGAATTATCAGGGGAGGTGGCAGAAGTGAAAAGCCAAGCACTTCATGCATATGTTTTAAAGGCAAGAGTTCCTTAACAGATGCTTGGAGACTTCTCATTATAGCTCTGATCACACCAGAAAAATGATGATTCTTTTTCTATGTGGCAGTTCAGGGAACTAATGGAAAGTGACTTTCTATAGTGATAAGTATATGAATTGGCCAAAACTGTCATTTCAGTTTTACATTTGAACACAGAAGTGTGAACAACTACTATACTGCTAAATTCTAATATCCTCAAATAAACTCCAGGAACAGAACAACTTTTATTCATGTCTTTGGGACAAAGCATTGTGCTGAAGACAGAATTTTGGCCTTGGTATTTCATATTTTATATTAACGTTCAAAGCTGTGAAAGCTTTAAAATGTGTAATTCAATCTCATTTTGCACAACACTTTCTTTTAGGAAGTGAATTCTGGGGTGTGTGTTAAAGCTAAGTGATACCATTCTAGCCCACGTAAATAGCAAATGGTTATGTTCTCTTTCACAAGTGTATAAATTTACAGTTGGATGAATATTCTGGTTTTGTGTTTTTTTCCCATGGAGTGTAAACTGGGTTAATTTACAGACATTGAACCTGATTTGGTTACAGGAAAAGTAAGGTGTGAGGGATTGCTACATTTTCCTTCAGGCCAGCTCATTGTTCTGGCTCTTATCTACTGTCTCTAGCAACACCTCAGGCTGATATCAGTGAGGAATTGGCAGAAGGAATATGTGCTCAGTTCTGGCTCAGAAAGACTAATAAATAAATAAAAAACAGGCTAAACCCAAAACTGGCTGGTGCCAGTAAATGTAGTAGTAATAAGCTTTGTGATTTCAAATAGATTTACTCAGTAGATTTACTGTTCTGGGTTGCCTCTTGCCTTCTTCCTCTGCTGGTAGAAAAATACTGTCAGGAGTCCCTTTTACTGACTGCAGTGTTGGTTTTGAATATATGAAAATGGGTTTTTAAGAGCTTCGAGCCAGGTTTTCAAGTACTTGGCATCTATAATTGGGGCAGATTTTCAAAAGAGGTTAGCACTGACTGTTCTGAGCTCTTGTGAAGATTTGTCCATTTTGATTTTGTGCCTAACTGAACTGATTTGTTGAAAATCTGGTCTCTGTAGCTATGTATGACGTTCTTAGAATGCTGTGAGGGCAGTAATAACACTTCCAAGAAAAAAAAAAGCAAAACTGTACAGCACCCCCCACTCAGTTCAGTACCCCAAAACTGCCACCCAGAGCACAGAGTATGAGTAAGGCAGGGTTGTAAGTTGGTATGTGCTGCCAAACAGTTTTCTAGGAATTCACAGTGAAAACAAGCATTGTTTTGCTTCTTCTGTTCTGGATGTGTTTATTTAAAGTAAAAGCTGTTGTGAAAGGAAGCTATAAATGCTAGTTATAAGAGTGCAAAAATGTCATATGTGTTTGGGAAGCCACAAGAGGAAAACGCTTTAATTAAAATTTGCTGTAGCTGTCGTTAGTAATATTGTGAGTTCTGAGATAACAGCACTGCTTCCAGACTTGTGCTGCCTTCTGACCTAGGGCCTGGGATAAACACTTTGATTGTCTATCACTGTAATCAATGGTGTAAATCCTACTGAGTTTGATTTAGCAGTGTTGAGTCCTATGTTAAAATAGTAACAGTACGAAAAAAAAGAATGTTTTGTGTTTGGAAAAAAACTCATTTAAATCAGCCATCTTTTTTACTGGCAGAGCTGTTACAGGGTGGTAATATTGATTTATGTGGTCTTTCTGGTTAGTTATGTCACTTACTATTGCAGATTAGTGCAGAAGATTTCTATTTCTGTTTTCGAAGAATTCCTTTTATTTGATATTAATTTAGTGTCCATTTGTGCAATGTTTTGGCATTGTCTTTGGTCTCTAAAAAATCACTATGTCTAAAGAATGAATTATTAGTTGTTGCAGCTGAAGAAACAAACCAATAATTTTCTGTGGACTTTTGAGGGGAAAAGACAAACCAAACCAAACCAAACCAGAGCTTTATTTTGCACACTCTATTCTTCTTTTGTGCTGTGCTTGCACAGTTGAAATAAGGACTTTCAATAATCCAGGATAAGCGAACAATAATACTTTAATTTTCATGCAGGAAGTACGGGATACCTGTCTACATGCTAGTGTTGCATATATAGAATGGCTGAGTGAACCCCTGATAAACAAATGAAAATAAGCTGTGAGTGGCTACATTTGAGTCACTAACTCTCAGAGCAGTAAGATTCAGAGACCTTCACATAGAGGTGATAAGGGAAAAGAGAAGAGCTGTTGTTGAGATACCTGCTTTACAGAACTTTCATAGAACTGAACTGGAGATTAAGGCATAGTGCTATTTCTAGCTTGCCAGTGCTAGCTGGAGTGAATTCTAGGCTTTAAAAAAAATTAAAAAATTAGAATAAGATGGTGATTGTAGAGATTGAAAAACTTGCACGAAGAGGACTGCCTATAAACACAGTCACTGCTCTGTGAGCTCCAGGTGCAGTCCTATTTTGCTTCCATTTTGTCTGGGTGGTTGAATGGAGGTTGTATTTTACTTGTTACTTAACTGTGATGATGTGACATTATTCTGCTTTGTTGGTGTCAATTGCAAGCAAGTTTAATATTAAAGATTTTGACTGGGCTTTGAGAAGTGTTTTTGTGTTCCTTGTCAGCCATGGGCACAAAGTTCTGGAGCTTGTTGTCCTTCTACTGTTGCGTGTGTACACACTAATAAACATGTGTGATGTGTGTTCTGAAGTCAGTGTGCCATATAGATTCTATACTTACTGATATCAATTCCATGTAGCAGTTGCTAATCTTTCATCTCATGGTTCGTTTATTTTTAAATGTAGAACTTGAACACTGAAATGGCAAAGCAGAGCCTGTCCATACTCTGTAGTGCCCAAAAGCTATTTTCCCAGGCACGTGACCGGGTCACTGTGCCTTCTCTCTGTCTTTTATGACGTGTACATCGGGGTGACAGTGGTAAATACACGAGACTGAGAAAGGGTATGTTTTAAAAAACATTTTTTTTTTTTTAACAAATTTTTTAGTATCTTCGGTCTTTGTGATGAAAGAATCTCAAGGCTAAAGAAGTCTCACAGCAGTCACAAGCCTGATTTGGACAAAGAATATTTGATGGGCTTATGACAAGACTGAGCATGCTTTTGTCACAGTTTTGGAGTGGGTGGATAACTTAGCTCTGTTTTACATCTGTATCCCTTGAATGTCCTTCTGCAAGTGAAAATTTAATTTGGTGAGGTTAATGCACTGAATTTGATTCAGCTTGCACCTCACTGACATTGTGAGCCCATTATGGCATCATTACTCTCCAATTACAGGCATGAAGGTGAGAAGTGACCTAGTAATGAAGGGTACACACCCAGAATGGTGTAGTGAGAATTTTACATGAGGCAAAAGGGGAAAAGGCTGCCAAAAGGCTGTTTGTCATAAGTGACTACTTTGAAAGAGTCCTCAAGAAGGGGTTGTGCTGAGCATTACTGTGCTGTAGCTGGGATGTGTCTTGGGTGCAGATACCTAAAATTTCTATAGTTCTATGTACTGCATAGTACTTGTATAGAAACAAGGTCAAGCAGTTCGGTATCCTAATATTTATTTAACTTGTGAGAGTAATGTCTAAGCTACAGCTTAAAATAATCTAATACAGAATGAAATTTTCTACTTTAGTGCTTAATGTTCTTTCAGTTTTGTAAAAAATATTTGGTGTCAAATGTACTCTGGGAAACACAGATGTTTACTAGCATTGTTGTTTAATCAATTTAATTTTATTCTGTGGTTTAAGACATTAAAAACTAACTTTGTCTGCCCTTCCAAAATGTCTTTTCCCTTATGTGAGTAGAATTTTGTGAGTGACTGTTACAAGATCCTACAGGATACATTTTTAGAGAAACTGCACCTGGTCTAGGATCACTTTATTGAGACTATTCTGAATATGCTGCAGTTAACTGAAGGGTTGAGAGGAAGCAGCAGGATAATAAGTGTCAATAGGAGGCAGAGTCCATATAAGTTACATTGTATTGAATAGTTTAATAGTACTTCAAATGGATGATTATCTTCATTCTCAGGGAAGAACAGACCCACAGAGGACTGGTGGCCAGAGAAAATGGAATAAACCTGTGCAGCAAGGAAATAACTTCTGGTACAGCAAAAAGTGAAATCTAAGAAAACCAGTAGAAGCACAGGCAAAAGCTGCACATTCTTTTCAGAGGATGTATCTGAAAGTTGAGGTCCTTCTGACAGAGGAAGACATCCAGTGGAATATGAATAGTAAGGCCGTCAACTGGCAGAGTAGTAAGTAATAGTGAGTTTCATTTAGATTCTCTTTTTGTCCTTTTACCAATTTATCTAGAAATAGTCACATAAAGATTCCAAAGCAGTCAGCTGCAGTGTGGTGTGCTGTGGTGCTATGCAGTACTTTGGGGATGCAGACCCATGCTCAATTTCAAGGTGATGAAAATCAGTGCTGCTACACAGTTTTCAGCTGCATCAATTCCTTGGTTTAGTTAACTGTGCAGGGTTGCTTGAGGTGGCAGTGACAAGTGCAAAAGATACAGTGAAAACACACAAAGCAGGCAGGGAAAAGTGCAAACCAGTCCTGTCTGGTAAAGATTCACAGTGGCCAAGTCAAAAGTTCTGTGAACAGATGAAAAATGGTCTTGTACACAGTTTAGTTCTCGCCGTTTGGAATAGTTAATTAAATTATTAAATGTCATCTTGCATTTAAATTTCTCCAGCTTTCTGCTCTGGTTTGCTTTCTGGAAAAAATCACTGAAGTTTTCTAGGTGCTATGGAGACAGTGCTGATGTCAGAAATGTTTTCAGTGGGGGCCTGGAAGAGGGAACCAGATGGCTGCAGTTACTGGTGAGCATGGTTGGCTGTTGGTGCATAACCGAGCAGTGGAGTGCAGTACAGAATTGCTGAGCTGGCTGTGGCTTGGAGTGAGTCAGACTCTCAGCAAGGTGGAAGAGCCTGCGGAGAGGCAGAGGCTGTGAGCTTTCCCTGGTGCTGCGGTAACTTCGTGCCCCATTGTGTCCCCACACCACATGGCTGCAATGGCTTCAGTTCGTGCCAGCTCGGGTGCCTCTCATTTGCAGATCTGGGACAGATTACAGTGCCTGTTCAACTCTGGCTTTTACATTACAAGGAACAACATAGAATATTACAAAGTATCTTTCTGATACTTATGTTGTCTTGACCTTTATAGACCTCTATTTTCTAGGTGGCTTCTCGACCCATGGCACTTTTATAAGCCCTGATGACCCAGGGGTGAAGAGACAGCATAGGTGTAGCTTGAAGTGCCTCTGTTAATGAAATAAATGCTTGGGGTTTTTTAAGTATTGAACTCTTGGGTGATGTTAAATGCTGTTGCCTTTAAAAACTTGTCACAATATCTTGCATTGAACTGGAGCAAAACCAGAAACAGTACCACCAAAAAAGCTTTTCAAATTCCAGACTTCTCCCACACTCTGAGAAGAACCTCCTACTCTGTTAACCTTGAATCCAATTTTGTGTCGTTGACATCAATGCAGAACTCTGCTGCTGAGGTCATTGGCTTGGCTCTTGAGTTAGCCATGCTGCATGGTTTTCCTGCTTGCACACGAGTGACAGGATCTTGCCAGCTGCTTAGCTGTGGTCTGCTCTTGCTTATCTATTGTGTTGCTTTTAGTTTTTATTCTGAAGTACAAATGAGCAAAGAGTTTTGGTGGTTTATTTATTGAGCTTTCTACCAAGCCTCTTTTGCTTTACCTTCCTCTGTGTTTAGAAGAAGCTGCTTCTAAATATTTCTTGAGGTCACCTTTCTTTCTTTCAAGTCCATGCCTTTGAAACTCTTATTTGCTGTGATGTCTATAAAGACTTTACAGTGATTAAACAGTGCTTATCGTGATGTTCATTTGTATTTTCCAGTCACTCTGCTCAGTTGTATAAAAATAAAATGAAATATTCTGTAAGCTCTTCAGAATAGAGGCTGGCTTTTTGTACAAGTGTTTAACACAGCAGGGCTCAGAAATCCAGTCAAGGGCCTATAATACCACCTCAAGAGAGAAGAAAAAAAAAAATGTTTCCAGGTATGAATTATTTTTTCATAGGAAGGTAAGTGTGGAGTGCCTTCAGGGATCATTTCTTAATAATGAAATGTGCATTAATTCTAAGAATATGCAATGATTTTTAATCAGGCTGACATGTCTACAATGCAAAGATCATGATTTTTTTATCAATGGTATTTAGGGCAGCAGTAGCATTTATGTGGGCTAGAATGGTCTGTGTGACAAAATGATTCTGCTGGAAAGCTACAGTTATTCTGTAAACTTCAAAATCCAGAATTCAAGATGAGAAGAGGCTGAGAATTTCTGCACTTGATTGGCTCAGGCTGAAAGCTGGAGAAAAAGCAGTTTGCCTTTTATGCATTCTGTCAGCTACAACAATGCTAACCAAAGAAAGTGTCATCTCCCCAGAGTCTCTTTTCAGACAAATGTGCCATAGGGCAATAATGAATCTTAAAAGAAATTCATGATCGGAAAAAGTGGTGTTTTGCATATAAATGTTTCTGATGGAGCTATGAGCATCAGTCTTTTGCTCTATTACTTTGAAAAATACCATGCGAATCCTTGTAGCTTTTAGTAATTCAAGACATGAAAGGTTATTTATTTTTATTTGTATTATGTTCCTTATAAAATATTAAATAATCCTTTGGCCAAAAGTACTATTAGCTCTTTGAGACTGTACAGAACTATTATTCATAACTTCAAAAGCTTAAGTTGCTAATGGGTGACTTGAAGAAACTGTGATCAGCAGAGAGCGATTCCTACTGATCTCCTAGATGGCAGTACTACAGGTAGGTAGATTAAAATTTGTAAGAAATATATACTTCTCCAGTATTGTTGACCTGATGAATTTTTTAAGAACAAAGTTATACTTTAAAGCCCCAAATAGATGACTTGAATTTCAAAAATTTTTCTCTTAGTTTTTTTCTTTGTATCGTCTGTCATTATCTTTAGGGCCTACACAGCACAGATTTCCAGCTCATCTCTTTAGCCATGGGGAGTAAAGTCCCTGACTGACTGTGTTTTATTTTAAGAGGATTAAGATGCCTGTAATTTGCTGGAACCTTAGAAGAAAAAACTCTGAACTCCAACTATGTTAGGAGTTGTTAATTTAAAGTCTATTAGATCAGCATTAAATTAAAAAGAATGTTAGACTGTTTTTTGTGTATTGCGTGGGAAATTGATGACTGTTTTAATGGTCCATCTTCATGCCCCAAAACTTCATCCCCAAACTCTGCCCACAGAGTGTGTCATCAGGAAAATGAAACTGTGCTGAGATTCCACTGCTACATGTGACTGAAACAAATTTTGACACTTCTTGGAAATTTCAGAAGCATGTATACGAGCTGAATTCTGTGCTTTTTGGACCAAGAAAATGTTTTACTGTTTGTACAAGTTTTTCCAAATTCGGCTGTTGCAAAATGCTACTCTTAATACTTCTTTTTAGTAAAGCATGAATAAATGGTAACCTGCACATGAGTGTTTTTGTTTGTTGTTGTTCCTCCTCCTTGCAGAGCACATCTCCAGGGAATGAGTATTACAGGATGATCTGACTGTGGAAGAATCTGTGTTCCATTAAGAAGCAATCCAGCCTATTTAGCAAATAGAAACTTTATCCCGTTGTCTTGTCGTTGCGTTCCAGTGGTGTTGCCTAAATAAGTTATGACAAAATAAAGGGGATTTGGATCCTAATAGGTGAACATAATGTCAATAGGTTGTTTTCTGTGGTTCTGGAAAATAGCGACAACAAGTAGTTTCATTTTTTCTCGGGTGTAACTGTGACCTGGTTGTGTTGAGCATAACAGATTTTTCCCCAGTTACAGTTTTTCACTGGAAAGAAACTTCTAAAATTTAAGTCACTCAGGAGCCCTTGGCACTTCTTGCAACAGGGAGGGAATGAGAAACTCAAATGGAAAGCCCTAATTGCTTTCTGTGTTATGTTTTTCTTTGCTGTTGGGAAGCACTGTAGTGATGGCTGCGTGTTTCTAAGGCTTGTATGCAGCGATTCTCTTTTCCTGACATAGCTGGGCTCCAGTGGGGACTGCAAATAGTTTTGTCTGAAGACAGAGCTGGTTATGATGTGGCTTATGCTGGTCAGTGCTTATGCTAGTGTTTGGCAGCAAACACTATCTGGTTACTGGTTACAAAAACAGTGTAGAATCCTTTGGGATGCTAGTGCTGCTTTAGAAGACTCTGATTTCAAGGTTTAATGCAAGTCTGAAACTGGAGGAAGTGCACCTGATGGATAAGATGAACAGCTGGTTCTGAGTTACTGAAGTGTGCAGGCATTATTTGCTTTGCCATATGCAACTTGTTTATCACAGATATGGATTCAAAAATAGAGTCTGTTTTAACTAGGTTTTTTTCTCCTGGACTATTCTGATGATTTTTTTATATGAAGTTTTAAATAAAGGAAACAATAAATTAATGTCTGACCTAAATCTGCCTTTTGCTTTTGAAGTCAAGTAGTCAGCCAATAAAAATCTGCAAATAAGCTGGTGTTGCACTCCAACTTTCAGAACCAGAGGAATTTGCAAAAGGTTAAAGGTTGTAAATACTTGTAAAAGTATTTGTTGCTAGACCGTATTTGTGGACTCTTAAGATTATGGTGTTCTTTGAAATGTCTGTGGAACTATTCTTTGTATGACAAATCTTTCATGTTTTTCTCAGAAACATTGCAAGAGAATAGCAAACCTTCTAGAGAGGGGGAAGAGAATACGTGGGGAAATAAGATATGTTCAGTTTGTAGTAGAGTTTTTTTTTTGTTCCTGAGTATTAGAAATTCACTTATAACTGTATCAAAATTTACCAATATTTCACTTTCCTGAATTTCTGCCTATTAATAATCACCAATGTATTCTTCATTCTTTACTGCTCAGCACTGAAAAAGAAAAAAATGTAAACAACGTTATTGATTCTAATGTCTTCAGTGAACTGTTTTAGAATCAGAAATGCAAGGGTTTGCATGTGTCACATCACCAGAGGAATACTTTTCCGTAACACATTAAACCTTTTCTCACTTTAATAATGACATCTCATAGAACTGGCAGATTTATAGTTACTGTTCAATCTCTACAGAAAAGCAGAATTTACATGAGTTTCCTATTTCTAATCCTTATTTGAGATAGTATTCTGTGTAGCATGCTTTCTTTTCCTTAGTAAATCCTGTTTTAAAGATTTGGCAGGTTTAAGAAATTAGTTCTGCACCATTGTTAACTTCACAAGTCTTTGTTTTCCTTTGCTATAAATCTGACTTCTGAAAAAATCTGTTGTTTTTCAGACAAAGGCAAATTTTTTTTTTTTTTTTACCTTTTGTGCATGGAACTTCATTCATACTATTACTCCTTGTTATAAAAAATTGTGAAATTTGATTTTGATTAAGTTTTGGGGGAGTGAAATTTACTTAATTTAGGCTGCCTTTATGTGAAACCATGGTTCTTAAAAAATGCAGAAGAGGCATAATGTACTGATTGTAAGATTTAGGGACTGGGAGGTCTGGATTCTTCTCCTGATGTTGCTTCATGTTTTCTCTGTGTGTCATGTTGAAATCTTGCTTCCTTCTGCCTTTAGAAATGCTTACAAATTATCCCTGAAAAATGCGCTGATTTATAGGTGATAGACAGTGCACACAATGTTTAGCTTTGGGTTTAGGTGTTTGAGCTGTGTGAGGCCTTGTGCTGCCTCCCTAAAGGAAAATTGTTGTCTTTGAATATTCTTAACTGCCAGTACTTTCTGAAAATATAAAGACGTTCTTTAGATACCCAGGTGTTTTTCTGTTCACGATTGTGTTTTTCTACAGTTTAATTAGAGCTGAATTTTTAAACTGGCATGGATTTATCAGTACAAGTGACCTTTTCTGCTGGTATCTTCAAGAGAACAAGGACAAAGAAACAGGTGTTCAAAATAGAATAATTCAAAGTAGTTTCAAAGGCCAAGGGAAACATGCAGGTTACATTTCTGTGAGTAGTCACCAGCTTGTGTAGCTTTGTGCAGCTACAGCATAAAACTGTTGTGTGCACAGCATCTGAGCTAATCCTCTGCACTTTTTTTGGGTTTTTCTCCATTTTTAGTGGAAAGACATGAGCGCTTCTGTGAGAAGTGTATTTCAACTTTGTAAGTAAAATAGTAAAAATAGTTGCTTTACAGAGGTCAGAGCAGTCTGCCCTGCTATGCCCAGAACACTTCTTGGATACATTTGAATGCAAAGAAGAGCACAAAACATTTGGCTGTGTCTTATATCACTTCAGATGGTGTTTAAACTCAGTATGCTCAAATGTAGAACAGTTTCGTTTGGAATAGGTTTTGTCCACACCTAATTGCTTGTAAGAGATGCAGTTGCTAATGTACAGCATAGCTAAATGACTGCCAGCTCCTCACAGGGACTTGTGGCACCAGCAAGACGTGCTGAATTTATCACATGCGCTTCATATTACTTTCATTTGAAAAGGGGAGCAGCTGGCCAATGACTGTCTATATTTACTCCTTCTTGATGTCAGGTGGATGTTGATGTGTTGTTCGCTCTGATATTTCTGCTGAAGGCAACAATTAATTTAAATAATGAGAACTCAAAGAAAATAGGAACAAACAACATATCTGGGGAAAGGGAGCGTTGTGATGTTACTTGAAAACTAAAGCAGACATCTGATACAAATAAACGTTGCAGTTTACAAAAGGTTACTCCTGCCTTCTGCCTTGTTTGCTCAGGTGAACTGATAGGAAGTGTAAAATATTATGGAAATCAGTGTTTTTTTCAATCCTTAAAGACCATTAGAATTATGAATACCGATTTTTTTGTGGAATGATGGTAAGAAATAATTAGTTTGCCATTCCTGTGTCCTGCTTATATGCCTTCAGTTAATATCTTACCATGTATTTCTTTAGCCTTAATCCAAGAGAAAGTAAACCAACTTCATATATAACCCAGTTTGGATAAGCTCTGAAAATGTTACGTACTTAGAAATTCCAATACTTTTAAAAAATTTGACTAATATAAGTATTGCCCTATAACAGAGGACACACTGAAGGGTAAGTGAAGCTCAACATTTCTTATTGGATAGGATGAAGGGAAAATATACTGTAAAGGGTATGCATGTGTAATCTAGTTACACAGACTGGCAAAGCAGCACCATCCCATTGATACTAGCAGGATGTTGATTGTGACTGTTTTGATGTAAAGCTGGGGATTTCCCACTGTAAACCTTCCTTTTTATAAGAACCAACAAGTAAGATGGTATGATTTTGCAATTTGTTTTCTCTTTTCAGAGTTGTGGGAGATTTGTACATTCTGTCATAGTGTGTGTGAGAGACCGATTTAAATATAGTTATATGGATTGGGCATATGCAATTAAATACATAACATAGATTTTTAGATTTTTGTTTGTTTGTTTTGTTTGTTTGGGTTTTTATTTTAATTTTTTTTGTTTTAATCTAAAACCAGTTGTAAGTAGCTGTTGTCAATAACTAAATGTATCTTCCAGATGTGTTGGTAAACTGTGGCTATCCTGTGCAACAAAACATGAAAAAGAAGTAAAAATCCACATTAGAAATTTATATTTTCACACCATCTGAAGATAGGTGCCAGGTTTTTTTCAGCGGGCCTGCAGCTGAAATAAACTGCATTGATAAATCTTCAGAGTAGTTAAGAAGTGTGCTAATTTCTGTCTTTACTCCATTACAAAGCAAGTACTGTCATATCAACTGCAATGAAGTAGTATCTCTCCAGTTTTTTTTGTTTAAATCTGCATAGTGTTTATGCCCATGTCTTGTACTACTGTTCCTGGATATAATGAATTTTGCCTTTAACACTGCAAGGAAGGCGCATTTCAGAAGATAGTTACAGTTCTTTGTATATATGCAGAATTATTCAGTTAGATGTGACTAAGCCTAAATAAAGTGTCGGGTGTTTCTGATATGATATGGCTCAGAAGCTACTTCAGTGTAGGTTAAAAACAAACAAGAATGTGTAGTGTAGCTAAGGTTTTGGACTTGTGCTTTCATGTTCCAAATGATGACTCAGTGATATTATGGTGTACTGTGGAAATGTGCTCTGACACGTGGTCATCCATCACTATGAGTCTGTGATCCCATAATAAGAAGTACAGAGATTAATGTTTTATTACAGCAGGGTAGCTTTTACAATTACATATGTAATGAGAGATGGAGCAGGGGTATCGCAAAGCCTCCATCTTTCTAGAATTAATATGGAACTCAAATGACCTAAAAATGAAGAACATTATGATCCTGGAAAAATTAGCTGGCTTAAGTTTCATTCTTCCCCCCATCATGACTCGTTAATGAGGAAAATCCTTTCCATTGCTATTTTGTACAAAATGGTACTCAGCAAGAACAGAGAGTGCTCATATCTCCTAGATGACACTGAACCCTCCCAACGGCCATACAGAATAATTTTATCTCTGCAGTGAAATTCTGTAGTTCACACTATGGTTCTTTCACTATGGTTTGTAGTAGGGAGGTAGCTCCTTTCAATAGTTGGCTCTTTGTGTTGTTCACCTTAGAAATTACTTACAAGATAGGAAGAACAGCAGTATGTCTGCTTGATTTTGCTTTCTGTCCTGCTCTTTGTCTTTCCAAAATTCACAAGCATGGTCTGGTATAGAAGGTGATAACTCCACAAATCAAGTGTTTCCTTAGTAATTTACAGTTATGAATGGTGGGAAAGTTTTTAATGTCATCTGTTCATTCCCTCAAATTGACTAATACTGACTAGTAAAACGAGATTTGACCTGAATATTGGGGAAGAGCAAGGTAAGGAAATCTACCCATAGTGACCAGAGTAATTCTATTTTCTTGTTTGCTTCTAATTCAACACCAGTTCTGGATATGATAAACAGAGCCACTGATTTAACTGTGTAGCTTTTAAAATCTGGTAATGGTCACTGAAAGCTACCAGATGGGAATCATATACCTGATTATGCTTGATTTAGTCAGTAACAGAACCATCAATTTCTTAAGATGTAACAAGACATCTAAGAGCCTGCTACACATTCTACAGCTGTCTCCTGCAATGTTAAGAGATCAATAGGCCTGGAAGGTCAGGGAGTGGGGCAGTTTAGAAAAACCAGACAAACTCAGGAACAGCTCATATTGAAGGGTCATGGAAGGGAGGGAGAAGATGATTATCTAGCCAGCATCACAGCTTATCAGGGACACAACACTAATGCAGCTAATCTGTATAACCCTATTATAGATAGCAACTAAAAATGGGGGGAAAGGCATGCTCCTGAAACCTGGGAGCAAGGAGAAATCCACCTAGTTGTTGATTTGCTATGGGTGGTACTTGCCAATGTGAGCACATCGCAGTCAGTGGATAACTCAGCAGGTACCGCAGCAGGTACCTTGCTGATTTTATAGCTGACGTGTGGGAGGTAGGCACAGTGGCAGTAGTGCTCCTCATGTCTGTTGTGTGTCACTGTATTGTCACTGTGCAGTGTAATAGGAATATGATTTAGGGAACAGTTCTAAACTTACTGAAATTGGTAGGTATTTTATCTGCAACTGTGTGCTCAGGTTGGGTCCTTTAGTGTCCCGTTTTGTAAAGCAATTAAACATTCTTCAACTGTCTTCAAGCTTGTTTCTTTCCCTCACTGAACTGCTGTTAGGAGAAAATCAAACATAGCATCTGTTTCTCATTGACAGAATTAATAAAATAGAATGCAGACAGGATACAGAGCAAGTGTAATTTCAGCGCTGCTGTTATACATCATTATTCCCCAGAAATGGAAGAGACAAGTTCAACTTGATATCCTGCAACAGCCCTCAAGGTGAATTCCTTTAAGTAAAGCTGTCAATTTCGTCATTACATCTCAAGTTTATATCAGAAGTTCTAATGGAAATATATGTAGCTTCTGTTATCTATTCTCTCACTTTAAGGAGGAGGAAAGGAAAAAGAGTCTGACGCCACAGTTGCTAGATTGATGTCAGAATTACCTGTTCCACTTCAGGGACTTGCATACTTGGTTGCCTGCCTGCTGTTAAATGTAACTGGGAACTTTAAAGGGTGTTAAATTCTGTGGAGGTGGTTGCAGGGTTATACCATCGTTTTTCTTCTGCTCACTGCTTTGCTGTATGATGGCTAAAACGTTTAAGACCCTAGTTTGAACCATCTGTTAAATAGATTTAATATTAAATTGTGGAACTGACTGGATGCTCAAATCAGCAGATAATCTTTTGAATGGACATAGCAGCATGTTCAGACCAAGAAGGAAGAAGTGCAGTAGAGAGTTAGAGGCTTTTGAGAGTCTGTCTTTTAATTAAACAACCCCCTCTCAAAAACCATAATATGCAGAGTGGAAAATTAAATCAGCTCACGTTAGTTAGTGCCTTACCACTAAATCAGTTTTTTTGGCATCCAGACCAAACACTGTGGGAGATGGATATGAAGCAATTGCCACTTGGAATTTTATTCAGGTAGAGAGTTTGAGATAATTATTACAAAATTACTGTGGTTCTATAGGGGAATAAGTCCATAAAAACTTTAGATTTACTGCTTTTTTATTAATAAACTGTAATTACTCTCTTGCTATAGTAAAATATATGATAATATTGCTAAAAGTATATCTTGTTAACCTCTCAGCAATCCTAGACATTTTTAAGCAGTGAAATTAACATTTGTTTAGAGCAAATAAAATTTTCAAGTTAGAAAGAGCTTATAGAGAATTACAAGCTGGGCAGGATCATTTTTCATCCATTTTACTATTTTGAACCACAGTAATTAGGCAAGTTGCCAGGCAGCACAATGGAAAAAACATTTTCTTTAATAGAATATTTTTTTTTACAGGCACTGCTGGACACATACAAACATCTCCTGTATTTTTGTTCCTTGTGGTGCTCTCTCCCTGGTTGTATTTCCCATGGGAAAGACTTTAGGTCATTAATTAATTTTTTTCCAAGTTTTCTACAGGCTATTTGGGGTTTGAGCCATGTCAGTGAGTAAGACAATTGCTTACACTGGCCAAATTATTTCTAGGTTTTTTTTGTCTTCGAGGTACCATGAGGACACTTGATATGGAGCAATGTTAACTAGGATGCTGCACAAAGAACATTCTGGAAGTAATGCGTGCAAGTAACTGTCCTGCATGTTTCATAGCAATGTAAGCATTTGCGTGACTATAAGAAAGCTTCTGCAGGTCAGGCACTCGTCTCTGTAGCTCCCTCTGATTTGCAGCATGAGTCTATGTCAAGAAAAAAGTACTTTACTGCACTAGTTCCTTAGCTCTTTGTTTTACATTGATTTTCTATCATTGTAGGACTGGCCATGATTTCAAGAATATTTTCTTTGGCTGAAATGTTGAGAGCTTTCTGCAGACAACCAAGCTGCAGAGAAGGTTTTTTGTGTTCTGTCTGGTTTAAAAGGCCGTAACTCCTGTTACTGACCCGTGGTACATGAGGTTTCTAGAATCTTCACTGTGATTTTACGATATTTCTGATTTTTTTGAAATCTAGTCTACATGTTGTGTGGATTTGGTAGTGCCTATTTTTCATTCTGCTACTGTGGTTCAACTATTAGGGTATGAATAATCAAATCTGGAGTCGATTTTAAAAAATCAGACTCTCAGCGTTAGCAATTCACTTAGTAGTTAGAGATACGTTTATTTTACTTTAAATATTTTAAGGCCTAAGTTTAAGCTTTCAGATATAAAACTTGAGTTGTTTGGAATTAAGTTGGTAGTAAACAGATAATTTGAGTTTAACCCATTTTCATGGGTTCAAAATGCATGACCTTGAAAAGATTTTGTATTGTAGGCTTTCATCAGCACTACTAAGCTATTTAGCATAAAGCAACTTGTTCTCTTCCAAAGTCTATTGTGAATTCAAAAGTCCTCTTTTCAGTGTTGTAAATATTTCTTTTTAGTATAATTCAGTGAGTTAGTTAGCAAAAGTATACCTCTTCCATTGCAGAGGCAGCTGTCTTTTAATGTTTATTGTGCCTTTTAATTTAGACTCCAGTCCCAGTTTGTGTTAATGTAGCCTTTTCAGGAGGATAAAATACAAAATACAAAAATGTGTGTTAGGTTTTAAAACTTTAAAGGCTTCTTGTGGGTTGAGCAAATTTGTGTTAGGTTTTAAGACTTTACAGACTTGTTTTGGATGGAGCAAATTCTGCAACTAATTGCGTCCAAAGAATCTGTGATACTGGTTACTGACAGAGCTCCTTCTTTACTTTCCATTTCTACAAGTGAAATGTAAACATTTTGCGTGATTGCTGCCATCTTCCAGAAAATCTGTGCTTCTTTTTGTTTGTGGGATGAGTTGAGTGGTTTTGACCATTTTATATAAGCTCTACAGCACTTGAAATCTTTTAGTCATAGCACAGTAATAAGTGCCCATGGTAGACTTGATTTCTGTACAGTCTCTGAATAATTGGAGTCTGAACAATGGAAGTTATGTGTGTATATATGATTTGATGTACTAGTACAATAAGTAGTAGTAATAATAATAATAATAATAATATGCAGGCTGGTGCAGAATTTGGTCTTGCTGAACTAAAGGGAATTAACTTGAGGATATAGAGGAACCATTTTCCTATGACTCTTAGTTGCATATTCAGTTGATACTTCAACTAATACACTTCCATTGCTTGACTGTGGGAGGGGCATGGCCTCATAAAAGATCTACAAAATTACAGTGACAAAATAGAACCACAGGGACAGGAATACCTCTATTACAGAGGTTGTGCTTCTTCTGCACTATGCTTGCAACTTGACCTCAACCCTTCTGTGAGTTGCATCAGAAAATGCTGCTGGGAGAGGACAGGATCGGTAGTTCCAGGCTGTTCTCACTCTCTTCATTTCAAGTTATAGGGAAATTTCACCTGGTACACTTAGACCTGGGAGAGTGCAGTTAAATACAGGTTTTGTTCAAAATTACTTTATTTCAGATTTTGCATTCTAGACATGGTGGGGGGGTTTCATTAATTTTTTATATATGTTAGAATTCAAAGAGACTGAGTGGAGAATTGAGGACATTTTTGTGTGCTGATTTTAGTATTAATGTTTCTAAGAGTAGGAAAAAGATCTACAGTTAAAAATTAATTGCATATAAAAAACTACATTTGAAGTTGCAAGTAAAGAAGGTATTTAAGGTTTTGTTCATAGAAAATATAGCACGTCTTCCACTACTTAGTTTCATGTGTATAATATACTGTCTTACTTGAAGATCTCTGTGGGGGTGGAACAAGTTCTCCTCGAGTATACAAAGCTTAATATTATTGTCTGGCACACATCCTGCTGAAGGACCTGGGAAGTATCAGAAGTTTGGTTACTCAGAGTGAAAATTGTCAGTTTCTTGCTTAGTTTGTATCAGTGATCATATAGCACGTGCTATGCAGGCACGTCTGTCTATGCTATGTATCTGCTGACATAATTTTTTTATTGCAGAGTGTCTCCACCTTCTTGATATAAAGTGATCTTATTGACTACAGAAAAGTAAATTAAAAAATAGTTCTGAGTTCATTTTACTTTACTGAAAGAAAAATCCGTATGTGGTATTTTGCAATCTAATCATGAAGGCTTTTCTTTACACAAAGTAGGACTGATACTTGAATATTTGTTCCATCTTCATTCCTCCCTACCATTTTCCCATGTTTATAAATGTGTTGCAGACCAAGTTGGTTTTTTTAATCAGCTTTTGTGATCCTTTCATGGATGACATTCTGTTCCCATAAACTGCAGCTGGCAAATGAGGAAAATGGGTCACAACCAGGGAAAACTGTTCATAGGCACCAGATATCTAACTTGTATTTGTCTGGTTTGTAATTGGTTACAAGCCAGCGTGGTACTAAATTTGAGCAGAAACTGGATCATTTTCTTCAGTGGTTCCTTCTAAGGAGCAGTCTGAGAACTGAGATACAACAGCAGCTGCTGTTCTTGTGGCCCTCAACACTAATGGAAGTTGTTCGCTCTTCGTTTCAATCTAAAAAAGATCAACTAATACATTCTGGTAATAACTTTTTAGCTTCTAGTGACAGCATGCGAGTAGATATTTCATCTAAAAATTAATCTGAAATTGAAGTCCCTGTTAGGCAGCTGATGCTCTGAATCTTTGCTGTTTCTTTCCTCTTCTGCCTCTGGCTTTAAAATGCTGCTGAGAAGGCTCAGAAGCTTGGTAGTTTTCCAGCCAGTAGGATGAAGTAGTAGCTGCACTGGAGCAGTTCCTTAGCTGTAGTTTCTGAGCCCAAGGTAGGTGTATTCTCTTATTTTACTGTATTAGGTGGAAGTTTTGTTCAGACTTAATACAAACAGGAAGGACCATCCCTATATAGAGAAGCTATTTCATTATGTAACTTATTTTATAACTCTCTTCTATCTATGTGAAATGTAATCATTTCTCAAAATTGGCAGTCACCTTAAAAAATTATATGCAAAGGCGTTTTGTTATTTTAACTATGAAATATACAACTGGATTATTTCAGACACGTATGAACCGATTTAAAATAGAAAACTAATAAGTGCTTTTCATTAAATGTATTGATATTTATTGCCTGATAGCTATGTGTGAATACTTACATTTCAAGGGGAAAAAAATACTTTCAGGCTTTCATTTATTAAAAAAAAGTTTAATAATCTTCATTTGTTTGACTCAGAGGTGGCTGTTTTTATTAGAGATTTGCTGTCTCATTTTTGAAAAGCCCATTGTTTGCTTCTGAGAGGTTCTTAATAGAGCTTTCACAGGAGACTAAATTTGAACAGCCAGAAATATTTGAATAAAAGGTTTGCTCATTCTCACTCTGGGTTGTTTAAATTTTAGTCTTTAGAACTGCAGCAAGAAACTTGAAGATGTCTCCACTCTGCCTCTGCTGCAACTTTAGCCTTTGAATTTACTCTCTACCAGCAAAATCTTGTATGTGCTACTGCTTGTCTATCGACATAATTATTATTTGTTACTATACCCATCAGAATTTTACTTCTGAAATTAGATATTAGGAAATCTAATTTCTTTTGGCTTGTAGGGAGGAAAAAGTAGATATTTTAGACACAGACTGTTCTAAAAATGTTTGAAATACTAGAGTGTTATGATTCTTGTATTAACTTCTATTTGATCAAAATGATGTTGAGTTATTCCTTAGTAACTTTGAGTTATATATATCTAATTTCTGGTTAAGAAACGGTAGTCTTACTTATGCAGAAACAAGAGAGGACTGAAAGAAAGCTTGAAACATCAAGCACATCCTGTTTAGGCAAGGGGTTTTTCACTCCTTTTCAAGGTCTTGTGTAAGAGTGCATGAAGAACCAGGCCTAAGAAACAGGCTGAGTTAACTGGGTATTTTTTCCTGAGGAAGCTGTACTTTTGTTTTATTCATAAATGTGAAAAAAAAAATGGATTAGCACTAGCTAATAGTTAAAGGAAGAGTTGCAAACACCCAAGTTCTGTCCATGTTTCCTAGTTGGGGACCAGAAATTAGTCATTGCTTAGTAAATCTAATGTGCAGGGAACTCGTATGCAGTAAAACAAACTGTATGATTACATGTGTAGCAATGTCACTAATTGCATGTAGTATGAAAATGGAATTGTATGCCTGATTGCACATGGGAAGTATAAATTAAAACTAAGTCCACTGGTCCAAATGTTTGACTGTTCACCAGCTGATGATGAGCAGGTGCTTTATAGCTGTGTCTTCCCAGCCTCTGTACAGCTGAGAAAAGCAGCAGTTACCATTTCCCACTTAAATCCAGTTCCTGATGGAGAATATTGTAGACGAAGGAAATAGAACTTCTTGATGACATTTTACATACACGGGTTATATAGAAAATATAGATTAATTAAAAGCAAAATCATTTTCTGAATAGGGTTTTTTTTCTGTCTGTCTCCCACCTTAAGAAAAATGACTTTTGAACCAAAATTTATGAAACATTATACTTTTATATTTTCAAAATTAAATATTTAGGGTTTTCATTTAAAATTCCCTTTTTCAGTTATTTTCTGAAGAAACATTCTAAAATCAAAACACAATTATTTAGAATTACTGACTTTGAAATTAAATTAAGATAAAAGGGGCAGAGAGTTGAAAATTTTCTATGTCTGATGAAATATTTCAGTATTTTAGACCTTTTGCTGACCTAAGAAAATAATTTCATACAGAGGTTTTCACAGGAGTTCACAGAAAAGAATCTTGCATATTTTAGACTTCTTTTAAAACCTAGACCCAAATGTATTTTCAGATGACTGTGTAGCCATGGCAAAGGTGTGATCAATGTCTGCTGCAATAGTGAACCATGTCTAAATTTTGATTGTGGACAATTTATTAGTAGTTAGATCTTATAGAGACTAATAATTTTGGCCAGAATTGTACAAAACTGCAAGAGGCAGTGACAGTTCCATAGCAGTTTGTCTTGCCCGTTTGGGTTGGCAAGAACATTCAGCGAGGCAGGGAGATGGGGAGGGGAAAAATGAGCCCTGGAAATCTGAGAGGGCTGTGAGCAAGAGCCACAGACAGAGCCCGAATCTAAACACTGGTGTGGGGATGTGATGAGCAGTTCTGGATGAGGAATGGCAAGGCTTGAGGTGGGAGGGGGGAACAGATCTGCTCTTTCCCACAGGCTTTACAGTGCATGTTTTAGCTCTCCTGTCACTTAAGGGGAGAATTCTCTCATCTTCCTTGAATCACTTTCTTGGTGCTTTTTTTCGCTGCACTCTGTCTTTGGAAATCTACAGTGCAGTGGGGTTTTTTGGTGGGGAAGGATATATGCATTTGTTTTCTTTGAGAAATGCTGTCTTTTTACAACTTTTTAATTACTTTTTTGCATTTAATTTCTCCTACAGCTTGCTTCATTCTGTATTGGGCACTTGTTTCCTTTTTTGTCCTATTTTGGCTTAATTTATTTTCTTCATTTTTGTTTTGCTCATAATTTTGCTGTTGAAGTTTTCCAAAGATCTTCATGATAGCCTCACAATTCTAAAGTATTTTTTGTGTTTGGAAACCATAATGTTTGTGTATATGGGGGTCTTTCCATCGCTCAAAAGTTCGCAGACATTGTGGGCTCAGGTTGTCAATAATCAGCTCAGCCATACTCACAGTCAAATGTTAAAATTGTATTTGCAGGTGTTGCTTGCATAAAGCCAAATGTAAAAGCAGGAAATGGGATTCACTTGTACGTGTACCAGGTTCACAACCGACTGCAGTGATGAGCAGCAGGACTCTTGTATGTCCAACTGTTCCCCTGCAGAAGGTCTCAGAATGGTTCTAGAACCTGTCATCAAGAGTTTGTCCTATTTTTGCAAAGGCTGAACTTGTCCCATGTAGAAAAGTACTTAAATCACAGTTGGTAGTCCCAAGCTTCCTATTTTCTTTAAAGTCAGATTTGACCAAAATATTAGCAACCAGCATGGCTTTTTCCTTTGCTTAACCATAGGGTACAAATCTCAGGTTTTTAACTGCTGCTAATCAGTTGCTGAATCCCACTGAGGAGAAAAGGTTGCTGCATAATGATTTCCAAGTAAGTCTTTAAAATTAGAAAGCAATATGTTTATTGGGAAATTACACAAAGTTCTTCTTGCCTAGTATTAAATTTGAAAGTTTTGCATTAGAAATATTTTGTGGAGCATTAGTTTGTCCATGCTGCAGTACTCTTCAGACAGAAATTATTTTCAGGAACCAATAGTATAATCACGGTTTTGTGAGGAAACACTAAGCTGCTGGGGTTGGGAAAGTCATTTGGTTTTGTTTTATTTTACAGATCTTCTCAAGACTTTGGTAATGGAATGTATTCTGGAATGTTTACACCAAGTAGCTGTGTAATCAGAACAGAAGTGGGCTTCTGGGAGAACATTTTTTCTTTTCAAGAAAGCTGTTTATAGCTCTCGAGTCTAGAAAGATTAGTGCATGAAAATTGACTTGTGGAAGCGGAGATGGGTATTTACAAGATAAAAATCTGTGTTACTAGCATTGGAGAAGCTTTTTCTTCCTTAAAGTCTTACATAAACAGTCACATTACTACTATGTGTTCACAATAATTTATATATAATCTTTCCTCCATTAATAGCTGAGTGTAGAACTATTTTTACCTTTGGCGTGCTGGTATTGCTAAAATTAGAAGTGTATGTGCTAGGACCTAGTGTGGATATTCACCTGTGTGATTCCTGTTGATGTTAACAGAGTAACAGAGCAAACGTTTTCAGGAGCCAGATCTTCAGTCCAGGGAAGTCAAGAATATGTGTTCCTGATAGACAGGTCTTGGAAGGTGCTGCCTTCCAGTGCGGCCGGCATGCGTGGAGTTGCAGGCGCTCTCTCCATGAGCACAGCAGCATCCGGTCTGCAGTCAGGCTCTCTCTGCAAAACTGCAGTAATTATCTGTCAGTAAGATGAGGGGGGTAAGTAAGATGCAGTAAGATGCTGAAGTTTGCTGCTGAGAGAGGAGCACAGTGCTGGAAATATCCATAGTTGGCTGCTGAATACGGGAAAGAGACATGGGGTTTTAAAAAAAAAAAAGAGTCCTGAAACTTCTGACATTAAACATCATTTAGGAATATGCATATTGAATAACCTTTTTTTATTTGTGAGGTATAAATATTGTAAAAAAATGAAGATTTTAACTTTAGGAAGTCAATATGTTCAGATACCTGTGGATTTAATACACATCTGCAGTTAACTTTTTTCTGTGTTATGCAAAATGTTGAATCAGTCAGTGCCTCTGAAAACTGATGTGGAGAATATGTCTTTCTGTCTGGCTGATTCAGAACATAGCGGTTCAAAAGCACAATGAAAAGCAGTCATTGTTTTGTCTTATCACTTTTGTGCCATATGTTCATTTACTCAGCTGAAATGGTGACTGTATTAGACTATCCTTCTCTACAGGATTGTCTGAAACTGTGTAAAGGCTTTCTGACAGGTGTTTGTAGGAACTGTTGAACTTAGAACTCAGTTGTACATTTCATTTTGCTTTTGCCACTTTTTTACAAGAAGTTTCTAAAGTGACTGGAGCATATTTTGTTTCAGAAATATTAATTGTAAAGCCCTGATTACTGCACACAGTGCATGAGGTGCTCAGTAATTCCAAATAGGATTTGTGGAACCTGATGGTAGAACAAAACCATACATCTAAATGTCAAGAATGCAGCACTGATATAAAGTAAAACCTTTCATTACCTGATTACCAAAACCAGCTTTAATGACCATGCTTTGGCACATACCTTTCTCATGCTTTTCTGAGCGAAGGTAGATATGTACAACTCTGAAAATGTCATTTCTGCATCATTCTTTTTCAGCAGAAATCTGCTGTGTTTCCCTTGAATTTTCCTCTTCAACAGGCATTGCTGAAATTTATGACAGAATAGTAAATATGTCTCATGTGAATGATAGCAAGGCAAGCATACTGGTGGTAAAAATGTATTTTTTGGTTGAGGTTTTTTATTATTGTTATTTTCTGTACTTGTTTTAAGTATATTGTAACTGGAAAATGCTGAAGTGTGGAACATCTCAGTCATGGCAGAAATTAATGGCAGGGCTGAGTGATGCAGTTGGAGGTATGAAACAAATGTAATGCAATTTATTTGGCTTTGGTGACTTGCACTCAGGAAAATCTGAGGTGTCTATTATGTATGACAAATGTGCCGGTGAATCCAGGCTTGGAAACATAACTTTTGGTTACTACAGGGAACACTATACTTGATTTGCCAAGAGCATAATGAGAATTGCTTTGTCATTTAATAGATGCTTAAAAGATGCAGTGAGCTTGGATGAGATGTGAGGGAGCTCTGCTAAGGAAGTGGTTACTGTAAGCCCCAGTGGTGCTAGACTGCTGATACAATCTGCCCCTTTATCTTCTGATTGTCTTATTTGCAAGATTTCTGCTTGCATTGTTTTAGAAGCTGCAGTGCTCGAATGTACAGGATCTTGTAGCTATAATAATTTTTTACAATATGGGTGGGAAAATTATTCATCTACCATTTGCCACCTGACTGTAAAGCATCATAAAAAGTGATTATTACTTTTTTTTAGTGCAGATAGTAGTAGAACGGTCTTGTGGAACATTTGATATATATTTACCAACTGGCATGCCTAAATCAATCAGCATTTTCTGTTTATATTCATCCCTTCTGAAGGTTGTGCAATTACAAGGCATATGATGTTTGACCAACTGGTGAGATATATATGCAGGGGATATTTATTAACTTTTATATGGAAACTTCTGAGGCTTGGTAGTAGAATTTTTTCAAACACTATTGCTTGTTCTTATTTACAGCACACTGTATAGTGTGTATGGCAGTTACCTGTGTTTTTTCTAATAGCATCTCATACATTGTCATGAAGATACTGCTGCTCAGGAGCACAAATCTTAACAGCAATCCCTAAAAGGTCACCTCTTATTCTGTACCTAAACCTTTGTAATGTTTGTTGGTTTGCTAGGAGGGAATTCTCTCATTGCAGTTCCAAAATACAAGAAGATTTGGATATTGGTTTCAGTTTAAAAGGGAAGAGCAATATTAAAAGGGAGGTGGGCATTTTTGAAGTCTAGATAACTGTCTGTAAACAGACTGTAAAATTTCCAAAAGAATGGCATGCAGAGAGGTCAAAAATAATAACTAACAGACTTAGTAAAAGATGTAATTAAGCAAGATTAAAGCAATAAAATATCTAATGCAAAAGACGTGATTTCTTTTAGTTATGTTGGCAGTGATAACAAATTTCTAATGGGAAGTCTCGGTCAGTTTTAGGCATTGACAAATACTACTGTTCTTTAAGCAGAATTTGCTGGGTACTGAGAACAAATTAGATTATTTCTGTAAGCCTAGAGGTTTACTAATATGTAAATCACCATACATAGTCTGAGTGATTTCACATCTATGATTCTGTGAAGTGTTAGAATTCTCCAGTGTGAAGAATGAACAAATAAAGTCAGCATTTGTTCATGAGTGAAAATCACTCTCTCTGTTCTCCAAGTGGCTGATGGGCTGATTAAACTGGTATGGCCTATCGACTTTCACAACAAATATTCTTCTTTGGAGTAAAAAGGGGAAGACACCAGGTGCAGGAGAAAATAGGGCTTCTCTTCTTGCTGTGACTGTTAAGTAATGAACGATGGCAGACACAGAAACTCAGATACAAAACTGCCATTGCACCTGTTGCTCTCCTGCTGTGGTATTTTGATGGTGGAAACACCTTCTAACAGTGTTTGAGAATTATTTTGTAACCATGTGTTTACCTTGCTATCTCAGTATCCCAGTCTATTTACTGTGGCACTTTGTTGTCCACTTACGAGGATGGACTTCCTGGGAATGCTGTTTGAGTCAGTGAAGTAAATTTTGGAAAAGAGCAGCTCTTTCCAGCATCTTGCACCTGACCTTTCAGAAGCTGAGATTCCAATTTCCTGATGCAGATGGTTGAGGAAATAGAATAAGTCTCTACAGAATCTTTACAGATGCAAACAGTTCATTAATAATTCAAATTGCCTGAATTAAGACAGTCATTCCATTCTTTATTCAGTGTCTGAATTAGTGTAATCTTATTTCCTTTATTTCCTGTACTGCCTTTACCAAATCTTATTTTGATATAGCATATGATTAGGCCATGCTATGAAATAACATGTTGTAAAGGGTTCTATTGAATGACTTTGGTCATAATAATTTAGACAGTGATGACTGGCATGTATTTGAAAAGACATCTTTACATATAAGACCCAGAGCAAATAGCTTGTAGTATTATACAATTATGTCCAGTCATTTGCAGTTACATCTCAGAGTGACAAACAAGCTATTCTAACAGTAATTTGGATAAGAACTTCCAGACATAACTAGGTCTTCTATTCAGTATATTCTGTATTTCTAGTTTTATGTCATTTTGGTGCTGTTTAAATATTAGGTGTTTTAGCATTCAGTTTTAAAATTGTTCATTGCTGTTTTGCCGTAAAAATGAGGTAAAGTTGTTATTATTATTGCAAATGAGCAGCTCTTTCACTATTAGGTGTTTTGAAATTAAATCTTGCACTTCCATTTTGGGCACTAAAGGTGTCCTCTGTCTCTCTTGCACAAAAGGGTGTGAGAATCATTAAAAATGCTAAGTTACAAAAGACAGTAGGTGATCCTATGAATTTAATAAAATAAAATTTAATAAAATGAAATTTAAAGGTATTTCTGGCCAATGGGAGCAATATGGAAATGAGTGGTAACACTTATATTTTATGGGAAAAAAAATTTAATTTTTTAAATTCTCACAGTCCATATAAGAAATGCTATGTTTAGATGGCAAGTCCATTCCAAAGCTGCTGTACAGCTGCTGTACAGAACTGTGTCAGCCAGCCAGAAATACTGGCTAACCCATGCTGCCAAGCCTGGACTCTCACACTACAAGAAACAGCAGAGCCCCGCAGAGTGAGGCTCATGAAGCTGAACTGAGCTCAAGTGGAGGTGAAGTGCCCTATTGCTCAGTCAAGAGGAAAAGCGCTTAAATACTTATTTGAGTTCCTGATATTTTTTTGGCCATACCTGCTTAATCAGTATGCTGCCAGTAACCTTTACTAGTGAGAACTGGGCTCTCCAGAAAAGTAGGGATTGTAGGTACTAATCAGAACAGGTTTGCATTTTCTTTTCCTGATAGTAAAAGTGTAAATGTGCCAAGCTGCTTCAGTTCTTCATTGCGTAAACATTTCTTTGAAATATAGATAATTCCTCTCTCTTCTAGCTTCTTGTTTTTAATAAAGGCATTTTCTTTGAGAGGGAGAGAATTGCCTGATTTAAAGTATTTACCTTTCTAATAGGCAGGCTCTGTAGTGCTCTGCTATAGAATTGACTTGAAATTGGTTGCACTTTGAATTCTACAAAATTGAACGGTAGAGTAACAGTAACAGCATAACATGAAAGGCCCAGATCACCCCCTCTCACACCTGCAGTCATTAGAAATGCCATTTCTGCAGACATCAGGCACGCAGCACTGTGAGGGACAAGGCTTTCTGGCTTCTTTTTGTCAGGTAGCAATTGTTAGGTTATGTGAACATGAATATAGAAGGATTTCCACATCCACTAGTCCCACTGATGATGGCCAAAGCATTTTGAATGTTTTTTTGAAAGGTCAGCTTTGTTGGTGGGAAGTAAGAAAGGGCAGTGGTTTTAGAGTTCTAATGTTAGGGGAGGTGGAGTGGAAGAACTGAGACATGGGAGAGATCTTACAAGAAGCCAAGACACTTCTGTTAATTATATTGCTTTTTATTTTTTTTTTTTCTAAAAGCTTTAAGGAACTGGAAAAGAATGAAATTGAGATTTGATTAATGGTTGCCTAGACTGCAGTTTGAAAGAAAGGGATAGAGTGCTTTTGAAATAGATTTGACTTTTAAAAAAGAAAGATATTCTGTTATTGCTCTATTTCTTACATCATCGTCTGGCAAATGAGATACACTTTGAAAGAGCAAAACATAGCTGAGATACCAGTGTGACAGCACATCTAATTCACAATCACAGAAACTTCCAGAAGGCATCAGAATCATGTTCTCTGTTTGTTTCTGCAAGAAGAGATCGCACTACTCCTACATGGTGGTGCAGAGAGGCATCGCGTACTATAGGTGCCTGTAATGCCTGGAGTGTCGTTTTGTTCAAAAATAAACATTTCCTAACTAGTGAGTAAACTCGTGCATATATTAAAGAGAAAGTTACATAAACTTTTAGATTGACAAGACTACTTAATTCACTCAGTATTTGTCATGGGGTATATTACAGCCCCTGGGCATCTCCAGAGCATGTCCACTACAAGCAGTATCTAATGAATTCGTAAGTTATTTGTTATGCACCACGTGCCTTTCACTGGATCGTGTCAGTCTATATTGTGCAAATGGAATGTAGAAAAGGGCTACACTAATAGGAAATCGTTCACTTGGTCATTGAGGCAATCATGGAGACACTTATAGATATGGTTAAGCTGTATGCATTGTGATTTTGACTTTTTTCTGGTAGTCTTTTAATATCTAGTGTTTCATTAGTCTGCAAGTTATTCTTCTGTGATAAAAATAATGGAAGTATGAGTATTTTCTTTGTTTTAAAATTTAAACTGCCATTTTCCCTGTATATAAAATTGGATCTAGTAACATGATTATTATTAAGGTAACTTATTTAAAGACTTTTTCCAGTTCTTACCATTCTTCTGATTTTCTACTGAAACTGATAATGAGGGTATCAGAGTGAAAATAAAATTTAGCCCACTCTGTCCTTAATATGACTCTGGTCAGGTTGAAAAAGTTGATGATGTATATTTTTTCTTGACACTGTTTTGAGGAGTATAGACATGTATAACTTCCTTATGAGGTTTTTGGGTTTCTTTTTTTTTTTCTTCTTTTTTTTTCAATCCAAGTTGTGCTTCTGCTCTTTCCTCATGCAGGATTGGTTGTATTTTCAGCCAAACTCCCTCTTCTTTTTTTCCCCCCAATAAGCAGTGCTATCAGTCTAAATTTACCTGATCCTGAAGCTAACAAAAAACTCATATGACTGCTAATAGGGAAAGAAAAGAAAGACATAGAGCCTGCAGTTACCATGCCAACACTGTTCCCTGGGGTGTAGCAACACAGAGATGGATGCTGTGAAATTAAGATCTGTGTGATAGGTAGGAGGTACCTTTGCGTGTGACTGTGCACTGCTTGGAGCTTTCACGTACATTGTATTCTACCATTTGTATTTTTAATGTTATGCACTAATCTGGTCTTTATGTTGTTCCCTTCACTCTCTGTGTGCACATTACAGTTTTCTTTTTTTGTGGAACGAGAGAATTTGGTGTTTCAAAACATACAGTGTATATAATAAGTTCCATGAAAAATGAATAATAAAATGGGTAAGATTTGATGAAGAAAGAATGGTTTCTGGCTTGAATTCTCCTACCATTTAATTGTCTCTATAAAGCTGTTGGAGTGCTACTCTACTCTTACCTTGCACCTGCACAGTCTGTTTGTGCGGGCAATATGGGGATAAGAAAAATATCTTACAAGAGGACCACTAACAAAACTCACACATGAGACTGGTGGCAAGACAAAATTTACTTTGTATTTCTCTGCTTGTATGTGATTTTTCTACATTTGCTTAAAGCTGAGCTTTAAGTATTTGTTAAATATCAAAGACAAACCTACTTTTCCTAATGTACTTGATGTGTTTACCTGGTGCTGCATCATTCTATGAAGTTACAGCTTGTTCCTCACTACATAAGTATGCCTTCCTTAGATTCAAGAAAAGGGCTCTGTTCCATATTCTTTCTCCTACTCTGGGCTTTCTGGGTTGAGGGGATGACAAGAGTTCAGGGAGTATATCTTTTAGTCAATATTTAAAATGGTCAAAAATCAGTAGGAGCTTGATTAGGATTGTATGTTACAATTCTACAATATTGTCCCCTTTGAATGTTTTGATTGAGTGACTGCTTTGAAAAGCACTTTTTTAATACCTTCACATACTTACTCCTTGAAGCAAATTTTCTGAGTTAAACATCTCAATTTTTTTTCTTTTCTTCCTGCTGCTTTGTTTGTTTCTCCATCCTCCAGTCACAAATGCATGCAAAGCAGAGGCAGAACTGTTTATAACATGGTGAGCTTGCCAGGTTGGTTTACTTGAACTTTTTTTGAAGACTGTGGATTGGTTATGTAAGTCGAAATTCTGTGGGATATTTTACTGACACTTTTTCAAGTCTCTGAGAGGTTACTTTGTGCACTAGAAATGCCAGTCTTGAAGACTGAGACTGAAAGTAGCAGAAAGCTCATCAGCTCCTAAATTTAAAGTCTGTTTAGATTTTTTTGTGGGTCATATTAAAGATAACAGTCTTTAACTCAATAGCAGCTAATTAAAAATATTTAAATTGCAACGTTTTTGCATACTGATTTTTGCTGAGGTCACAAAGCAACAAAATGATATTCATGGTAACTGCACTTACGTAATGTCCCAATGAGGTTTCCTTCCTTCCAGGCCACAGCTACACTGAGAAATGTTCAGCACAGCTGCAAATGCACTTTGTCAGTGTTAATAATTAACATTCAAAAAGCAGCTAAAACAAGAACTCAGCCAGAAAGGTAACCAAATCTATTATTGTTAGTTGTGTGGAAGTATAAAAGTATATATGGATTAATATATGTTGCAATGACATTTAAAAATCTGGTCTGCTACTGTATGGAAACTTATCAAACCAAAATATGTGGCTTGTGGTTTAGATCTACTGGGTGCAGCTGTGTGTACTTGGGACATAGAAATTAAAATTTAAAAGTAACTAAGATACTAATGCATCTGAGTCCTGTCAACCAGTGGTTCCTTCTGGGAGTGTTTTTTTGAGGTGGCAGCTAAAGCTTCACATGTTTAAGCCTTTGTATTGAACCAGGCTCAGTGAAGCTGTTCTTGAGATCTGCAAGCATCGTGTTAATGAGGCTAAAGTATAGAAAGGTGGATGAGAGCAGAAAATCTAATTAGGAGCTGCTGCATAACAGCTGTTACATCAAAACATAGCACAGATACAGGAACAATACGCAGATGAGGGACCCTGATTTCATATGATAAATGTATATTTTGTGTGCGATGCATGTAATTGCCTGTCCTGTATATATGTCTGATACAGTCTGTCTTGGATTGCTTCATTTGTGTAGTAAACTACTTCCCTGTGACTCCATATGAAGAAGGAATTCCTTGGGCAATTGAGGCTGGCTCCTTATTTCCTACAAAATTTGACTGTGAAAGCCATAGGAGTTGTAATTCTGACTTAACAAAGATTTTCATAGCCTCAATCCTTTCCTGTAAAACCTTATGAATTCATTAAGCTGAGGGGAAGGATCCGGAGCTATAAGTTACTAAAACTTACTCTTTTCATGTTTTCAAAGAATTGCCTTGAATGGATTATATTTTTCAGGTTGTAGCCTGTAGGGGTTGTGTATTGATCAATGTATAAATGTAATGAACTTTTCCCTTGAAAATATCCATAATCATGTATCAACTTAGCAGAATTTTTCTTGTAAGGAAAAAGTTCTTTATCTCTAGTCTTACATTGTCAGTTTTGGATGTCTGTTGGTCTTTTAGCAACTGAATTGCATAATGCCAAATTCTGCAGCTGGAACTGGAATGAAACTTCTGTTGCCACACAGAATGACCACCTGACATTATTCTTGAATGCCTGCTGATTCTGTATTAAAAAGAACTCTGCTATTATGTTTGTGACCCAGCTTGGAGGAAAGCTGTTTTTCGAAAAGCTTTCATTTGCTCATATTAGCTAATGAACTAAGCAGGCCTCCAATGTAATATGTTTGTAGAACAATATGTATAAATTTACTTTCTGTAGAGAGTAATGCCACTCTTGCAGCTATGTTAATGGGAAGAGCCAGAAAACAGTGGGACATGGCAGCTAAATGAGTCCTGTGTCCCTGAAATTAAACTGAAATTTTTAGCCCTAACTAGTGGTTAAAGCAAAGCATTTTGATTGTGAATCGCAGGAAATCAGCTCACAGAGGATGCTTTAATCATGCATTGTCAGGCAGAGTACCTGGAAGCGTGATTTAAGGGGTAACTCTATGTGCATCTACCTACCTTGCACTGCACAGGAAATGAGCTTGGTATGCTGATGCGTAAGTGAGGACATGCCTCTGAATTAAACCCATCAGATTGTCTGAATGCGGAAATTAACCACCTGATTGAAAGTGGGCCTCATAAATATTAACTCTAACTGCATTGGGAAAATAGAAAGCAGATTACAACATCTAGTTAATAAACAGATGCCTTCTCTTTAGCATGTGTTACCCCATCCACTCCCGTTTTCTTCAGGAATGTTTTCAGAAGATTGGCACTTGACTTTCCCTGTAGTGGATTAGTTTGTCAAACAAAGACCAGAAGCTCGGGGTTTGCAGCTCGATCGTAGCGTGTGCTCATGTGCTAATCTTCATATGCTGAGCAGCTTTCTGGCTTCAGTCCTGAAAGATGTACTTAAAATGGAGATTGTACCTTCCCAAATAAGCCTGGATTTGCAGAGCGAAAGGGAAAATCGCAGTCAAAGAATGGGCTAGAAAGGAGCTGGGCACAGCTGATCATAATCCAGGGCTGGCAGCAGGGATTATAGTAAAAATATTACCAGCCATATAACACTGTCAGTGGGGATCTCTCATAGGAATCTCTTTGAATATTTAAAGTCAGTGCAGCAGAGTTGTGTGATTAGGACTTCCCAAGATGATAGTGAAGTCTGTTGAGTATCCCCATGCAATTCTAAAATCTAAGAATAAAGATGATCTTGCTTAATTACTGCCCAAGCAAAAAAGCTAGAGTTGAACTGTATGACTGAGAAAAAAATATTAATTAAGACCTCTATAATATGCTTGTAATTCTGATACCATGGGAAAGTGATTCTGAGTTTTGCTATGATGCTGCCTGACAGGGCTCAGTGCTGCTTGTTTCCTTGCTTTTGCTACTGGGAAAGCTGGTTGGGTCAGCCCTCCTAGAAGATCTTGACAAAAATGAAAAATCCCTAAACTGAATATCTTATGTTGATGTAGGTCCTGGTAAGGAGGTAGCTGTACTTAATGAAGCACTGCATTCTTCAAATTATTTATTGTTTCTTTTTGAGAGGCATTGTCTTAATGCCAGTGCTTAAAATTTCATTTGGGTAATGTTTGTTTTCACAGTACTTGGAAATTTTACGTAATTGTCACTCTTTAATGTTGTTGAACATGTTTAGCTGTGAAGGGTGTAGTGACTGTATTAAAAAATTAAAATAATGGTAATGCAGCTTATCCTGAAAAAATTTATATATGACAGTCTCAACATGATCCATTAACACACTGGGTACATTTGGTCCTAACATACAAGTATTTCAGTGTGTTTGATATTGATAGAATTGTTTATAACATAAATTTATTAAACTGAAGCCTTATATAGCAGCCTATCAAAATATACTTCAATAGCTAAATTAAATATGAATTATTGTAGTGGAGAAAGAGAAGAAAATAAATAATGAAAAAATAGTGACAGTGAAAGCAATATTAAATTTGGATGGGAGAGCTGATGAGTTAAAAGGATGCAGAACACAAGGTGATCAAGGTAAGCAGAGGAGCAGTTCAAGTGCAATCACATACAGTGTCTTTGCCATAAAAAGAATAATGAATACATAAGGGATGTTAGACATTCTCTGCTTTGTTTAGGGTTTTTCTAAAATGCTTCATCATGAATGCATGGAAAGTGGAAGTCTATGCTGGTGACCTTTGCAAAAAAAAAAAAAAAATAGCAGCAACATTTGATCTGAAAACTCTTCTCAAAGGTTTTTTTTCACTGTCTGTTATGGTGTGAACTACCAAGGAGAGCTTCTGCTGTGGGGCTTTTCTCCTTTATGTTACAGTTTTTTCTTTTACCCCTGTAGTTTTATTTTCCCTGAAGTTTATGCTGTGCAAGTGTTTGCAGGCACAGATGGGCATCCAGGCATGCAGGGTTCAGTAATAACAAATAATAATAGCATTTTACCTCTTTTGTCTGTACTGTGATGGCAACATGTGTTCCATTAGCACTCTGATTGCAGTGCTCATGTCGAGATTCCTGGTTTTTGCTGCTGGATTCTAAAAGCACTTGATCAATTGATCTTGGAAAGTGCTGAGCTTTTTTCCAAAGTCTTTCATACTTGCTATCAGCAGGTGAAATTTTTAGCAGTTTGATTCTATCTGTAAATAGAGGTGGATGAATCAATAATGTTTATTGATTTTTATTGAACTAGAGAATCACGAATATATGTGTAAGAGAAGTTTCCTCTTTCTGCAGTATTTGTTTGTAAAATTAGATAAATAATACAAGGGTATCAATAGGACACTGGGTGCTTTCCTTACAGTCAGTAACTAAAAGTATATTTTTTTTACTTTCTGGAAAACTGCTTGTGCTGTATGCCCTGCACTTACTCAATTTTTAAACTTGTGTATGGATAGAAGGCTTGTACTATGTGAGTCACAGGTTATTTCTTTGTATTTTAACAGTGTGTATTTTAAATATGTTTGTAATAGTAATTTTTTTCAGATATAACCACATGCCTAATTCTACCTTTAGCATCATCTTAATATAAAATATTGAAAAAAAGGACAAATATGATAGGAAAAGCCAGTGAATTTTTGAAATTTCCAGAATGTGAAAGGCTATTAGTATATGGTGTGAGATCCTAGTTCAAATCTAGAGTTGCAATGAGAGTTCCAAACTTTGCAGCTGGTGCTTATCTGTATGTCTGACAGAGCAAAGCTTGGACTTCAGTAACACATACCCTAATAATTCAAGTGTTATTTAGTTTGTATGTGCATTAACAAAGACCCTTTGCAGTTGGAGTCATTACTTTGCAATCCTTTTAAGGAGAACTGTGAGCTTGCTGGTCCTCTGATCTTTATCCTATCCCAGCCTATTAGGGTAAGTGTGGTTGGGTAAGTGACAGCAAAAACCTGCTAGCAGTCTTAAATAAGGATCACCCCAAATATAAACAGAGTTGTGACAGAGGTGTATTTTGGAGAACCCTGGTGTTATGTCTTTGTTCAGGTTTTCTATAGTTTGGGGATAGGAAGGCGGGACCTCCCATCTCTCTGTTTAAGTGCTCCTGATTTAGTAAACTCTTTCCTCTATCCAAAATGGGGGATTTTTCTTTCTCCTTGCCTATTTCTCTGACTGATTTTACTGTCTTCTGCTGTGTTTTGTAATTGTTTAGACTAATCTTCTATGGGCAGTGCTGTATGCTGGAGAGGTTTGGGTTAAAATTTCCTTGATGCTAAAAAGGACAAAAAGCTAACTGATCATGTTGATAGATCAGTGGGGGAAGTAGGGAAAGCAAACAAATCATTAGATAAGTGACTGTTGTGGGCTGATACAGGAGGATTTAAATAAGAGATGCTTAGAAGAGATTGTTTGAAAAGATAATGGTGGAAGCTCTGTGAACCCTGCAAAGCAAAGACAGAGTCTTATTTAAGCTACTGACTTCTAAGGAGATCAGAAAATCCCACCTTCAATGCTTTGTGTGGGGGGAATTCTTAATTACAATAAACTTGCTGCTCTTTCTGTAGAGGAGAAACAAAGGACTGACTTGTAGTGTTGGAAAAGTCAGAGCTGTAACAGTAACTCGCTTCCCTGGTGGCTTTCTATCAAAGACATTTTTAAAGGCATTAGAGCACCAAACTGTTCTTTGTGCCTTTGAAAAGTCCCTTGTGTGAAAGCAAGGGTGATTTAGAAAGGCTTATCATTTGGAAAACCTTTGATAACACTTCATACTGGTTTCACAATTTCAGGACAAACAATCTTAATTAATTCTTAATAGCAACCTGCTTACAAACTCACTCATGCCTTCTCAAATGCATTCTTAGAAATGAGAAGGCCATAGTGAATGTTTGGATACCTCATGTGGATCCCTGAAAAGGATGAGTTGTGAGCAGTGTACCCTGAAAGAGGTGCCTAGCAGAGAGCAGTGCTTCAGGTCCTTGTTGACTATTACACAAATGTGTATTAAATTTTCCAGAGTGCATCTCTGTATTTATTGCAAGCTGGATTTGGACCTGGTGCTTTCGTTCATGTTTCCTTACTAGCTGATTCCTAGCTTCTAAACCATGTTGCCTTGGATCCCTGCCGGAGTTGTTTGTTTTCTGGGCATCACGTCGTAGTGGTGGTTTTGTGAAGTCAGGGTTGTCTGTTAGGTGGAAAGTTCTTATGAGTCTTGAGCTGCACATTACCACTTAACTTCCATGAAGGTTATTCCATGGAATATGCACAGGAACAAATGCTGCTCCTGGTGTACAAACTCGGTTTCCTCGTACAAAATCAGCTGTGTTGTTCCCTTGTCCTGGATGCTCGAGGGGTCCCTGTGAGGCCAGTCCCTGGCTGCCACCCCGATGGGGCAGTAAAACACAGTTGTTGCTGCAAAAAGGTGTAAAACCTTTGAGGACAAGATGCAGGCCATAACAAAAGTGGTGGACAGTGCTCTTCATGTACTTATCAAATACCCATCTCCACACAAAAATACATCTTGGTGACTATTTTTAGGATCATCAAGTCCAGTGAAATGCCAGGTTTTTCTGTATTTTCAGGATTTCATTTATTTTCAATAATCGTACTTCTGCTGCTGCAGATCGGAGGGAGAGATGCTGCATTTATGCCTTTGTTTAATGGTAAAACTAGCTTAATTTTCTGATTTCAGAGCTTGTTAACACATACTGCATTTGAAAATGGTAATTTTCCTTTTGTGAAACTGCATTAATGGGGCTAAAACTTGCTCGGTAGCTGCATGACATTTTAAAGAATTTTGTGATTTTTGTATGCCATGTGGTATCAGTTTACAGTACTCGGTGTCCTTTTTGAGGAATGCAAGACTAGAAGGGACCATCTGGGTTATCAAATACAAAGCCTCACAATTTCAGGCAAACAGAGAGAAACAGACCTGGTGCAGAAAGGTCCACAGAGTAGTTTACTTTCAAGTATCCTGCCTCGCCAAATACAATAAAGTCATTCCCAAAACCCTACAACAAAGTAAAATATATTTTTAATTAAGAAGAAAGCAAACTACTGTGTCAGGTTTTATCAAGTCCAAGAAGAAAAGCTGAAGTGTAATGAATTGCGTACAAGTTGGGAGAAAAGAGAGAGCACTTACAATTAACTGAGAACGGGCTTCAGAAGACTTGCAAATTTTTCCAGTTTACTGATTGCCAACTGCATTTCTGAAAGGAAAAATAAGCACTACTTGGCACACAGGTAGTATATAAATCTCTTACCAATTTGGAAGAGACACCAAAGCTATTGAAGAATGTCTGTCCAAAGCACAATGAACTGTGATTCAGAGATACAAGGAACATTTCATTTTATAGTATAAATTATCTTTATCTTTGAGAGGAATATAAACTAACAATTATGAATAGATAGTCTAGTAATGCAGCTATTCATTGTAAGCAATTTTTAGTGGTTTGATTTCAAGTTAATTTTGAAAAACAACATCTTTTGTTCAGAGAAAGGAACTGCATGTGTTACCATAACATTATGCAGATCAGCTCCCATTACAGTAGCATTTATTTTAATAGGAGGAGGTTTTCCTGCTGTGAGGAGGACAAGCAGTTGTTTAGTTCCTACACAAGTGCAATTCTTTTTTCTGTCTTAGTGTCTCTGGAAAGACATATCCCTTTTTCCATATCTGTGAGACAATGAACAGGTGTTTGTATACTTAATGTATCTGGAGTTTCTTAATCCACAGGGGCATGTACTATATTGAATTAATCTCCAGGAGAGATTTACACAAGGGAAATTCCTCTTCTCTGGCCCTTTCTTATTCTCTGTACACAGAGGAGATATTCCTACTGAGTATTAAGTATTTTTTATTCTTCGCATATTGTCTGTGATTACTTTAAATTCTTTTTTTGTTGCTTTTTGGAAGGTTTTGTATCATAAAATAAAAATAATTTAATACTATGAAGAAGAGTGAACTGGCAGTGTTAAACACACACCACAGTGAATCCAGCAGTTATTTCCTGCAGCTTTTACATAAAATAGCTTAGCAGTTCTGCCTATCAATATTAATATATGCAAATACATCCAGGAACGTTGATGCACACCTACATGCTCATCAGTTCGTGTAGAAGAAGTCTTAGGTGAGTAAAGTCAGCAGTGTGGTTAGCATGGTGCAGAGTAATTTCCCTCTTGAGGACAAGTTTGCCAGTGCTCCTGATTGGTTTTTAACAGGTGCCCCAGCTCCTGCCTGTGACCAACTCCTCTAACTCTTATTTAAATACAGTTTGGGTTAAAATTCTTAATTTGATTAGAAATTTTGCCTAGCAGAGATTGAAAGATTTTTTTCTATGTGTCATGTTAAATTTATACAGTACACATGCTTATTTAATTTACAATAGTAACAAATTATCTAAAGATTTTTAAAATGCCTTTTAAAATATACTAATATACAGTTAGAACCGTAGGAAGTAAAGTTATTTAATAACTTTGTAGATGGAAACAGAAATTTTAATTAAAATAATTTAGGTTACCTCATGTTTCCATAAAGCAGGGCACAATATAGGAAGTGCAGAACACTAGATAATACATTCCAGAATGTTAAAAGAGGTAGCAATTAAAAAATAAAGCGGAATAAATAACAAGCATAAAAAAAAAAAATTAAAAAAATTCCTGTGTATTTCTCCAGTGCTTGTGGAGCTCTGATTTTTTCTTCTTAATGCAAAACGTTTCTGTCAAGGCAGGTTCTTTCCTTGAAAAGAAATAGATTCAGATACTGTTTCATCTCTCATGCACTGTGTAACTTCAATACTGGTAGGGTTTTTTTGCCTGTTACTATCTACATCTGGTTTAAAAACTGTCCTGTTGGAGAAGAAATCTGGTTAGCATTTCCAGTGCAAGCACATAAAACAACAAATCTGATAAACAATGCACACTACTGAACATTTAAAAAAATGCTGAAGAGCATTTAACACAGTTCACAATTTCTGAGTGATATTGTAGCAGCATCTTTCCTGTGAAAGACAGGCAGCAATATCCTGCTGGTTAAATAAGCAGCATTACTGCTTTGTTGGGAGCTTCTTGCATTATTTTCCTGAATATAATATTGCTTGCTTCTTTTTTGTTGTCTCTCATTGTTTCATGTTGCTTTGCTCTTTGTGTGCAGAGTTATCTCTTGCTAAGTTCCACTCCTCTGTCTGCAGGAGACAAGGAGCAGCTTTCAAGAATCCCTTTGACATCATTTAGTAGATTGTACTGAGTGCTAATGGTGCTTTAAATTTTATCTTCAGTATCTCAGAGTGTGATACTAAATACGAGCTGAAGAGTTTCAGCACACTCAGACTGAACAAACCTTCTCTGGTTAAAAATGAAAACCCCAGAAACAGCTGAGAAGCACCTTCGAGCAGACAGAGCCCTCTCCCTAGGAGATAATGAGGCTGGGATAAGTTGACTCTAACATTTATGTTTTGCCTCAGTAAGATAGAGAAGGAATTTGGAAGAATTAATTTATTTTAATTCCTTCTTCTATTTACTATATTCCCACATGCAATTAGATAGAATTAATTTTGAAAGAGTCATTCTGGATCTCTGCATTTGCACAACGGTCTCCGCTCTTTTGGTAGCTGAACTGCCAGCTGGTTGCCTTTGCTGAGGAACTGATGAATGAGGGTTCAGTTACCAGGGGCATTACGAATCAAGGGATGATGCAATTCTGCCTCAAGGGTCTGATCTTTCTGGGAATGCATTTCTAAGAAGGCCTAAAGGTTTCCGACTGAAACGTGAAGATTGCCCTACACGAGACAAAGCCTAGCTGAAGGAATATGAGAAATAAGCATAGCTCTTACGTAGCAGCAGGTAGCTGCCTGCATGAATCGGATCTTTCCCTCAGTCCTTAGGTCACTGCAAGTGATGCTCTTTCATCTGTCTCCAATGACAATTCACTGGAGGATTCCAATGTGGTCATTACAGTGAATAATATATGAGTATGCTGAATGCTTCCAAATGGTTCTTTGGGGTATGAGTATTTATTTGCTTTGTCAGAATTTGTTTTGGGGAGTAGGAGTGGGAGGGGGAAATTAATGCAAAATAAAGTAGATAACAATGTATGTCTTTAATGTGAAATAGTTATGGCTGCTATGAGCTGCTGCTCTTGGCATGAGCCTTCTCTATGATCCAAGCATAGCATCTGTCTTCCCTGTATTCTGCACTTGCACTGACATAATGATTCTGAACTTGGGATCAATAAGCCGAGAGAATTAGTCATTATATATGAGTACTGTGTTCTGTCCCAGGGAATTTAATCAGTAACACCATACACAATTAATTTGAACAAATCCAAGCAGGGTACAATGGGATCAGGAGCAAGAATATATTCTTAACAGTCAGGCAACACCTACATTAACTGTTCAGATTAAAATTAGAATTTAAATTAAAATTCAAGTGATACTCATTTGCCTTTAACGAATTTCTTGGAAATAATCACTGCTGAAGTATATATTAAGCCCTTTCATTAACCTCTAGAAGAATGCCTCTAAGTGTTGCTCCTTGGCTGAGATGTTAATATGCTAGTCATGCTGATGACCTGTTCACGAAAGCTGAATTACCAGCTGCATTTGCATTGATCTACAGATGAAGAGTGCTATTTCAGAGCTGTGGTGTTCTCCAGCTACAACTGTATGCAGTTATTTGAGTGATAATACAACAAACATTAATTATGTTGATGAAAATGCAACCATTTTTAGTATGATGAGTATGAAATATATGATTTTATATATATGATGGGAAATCCTATACAATGAATAATAATTTTTCTATCAAAGGCAGCAAAATAGACAGTTACTGCACTCATAAAAGCTTATAATGTGAAGGGGTGAGACACAGGGCAAGAAATTGAGTGATCTCAGTGGGGAGAGTTGCTTGAGTAGCATTGCACAGCTGATTGTTGCTTCAGAAAATCAAATTGCCTATTTTCAGAGGACATCTTCTCTTCTGATATGCTGACTAGCTGAGGTTCACAGCTCACGGGGTGCTGATCAGGGAGGTGCCTCCCTAACAAACGGTGCCTAAATCCGAGGTCTGTCACAGCACAGAACTCAAGCAGGTAGGGCAGCCTGGACTGGGAAAGGGGGCAGTGAATGAGGAAGAACACACAGAGATTCAAAAGCTGCTCTAGGGGCAGGCGACAGATGCAGGAGCGGTACTTCACTCTGCTTTGTGTCTTGGCCCCAGCTCCTGCTGCTGGGAAGTTTCTGGATCACTGTGTGTGCTAGTGTTGTGCAGTGGGCAAGGAGGCAAAGGCACCGTGGGGTCTGAACTGGGACCGTGGATGACACAGATGTCAGAAATGGTGAAATATATGTCAAGGTTTGTGAATCAGTGCTTTGTCCTGTACTGGTTGCCATAACCTGGTCATTACTCTGGTCATGATGTTTATCCTCCTGATACAAGAGAAAAAAGTAATACACATAATGTAAAGTTATGGTGTTGGGTTACTGTGGAGAGATCACCCTTTGTTCTGGCCTGACAGTCCAGTTAATAGCAATGATGGAATTAACTGTCTCTTCAAGGTGAAAGCTAGTGACGAGACACATCTCTGGGTCATTCCTGTAATATTTCTTTGCAATTTAGCATGTCTTGAAGGTAGGGTTTTAAGCATAAAAGCAAGTAGAAGTGCTATGTTTAAAGCAGACATATGCTGTATAAAGATAAATAAATAGAAACAAGGTGTATTAGCAGTACTCACATGTTTGCGTGCATTAAAAGAAAACTGTGAAACAGAAAATGTTAGGCAGAGTTAAAAAGAAAGGCATGTTGCAAGATTTGGGCTTCCTTCTGTGTGAATGGCAAAGTGTTTTGTTGGTGATTAGTTTTTTCTTGTGTAGTTGTACCTAACCTGTTCCTGTTTGGGGAATTTCCATAAAGTAATAGTAGGAATAACAACAGTAAAAATAATGATAATGATAATAATAATAATTCAGTTATACTCTCCAAATATGAAGAAACATAAATTATTCAAAGGATTTTTTTTAGAGAAAGAAGGATGTGGTCACAGCCCATAGGGAAAAAGAAATGAGGACAAATATGTTCAACACCTAGTAAATCACTAAAAACTAGGGCCAATAGGTTTGTATCATAAAGCAAAACAGTTGAGCGACACATCCTGTGTCATGATTACTTTTAGTATTTGATGGGAAAGTTTCCTAGATTATCCATGTATAAATAAGATTTTTTTCTCCATTGAATTACAGTGTAAAGTCTGTCCTAGCCTCACCATATGAAACTGAAATTGCAGTAGTTAACCCTCATCAGCTTCCAGCCTCCTTGTATGAGGCACAGTATCAAATAATCCTCAACTGTTCCTCATTCAGTATTCTTCAAGTTCTTTACTCTGAGATTTATCTGAAAATATAGCACTGGTACTGATGAGTAGTAATCTGCTTTTTCAAACATACTGTTTCAAAACATATCCCAAGATTACAGAAGAAGGTTGTCTTCTGAGCCCCAGTGGGGATGTTGCTTAGGAGGTCCATGCATGGGTAGAAAAAAAGAAAAAAAAGCTTTAAAAAAATTTTAAATTGCTTTTAGAAACTTTCCCCCAGAAAGCCAATAAACCTTTGAGTTATTTCAACTTTTCAAATATTATATTAAGCACAGCATAGTAGAGAAATGGTTTGAGTTGAGCTCTCTCCTATAAAATAATCAGTGTCTGTGCTGCCTGGAGTATTTTGGAGTTTGAGGTTCCAGATCTTTTTTCCTCTACCAAGTCATGTTTTCCTTTGAAGTACTTCTTTCATATGGCTGTCGCCACAGATAGATAATATGAGTTTCTTCAGAGACTGACACAGACTGTAGCTGATTTCGGCTTTCTTGAAAAGGATTAGACCTGGCTGAATTGCTTGTTGCAAATCTGTTGTGTAGCTTTGTGGGTAATGAGCCGTTGTAGGTGGACTTGGTGAAGAACTTTCAAAATAGGCTCCTAACTTAACATACACTGGGAACTGTGAAGTATTTTACATAAAAAGTCATGTATAGATACGTGTTACATAACTACAGCGAGCAGCTGTAATGTAGCTGGGGAATGCAAATAGCTTCTGAGGGGCCTAGGACGGGGAGCAGCCCTGGAGAGATCAGTGTTAATTGCAAAAGCAGTTGTTTCCTCAAAAATTGTTTGTCAGAGTTCTTGCAATTGAAAAGAAGGATGAATGCGATAAAACAAGGCAGCTATTTGGTTTCCAAGAAATATTCACAAACATAGAATTAGTGCTTTTATTTGTTATAGTTTTGCTTTGTTTGTTTTCAAATAATGCTGCAGCACAGAAAATATTGGGTTGTGGAAAACGGAAAACCAGTAAACCTGCATTTAAGTTATAGTTGACTTCAAAGAACACCTTTGATTCTGGAGGAGTGGGTTTGGAACTGAAGTGAATTTGCTTTGAATTTACTTAGCTTCTATTCATGCCTTCCTTTCTTCTGTTAGTTGCTTATAATTCCATTGATGTATCTACCAGTGGTGTATATATAAACATGGTATACCAATGACATAATTATTATGCCAAGCAGCACATGAAGGCACCTTGACAGGTTTGTGGTTTACCAACACTGGTTTTACAAGATTAGGCTGGAGCTCTCCAACTGCCTTATGTGAGTTGTTTACTCAGTCTCTCATAATGCTGGAAATCAAGTTGTTATCAGCTGAGTGAGCAGCAGAGTGTTACCATCTTCAATGCCTACCAGTTGGGCTTCTTTGCTTTAGTGAGCTAGTCATAATTTTCAATTAGTTTAAGGATAATAAATTCAGAGAGCAATTTTGATCTCAGCTACAAAATTACTTGTTTAAATGCATAAGACAGTTTGAGATACAAAGGAAAAATTATTCATACATAGGAAAAAACCCCCAGAACACAAACTTTTTAAAATTTAGTAGAAGAGCTTTTATTGTCTTTAGAAGGCTGAAATGGCTGGATCTTGCATGTAATGGCCTTACAGCTTTTGGCCAGTATTATTGTCCGTCAGGACAGATCAATAATCCTTTTAAGCAGAATGAACAGTGTAACCAGCTGGTAGTACCTGTGCTCAGTGTTCTGTGCCAGTTCAGTGATCTCAGCCCAGGCCCTGACCAGCCTGACAACGCTTACTACAAAATGCAGCAGCAATATTTAGGGACTTCGTGGTTGTTTTGGCTGTAGGGCTCGGGGGTGAATGAAGGTGGCTTGTAAATTAAAGCCTTGTGTTCCCTAGGAGAAGGTGATTCATTTGAGAGTAACTGTGTGGAGTGTGGATTGTGCTGTTCCCCAGGTGTCTCTGATAGCACTCTGCTACTCACAGCTAAGGCAGTTGTGTCTCCTGATCATATTGCAAGTTGCTGTTCTTTTGGTGTGAAAGCTTTGCTGTTTAATTGCATAGACATAAGTGATTTCTTGTCATCTGTAGCCAAGGCACAGTGGAATTGGAAGTTCTGCTGTGTTTGCCGTACAACATAGTTTTATGTCACTTACACGAGACCGCAGGTCTCTTGATTTAGCAGCTTAACACCTGTCAGATTCATATAATGAAGTCAGAATAAAAGTTAATGTTCTCTTTTGTGAATTCTCTTTGCTAGAGATAATCCAAAAGCTTTATTTCTTCAGTTTTGCTGGTGCATTTACTGCACATAACAATAATTATCTGAGATAAAAATCTACTGTACTTTGACTCCCGTTGATAGTGAAGCTCATTACACCCCCATTATAATTATTACCCTCTTTATGTATACCTCGTTAAACACTTCAAAAGCTGGCATCCAGGGGATGCTGTTTTAAGAAACTATTTAAGTGATCGGGATGAATTATGTAAGATATTAACAGTATGTTCCTTCTACATCACTTCAAATCTTACAAAATTTGGGGTGCATAATAATCCAAATTATACAAATAATATTATTCTGTCTAACAGTTCTCTCACACTTTCCCAGTATGCATTTGCTTCATTAATGCAAATTTATCTCTGGGAGCAATACTAAAGGCAATATAGAAGTCAAAGCCATGGCTAATAAACAAAGGGTATCTCTGACTGCAATACTCAGGTAATTGTACGTCCTGAAAAGTGTAGCACAGGCTAGGGGCAGCCAGCAGAAATAGAAATGCAACTCATAGCTAATAAGGATAATTTAAAAACCCAAAAAACCAAAACATTTGTGTTTTATCAGTGAAGCTGTACCATTCAAGACATGGACCCTTGGCTCTTGGTATGTGACAACTTCAGCTGTGTAGTGGGGATCAGATAACCTAAAGCCACAGATATTACCGGTATCAGAAATGTTGCTTTTCACAATTTACACCTTTTTCCTTGGCATTTCTTTGCCAGCTGTTCTGTGACATGCACGAGATAATGCAAACTTAGACTGAAATATGATTTTCATTTCAGTGCTGAAGAGCTTCACTTCCAAGAACACAGCATTCAATATATGAAAGTCTGCTTTTCTATTAAAGACAATTGAATTTTTAGAAATGTATTTCTGCTCTGCAAAATGACTCTTAAAAATTGAATTCTGAAGTGAATCATAGGGCAAAATGAGTTTATTTAATAGCAGGACAAGACTATGCTGGTTTGGAAAATGTAGCAAAAGTCTCTACAGTTTAGGCATTGCTATTGACAATTCTTCTGTGTGGAGGCTGTGCTGTTTCACGGTTGCATAAACCTAATAATTTACACAGATATTTTACATGTCTGAGGATGCTCTTTGAAAATAATGGACTGCACAGTTAGTACAAAGAATGAAACAAACTTGGCAAATACATCAATGCAGGTCTTGTAAAACCAAACCCCTATTTGACTTGCTGTGGTAGAATTGGTTGTGCAGAGTTTACTAAAACCAACCTTTTTAAAAATAGTGTGTTTCTTGTACTGTGAATATGCATCAGAGGTATGGTTAAAAAAAAAAAAAAGCCTTTTTTTTTTGTTTTTCTGACCATATTTGGACCAAATTTTAATGCACTCCATTTTTTACCCCCCTGGAATAGCAGTATATATCCATACTATTTTCTTGCTGAGCCATTGTAACAGCAAAGCTTACCTGAGTGAGTAAAAACAGCAATAAGATTTAGGATGTTTGCTTTGCGTCCTAAAACTAATACTGAGATCAAGTTGTTTATACTGGAAGTAGGCCCACGTCTATTTTGGAGTCATCACTTCTGATTCTCTACAGTTTTGTTACTTGAACTGAGATCTTATTTAACTTATCTTATATTCTAGTATATGAAAATATCATGCATGGAATGCCATGCATGAAAATCTAATCTGGAAATAACACGCATTCGTGCGCACAGCTTCTGGTTATTTATTAAGGAACAGCTGTTTCAATTACACATTTTACTTTTGGTCACAATAAAAAGCTAGTAATAGTTTGACTCAGTAGACACTTTTAAAAGCATATTAAATATTTTAAAAAATTTTGTTCTGCTGATGGCTAAGAGAAGCGTCTAGTGTACCTCATTTGTTGGTGATCACATAAGAACATTGCAGAGGGTCTTTTTAGATGTAAACAAACACTTTGTCCCTCTTGCTCCTTCTGGATGTAGGAAACTTGCTGATTTCATTCTAGTTCCAGGAGTAAATAAAAAATGGGGTGTAAAATGAAATATCTGTAGATTGCCCTGATCTTTACAAATGCATTTAATAACACAAAAAACCACAACCATTTGCTGTATTTTTAAGGAAAAAAAAAGTCCACAGAATAGTGAGAAGAACTTCGTATCCATATATGCATACCCCACTAAAGTAGCTGCTCATTTGCACTCATTCATTGTTTTTATACTTTTAGATTTTTGTCAGATTCTATTACTGGGTTATGCTACTCTCTTGATTTAGAAGTGGTAGAAAGTTGGGTATTTAGCATAGCTTCTCTTGTTTCTTTTCTAAACATGGACCACTTTGATTAACAACAACACAGATGTGATATTTCAGGTGTGTTATGGATTAAACATATATTTTGTATACTACAAAAAATGAGATTACCCTTTATTCTTGTTTTTTCACAGAGATACAAAAACTTCTGGCTCAGAAATAAGATTCCCCTCTCCCTATCCCACTTCAAATTTTGTGTTCACTTTTTTCTACCAAGTCCTTTCCCATCTCATGCACAAAAGCAGTGATGCCTGAAGAGCAGAAATCTCTGAAACCTGGAACCTGAAATGTTGAAAGCGTCCAGGCATGAGCCAGGATCTGTTCTGCCAGGAGAAAATATGGGAGACTCTTGGGCAATTTAGCGTAGAATGCCAGAAACCTGGTTCTTATCAGGCAATGTCAGCAGACTTCAAAGGATGCTTTGTGACTGAACATTGCTTCCTGGGCTGTAACAGTGAGGCATCCAGAACAGACTGGGCATATTCCCAGTTTGTCAGGACGTCTTGGAAGGCAAAGAGGAAGCATTTTCTGTGTAATGCAATGGTTAATAAAATGTGAAGGAAGTTTTAGGATAAGTGAGAAACATATTGCAGTCCTTCTGTTTTGCGTTCTTGTGAGAGTCAAAAAGATTTTTTTCAAGAATGCCATTTTGGTGGCAAACACATTTCAAACAAACATTGCAGGGTTGTGGCGTTCCACCCTGAAGGGAAGGGAAGCACCCAAGATTTGTCAATGCCCGTGGCTGAAAAGGAACCGCAAATGTCAGAGGCTTTTAAAAAGACAGTTTTATTGGTAAATTATACACTTGGCATGGAAATTGGTATGTTAGTCCCTTATCTTCTCATGTAAACACAGTGGTGGATTTTGAATAAAGGGCAGGGTGAAAGAGGGAGAGAGAGGGAAAGAAAGATCACCAGTGCTGGCTCCAGCATTGATCCAGCACCCTTGGATGTGCACACCTGGGCTTTGTGGAGGTAGGTTTTTATAGATAAGTTTTTCCCACCCTGAAGGTAACTTTCTTACTTTCTATGCAAGTTGTTACAATGTGCAGTTCATTCTTCTTGGCCTATCTGGAAACGGGTCAGAGCCCTTTGGGGGGTCAGGGGTGGTCTTGTTTTCCCCCTACTGAGCCCTCCTTTGGTCCATGTCTGCTTCTTGACCTCAATCCTGTGGCTGTGCTATGTTGTGCTTATTCCCAGGAGCCAGAACAAGGACATTTGTCCCAGAAAAGTACTGCCCTACCTCCCTTGTGGCCCGTTCTCCAGCCCCATCCCATTGTTCCTCACATGTCCTGGCCAGCAATCCTTGTTGGCTCCGTGGCTGTCCGGCCATCGGAGTCTGAGATGTGCAGTCAGCCGCCTGTCCCCAGGCCTCAGCAGGGGTGTCTCTACAAAAGTGTAGCAGCAGAATGTGGAGTGGGTGAGTAGATTCTTGACATGGGTCTTATCAGGTATCCCTGTTCTCCCAGGGCTGCCCAGCCTAACAAGGAGGAGCGTGTTGCTCCGGAGTAGCCAGTGGAAGTTTCATTGTCAGAACAACCCATGAGGCTGCCTAGAATAAACCTGCACAACATCTTCTCTCTGCCTTCTTAGGGGTGGTTTTAAGACAAGTTGCCACACAGATTTTGTGGTTTTAAATAATTCATTCTTGAGTATTTGAGAGATTAGTAGCTTTCTAATATCTGAGCTAAATTTAGCTATGCTTTATGTAAAGATGGCAACAAGTGTTCCTCTCGAGTGCTAAGTGATTGGATGGGATAATTTAAAAAAATCACATATTGCTTTCTGTCTTCTTTTATGTCTTACTCTGTAAGAAGAAAATATGAGAGGATTGGCATACTTTAGTCTACCAGTGTGTTACAGTGAAATGAATTTACAAATAAATTAACAAATGTAATATCTTTGTTTGGATTTGCTATCACATTTGAAAAGCTGCAAGTGTAGAGTGCTCTGGGTTGGTTTTTTTGTTGGGTTTGGTTTTTTTTTGTAAAGAGAATTTTAATAGACATGTGCTTGGCCGTTTGAATATACACAACAAAAATACTCAGCCTGTCTTAGAGCAAGTTGAGCGTAAAACGCTTGAGTTTAAATTCTTGCATTTTTTTCAGAGTGGTTTGACATAGTAGCAAGTTTTGGGGGAAGGACTCAGTATTTATGTGTTGAGTTTTGAGCAATGCTTGTTGTTTTATGATTACCACCATACAATTAGATCTCTGGGTCCTGGGGAAATACGCCTTTGTCAGTAGAGCTGGAAACTGTGAGTTAAGGAGTCTAGTCTTGGGGTTTCCATGAAAACTTATCCAAGTTACAAATGCTCTGCTTTTTCAATTTTCCATAAGTAGAACATGAATAAATGTACTTTAATTTTCTTTATAAGGGTAGCTGTGTTTTAATTCAGTCGCATTGTATTTTAATTTCCTTTATAAAGTATTTTGAGAATTGTAGGTAAGCATTTTTTATAGAGGAACAGATATTTATTGGCAGGAATTTGTCTTGGATTTACTGTAGGTTGAGGTAACTTTTCTTTGGCACCTTTAAGAACAATTTCAACAGTATAAAAATAGCCACTCTGGGGAAAAATGATTACTTTATACTTCTATTGAGCTGTCTTGGACTAACCAGAAGCCTGGAGGCTCAAAGTGCTGCTTGAGAAAGCACAGCTTTTCATTTTACAGGCAGTCTGTGCCCCCTGACAATTTATGGGCAAGGCATGGCTGTAGTCAGGCCTCTGTAGGATTTAGATGGTGAAAGATGAGTAGGAAAAATTTTATCTCCACTTCTGTCTTGTGCACCTAAAGCCAATATTGTTCCATCTCACTGAGTTTTGTTAAACAAACCATCTACAAGGATCAGATTTATTTAGCCATTACTGAATTACTCCAGCTCCTGTAAAATACGAGGCCAAAGCACACTAAAAGGTGATTTTGTAAATAGAGCCCATTCTGTTTCTATTGTATAAACAGAGCTTAGTGTCATAGATTCATATTTTTGTAGGCTGCAGTTGTCTCACTACTGAAGTTCACCAAATAAGGTCTCAAAATAGAGAGTGTTTAGCTTTCCAGGTGCTGAGTGAGATCACGAAGTGGTCAGATGAGCCTTTTTTTGTCTAAATCTTGCCTGATAGTAAAGCTTTTCTGAAAACTTATAGCTCTCTGTATTTGCTGTTATTTTCAGCCATCAATATGCTATTGATTCTACTTCTTACCAGTTCCCAAGGCCATAAATAGGAATTGATAATTTGGAAATATGTGATTGTCTTCTGTAAAAGAAGAGACAGTTCTGCTGATTAGGATTTTTTTGGTATGAATTCTGAAGTAGTTACTCAAACAATGCACTCAAATTTATGTTTTAAAGTAATGTCCTTGTAGGTCAGAACTGACATTGGTTGTTCTTATTTAGTTTGCATAACCATGATATTTTTAGAGGCATTCATGGCATTGGCCCCTCTAAAATACAACAGAAACTGTCAGTCTGCTTCTATTTCCACTGAAATAAAAATAATTGAAGAAAGTTTATGGAGTCCAGATTTTTAGATGAGTCTTCCTGCCCTCCAGTGAAGTAGAACTAAATGCCCTCGTAAAAAGTTCCCACGTAGCTTGTATTTGATTAGTTAGCTGATGTTCACAGGCTGATACTGGTGCACTCACACTCAGTGACAGAATGCACAAAGCTTTGGAGGTGTATTTTAGAATTTGGAGTTGGATTGGTGAAGTTTTCTGGGTTTGGGACAGGTTAGTACAGCTGGTGTGTAAACACAGCATTCATTGTTGGGAGTACAGTTTGTATGTGCGAAGTAAAGAATAAACCTCTGCTAGGCTTGAGAGATGTGATGTGTCACTTCTGCATTTCTGACTCTGGATGTTAGTTTTAAGCAAGTACAAGCTGTTGTGTCAGGGTGGACTCAGTGTTTCTTGCAGGAATATGAAAGCTGATTGTTTTCTGCAATAATGCATTCAGCTTCAATTTTTCATCAGTTTTGAAAGAAAAAAAGGGACAAAATGGACATGCTTTTAATGCTTTTCAATGGGTTATAATTGTTTAGATCTTTTTTTAACCTGTGTTTCCACACATTAATATAATTGAATTTTTTTTTTTTATTAGGTTTAAAACATAACCCAATTTATTTAGGTAGCAGAAGGTGTGTGGGTATGGTTTTTGGCGTAAGAATATGATCTGGGACTACCAAATTCAGATGATTTGCTTTTGGAAATGAGAATCTGTTGCCATGGCCCATGTAACTGTAAAGCTCAGAGCAAGTTTTACAGTGTGATCATAAACAAGTTTTCAGCACTTTGAGAGAAAAGCTGCCATTTGGGGTTAGGAGGTACAGAGGGCATCAGGCCAGCCCAGTTTCTCTGCAGCTGCAGCCAATCTTTCATCAGATGAAGGGGATGACTCCCACTCCCACTGTCCTTTTGGTGACCACAGGTCCCTTGGTCACTACCGATCCAGCCCCAGCAGGATGGGCTCCAGCCCTGAGTGACCAATGGACTCCTAGCCCTGGTTCAGGTCCCTTAAACTGCCCAGGCTGTGGTTAATAGCAGCACCATATCTCCTTCAAGGTACAGCTTTTAGAGACATTCAGAGAGAGCCATCAGTGAGATTCCAAGGACTCCTTAAGAAAATTTAGCCCAAGTGCTTGGTACCTCCTTGTTTCGAACAGAGATTGCATCATCACAACTCTACTCCCTGAATATGCCAGAGGCTTGAGCAGCTCCCTGAACTTGTAAGGGTGCTTGGGGGTTTTTTTTCTGCAGACATGTACTTAACTGCTGACATCACTGGTATTCAGTAAGACTTGTAAATCCACACTTCCTAATATTTTATTTTTTACAACTAAGTTAGACATCTTGTTTATACTGACTTCTTGCCTGATGGCAGCCTATGGAGAGAAGAGACAAGCTGCAGAGCAGCCTGGCAGTATTTGATTACCTTCTTTAGAAAGAAGGGAGAGAGTTTAGGCAGAAACTGGTAAATGAACGTTGCAATGGCAAGTCTGCAAAAACATTTTCCTCCTTCCTTTCTCCTCCTGCCAAATCCTTAGTTTGAATGGGTTCTGCTTTATTCATCAGTACCAGTGATTCACCAAATTCAGCTTCTCGTACCGAAGAGGATCCATGTTTTCACTAAGTTTTTACTAGGATTTTCCTAAGCTGTAAATTGTTACTGATTTAAGTGCAAGTTAAGGTGAGGCAGGAAGTTCTTCTTAATTCCCTTAGCCTGCATTGTGAACTTCTCCACGGAATGAGTCCCAGCCAGGATGACAGGATTTCAGTTAAAACATCGGGCTGTGAAGTGATCACAAGGGAACGAGAAAATATCTTCATTAGAGCCACTGACCCCTTGAGGTGGCTGCGTCTCTGTAATTACAGTCATGTAATCAAGCATGGAAAGCAGTTCATGTGGTTTTGGCCTTTTGGAGTGGGTTTTTTTCCCAGAAGGTTAGTTAGCTGTTGAACTAGACTCTAATTAAAAGCATATATAAAAATAATCAGGGGAAAGACACTGAATAAAGGAAGGAAGATTTTATGAAGTGTGTCTGGGAGGAAAACCAGATGAGAACAATGAGGAAAGCAAAAATTAAGTTGTGGTTTGTCTAATAAGCCTGAATGACGTGAGATCCTGAGTGAGAATTCCCTCAGTTACCTCAGGTCTTCATTTCACCTGTGCTCAGCTACAAACACTAATTTTTGCTGTTTCACATGGTGTAGTGGGACCATTTTTGTAAGATTTTTTTCTGTGATTCAAATTACAATGATAATAAGGAAATCAAGGTAACAAAAAAACCACAGCCTAAATAAACTGCTTTTCTAGAATTCATTTTTAGATAAATATTGCTACAACTTTCACTGGAGACCAACTGTCAGGATTCAAGAAACACTAGTTTTAATGAATATATGTAAATTATTATGTGAAGTTAGCCATAGGGTAACTTTCCAAATCAGTTAGTCACTTCAGCAGTTTTATTCTGTTTTTAAAGAAATAGCTGTTCTGCCAGTGATTTACTTCTAGTTTTAAAAACACAGTTGATATTACTATCAACTTTGAAGAAATTTTAGTTGTCCGAATTTGAAAGTGTATTTTAGTTTCTAAGCAAAAGGAAATTAAAACTTTTCTGACCATTTCTAGACTGTTCTCATAACCTTATTATTGCAAGATTTGTTGTTTTTCTTCTGTTTTTCTTATCACTTGTTGACTTGTATTGTCCTTTGTTTAGTTTGCAAGCGATGCTGGAGCTAGAAACGTCTCTTTTGATCTATGATGTCTCTAGCATACTTCTGGGCATAATTATAATCATAAAAATCTTTGAAACCTTTCTGCCTGATGTCTTGTTATCACTAAAGCTGAGATGTTCTATACTGCCACTATAAAAAAAAAATTAAATAAAGTCTATTTTTAGCCTTGAAACACTCACAAAGTAATAAAAACCACCAAACAAGACTGCAGTTTACGTCTTTGTAGCATACAAATATATCTGTTTCATTGCAATATCTTAAATTCTCTCTTAATCTCTCAAACCCCCATGAATAAAGCATTGGATTACCAAGTAATACCCTTCATCACAAGGAATTAGGCACTTTAGCTTTAGGCTCCATCTAAACCGTTGCATTAGGAGAGATGTTACTGACGTCACGTTTTCCAAGTTCCTGTTGACTCACATGGTGCCTTCCCTCACCCCTTAAGATCTTGTCGAGATAAAATCTGTCTCTCATGACCCTCTTAATTCTCTTTTTTTGGGTGGCTTTGAGGCACTAGCGTGCACAGGATTTTCTAGCAAGGAGCAGGAAACTTGGTTCCTGTTTGTGTGAGTGCCAGTGAGTCTGTAACAGAGCTTTGGCAAGTTTTGTGATTGCCTTCATGTGTAAGTTTAATAAATCAGGATAATAATTTCCTTGCAAATAGAAGGTTTTTAATTAGGACCTCGATGTGTCTATGTCTTCTGTCTGCAATATGCAAAAATTTAAAGGACATCCAGCTAATGATTGCCTCTTCCCTTTTGTCCAGCTATTATACTTTAAAACTTGCTGTGGTACCAGAGTTTTTGTACTTCTGTGTCATGAGCTCTGGGAGTTCTATTAGAATTCATGGAATAAAATGCATGGAATACAAGAGTATACTCAAATCCTTTTTGCCTCCTCACTTCAGCAGGCTGGCAGTGAGGAATGCAGCTGGCATCTAGTCAAAAACTCTCCTGATTTTGAAAGACACTCTCTTTTTAAGGCAGTGAGAGTGTAGGAGTCACCAGTGTGGCCTTGAACCATCATACAGCCTTTAGTGTTTACAAAGAATCAAATTCTTTGCCAAAAGATGTTAAAACAAACCTCAGTCCAAACCAATTTGCTTCATGACACGTGCTGTGCAACCTTATCCCATGAAAAGATTTGTGATCGCATGAATTTTTCTTCCATTTTTACAAATATACATGATAGTATAGATTCCTTTTACACAGTATGTCCCCATAATCTGGATAATTGCTTTTGTGAAGCTGTTTTAGTTGAGTGTTTCATGGTTTGCTGGACAGCTTTATCTTGTAGATTTATCTTGTAGATTACTGGTACTGCGGTCTATAACAGAACTGGAAAGGGTTGTGTTGAATTGATTTTTTTTTTTTTAAACTTCAGCACATCACCAAGCAAGCATTGACTGCTCTATCTACAAAACTGTCACTTGGTTTCATGTTCCTCAGGGAGCTGTAACATCCTGTCCTCACATACTCAAGAAAACACCTATTGAAGATTTAATTAGGCAATTTTTTATGGATCCATTGTGGTTCTGTGTTTTTTTCTGGTGTGTTATTTTAAAATAGTAAAAGTCAAATTCACCTTATATTCTGCAGCACTACTACACCTTCCACCAGGAAGACTGTCAGTCTGAAAGTTGGAATATAAGGTTTGCAGTCTGTCCTCACTGCACAGATCCCAAACACAATGTTCTGTTTACCCATGGCACTGCTGTAAAAAAGAATCTTTCTGGTCTGCTGAGTGGTTATGTAAATAGGGCTTTTATAAAGCATTTTAAGCACCCAGTAGAACAGAATAACTTCTTTGGAGTTTTTTGTTTTCTAATGGTAATTACATAATTGGATAGGTTTTAGGTTATTTTTTTTTCTGTCTGATATGTAGATGCCAGAGTCTCTTTTGAGCATTTTTACTGAAAAATCCTAAAAATCATTCAGGAAAACAAATCTGCCAGGCTCCCCCCTATTATCAACATCCCAAAATGCCTTTGGCAATGAGTAAATGCCAAGCGTTTGTTATTTGGCACTTGGCTTGTCCTTTATTTCTTTGAACTCAAACATGTTGCATAAGATTGGTAAAGTTATGCTAAGCCAATAATTGAAACAAAACAAAAAAACCTCAAATCCTGCCTTGAGCCAACCTTTCTAATTTCCGTCTAAATACACTATATGTAATAAACCTTTAATTGTTGTGAGAAAAACTCAATCTACTTTAAACTTCCAATAAGTGTTACTTAAACTTCCAATATGTTTTGTCTTTTGTTTCTACAGATTTCTGTTTTGCATGTGGAGAGTTTCGTTATGGCAGCCCCCAGTGAACAATGACATCCTTTGACAAACACAGATGCCAAAAAGCCAGACGAAAACAGTGGCCTTGTTTCATTTTTACTCCAACGCAGTGAAATGGTGCTCTTAAAGTTTTGTTATTGACACTCACTGGAAAAAAAACTGAACTCCTGACCGGACCTTTTTTCCCCCTGCCCCCTCCCAGTGTTCTTATGGATGCTTGACACAGTGACATCATGTAGTAGACCCTGAAGTGTTGTCATAATTGAGTTGCAATGGTTTTATACACTTCTCCATTTCCCAACAGCTTTCTGTCAGTTCTGCATTCTTTTTCCTGGGGCCTGATTTTCCCATGTTACTGGCTAGCAGACAGGCTCGTGGGCTCTTTTGTTCCAACCACCTATGAAAAACGTCAAAGAGCAGATGACCCATGCTATTTTCATGCACTCTGCATCATTATTACCACTCCCATCTACCTGGCACTCTTGGTAGCCTCTCTTCCTTTCGCTCTGATTGGCTTCTTGCTCTGGTCCCCGCTGCAGTCAGCCAGAAGGCCCTACATCTACTCCAGGCTGAAGGACAAGAACCATGCCAATGGAGCCACACTGCTCACTGAATGGAAGGCTGCAGGGAGCGGGAAGAGCTTCTGCTTTGGCAGTGCCAATGTTTGCCTGCTGCCCGATTCTCTGGCAAGGTTTAATAACGTTTTCAATACGCAGGCCAGGGCTAAAGAGATCGGCCGGAGGATCCGAAATGGGGCGAGCAGGCCACAGATTAAAATATACATAGATTCTCCTACCAACACATCCATCAGTGCAGCGAGTTTCAGCAGCCTGGTGTCCCCCCAGGCTGGAGATAACCGTACTGTTAATGCTGGCATCAAAAGGACGACATCAATGGAGTATAAGGGAGACAATTGTGGCTCAAACAACGGCGAGGAGAACAGAGAAGATAAAGGCGGAAGTGGAGAGCCACACGAGGGAGAAGAAAACACCTGCATTGTCCGTATCAACGGAGAGGAGAACGGCCACATGTCAGACACAGAAACAGACACCATCAATGGCCAGGCTCGTGCCAGTGGCCCAGCAGAGCCCTCACTGGAAGGTGATGCAGAGATGTCAAAAACACCAAACCACAAACAGAAGGAAGGAGATTCTGGGAGTTTAGACAGCTGCTCTGCCTCACGAGAGTCCCTAGTCAAAGTCCGTGTTGGAGATGGTACAGTGGACCAAAGCACTGTCAACAACAAGCTCCTCTACAAAGCTTCAATCATGAAGAAGACTTCAGTGCGGAAAAAGAAACACACGGATGAGACCTTTGATCATGAGATCTCCGCTTTCTTCCCTGCCAACCTGGACTTTCTGTGCTTGCAGGAAGTGTTCGACAAAAGAGCTGCGGAGAAATTGAAAGAGCAGCTCCATCACTATTTTGAATACATTGTCTATGATGTTGGGGTCTACAGCTGCCATGGCTGCTGTAGCTTTAAGTTTGTGAACAGTGGTCTACTTTTTGCCAGCCGCTATCCTGTTATGGATGCTGCCTATCACTGTTACCCCAATGGAAGAGGAATGGACTCCTTGGCTTCCAAGGGAGCCTTGTTTCTCAAGGTAAGAGCCTTTCTGAAGCTGTAAATAATGACTCAGTAAATGTGACAAGTTATCAAGTTACATTATTTTCTCATTTCTTTAGACCTCAAAGAGGCAATATTCAGATTTAGATTTCCTCATATAACCTAAAGGGTTATAGATATAATCTATATGGAATTTGTGGCCTAAATACTGTGTTAAAATGATGGATGGGTGTGAAATAATGAGGGACTTTTGGAGGTAGAACTCAAGCATAATTTCAAGACTCAAAATTTGAAGTGGTTTTAATGGTATTTGAGTTTCTTTCTTTACAGAAATCTCTGTAATAAAATGCATAAATTCTAAGCTTCATGAGTACAGTACAATGGGCATTACTGCTGGAAACCAGCTCGTGCTTGTCATGTGTTTGTCTGGCAATCAAAAGACAATCAGAAGTCTAAATGTCAGTATAATAAAACTGAAAGAATTGCAGTGAAATGTATGACTACTCCGCTCTCTTGCTTGCAAAAGAATTAGCAAGGAGAGATATGAAGAAGAATAAACAAGACAAACGTGCCTGGGACACTGGGGAGCGCAGAGCTTTTTTGCGTTATTAACACAGTTTACTTAAATTAACTAATGGTACAGAGAACAGGAAGCCTGGGGTTATATGTCTGTAAATCATGAAAAGCAGAAATGAAAGTCTGCATGCAATGATTTGCTTTTCCAAGACCTAGTAGCTGTTCATGCTTAATTCTTGGGAGAATCTGGCTGTGGTCTTTCTAAACTGGAAAGTGAGTTTTCCTAATTTGTGATTAATCAAGAACCAAAACTTTTTGCTAGAGATCCAAGTCTGTAGACCCAAACCTAGAAAGATCTGAAAATTTCCAGAATACTGAATTTCAGATTTTGTGATTTAGTCATAGTTTGGAATGGGTTTCACTAACTAAATCCTGAACTTCTTTTCTAATATTGGCAAAGTACATCAGAAGCTCAGATTATATGTACTTTCTACTGACAAGTCCTCAATAAAGCCATCAACAGCCATTAAGAATATGGATTGTGAATAAGGATCACTGGGAGGCTTTGTACCCTGTTTGTAGTTTTTAAGCAATGCAAAAATTTTTGGTACTGTGACTTGTGTAAAAAAAACCCCAAATATTAGATTTTTAGTTCTGATAATAGTTCAGTATTTCATATACATTGACATAAACAAAAGCCAATCCCTATCTGAATATGGGTTTCCAAGAACTGGGTCTAAGCTCTCTGTGTTGCACTCTCGCGTGTTAATAAACAGCAACAATTTATTTTTTCATCATAAATTGCTGCAAGCAAAAAATGAACATAGATGTTGTGCAGTATAAATATTCCTGGGGTCGCAAAGACTACCCTTGAACATATGCATATATTGGGGATTAAGAGATTAAAACCAATCTGGTTTTAACTGCCCATTGCTGAGTCATTGATTTGCCACCCTGCTAGGCAGGCTGCAATGTCTCCATTTCTCTTGCAGAAAATTAAGCCTCTTTTCAAGATTCCACTGGGATGATGAACTTAATTATGGATCCAAGTTGTTAAATAATGTTACAGTTGAGCAGGGAATAGAGGCCAATTATTATGAAGTTCCGAAGATGACTCCATTCTTTTGAATGTAACAGAATTCTGCTCAGCCATAAGAATATTTTTCCTCCCGTCTATGTCATTCTGATATGCTGTTCTTCATACCTAAAATATTTTTCATTCTGAGTTAAGTCTATCTTGACATGAATTTACTTTCTGTCCTAATCGTACATTAAGTGACCAGTTGTACATAGGTCATTCCTTTGATGACAACAACATAAAGTAGGAATAATTATTTAATTTTGTCTTTGAAATAAAGTAGGTTTAGACATTGTTTTTCTTGATGTGGTTCTTAATCAGCAACTGGGTGGGTGTGGACTCCAGAGATGAAAGCTACATACAATAGGTAAAAGCCTGGTTTAGCCTGGTTTGTTTTTGAGGAGAGTGAGAATCGATGCAGTAACTTCAGAAGCCTTGGGCTCTTACGCTGGGGTAGCAGGAAGCTAGCAGAAGGTATCAAGCTCTGGTTGGCAGGTGTTGTTCTGGCCAGCACTCTGCCGTGCCCAGTGGACAGCTTATCTCCCTGCTTCCAGGTGGGACTTTTACTGGCTCTTACAGAATTTTGAATGTCTATAATACCAGCCAGTTGGACATTAGAGTTTCTCTGGTTTTAAAGAAAGTAAGAGAGCCTTGCAGAACAAGAGTGTCCTAATTGCTTCCCACTCCATAGTGGGATGGAATTGAGGTTCTGTTCTATGCAAACCCTGGGTTTTTAAGTTCCTGACTCCTGTGGAATGCAGCATTCCCATTTCTGAAGTAGAAAAGGCATCAATTGAGTTTTGTTTTGGGAGGATACTTGTGAAGACCATTCCCCTTGCACAGCTTCCATCTCTGAGTAAAGGAGCTGTTGCTCTCTGTATTGGTTAAAAGCCAAAAGCTGTGCAAAGCAATTGAGGGGAGAAGACTCACGTGTTATGAAAATATGGATAAAGCCAGTTAATGTTTCCACTCATGGGGAGGATGAAGCCTTTATTCCAGTTATTCTGAACCTTAAGAAACACCCAACATCTAAATTCAGAAGAACATTCAGAGACAGAATCTGACTGTTTTCTAATAAGTATGATTGTCTCCTTACTACAAATATAACTGTTAGGGAGATAAATTAAAGGTTTCAGAACTAAATATTTAAAGAAAGTTGAAATAATTTGAAAATGACAAAAGTGATTTGGGGGACTCTGACACAAAACAGATCCCTACTGCCCTGGTACAAGTGTTTTGCACATTTTTTCATTTTAGAATGGTTTCTGTTTCCAGTGAATAAGGAATGATTTTCCATTGCCATCATCTTTTCTGCCCTGTCTTCACTATCTAGATTGTAAAGTTCAGGTAGAGATTTGGAAGGATTTGAGAGATTTGCTTTGTCATACAAAATTATTTTACCTGAGAGACTTACAGAGCTCAAGTAATTATTATTAGTAGCTGTAATAACCATCAGCTCTTACCTACTGCTTTTCATTCCTACATCTCAGAGCGCATAATGAAGAAAGGTCAATATCTGCTGAATAGAAGTAGAAACTAAAGTACAGGAAGGTAAAGTGATTTGATTGTGGCTTAACACCTAGGGTGTCACAACCAAGGAGCCAAGTTTGAAGTGAATTACAGAGGCTTTTAGCCCTGTTTCATGCTACGTAACAGCTATCTGGAGACCCATACAAAGGGAGTCTGCCTCTGTTCTCCTCCCAAGGATGTCTGCCACAAAAGGTGCTACTGCTGGCATTTTCCTGACAGAGATCAGACTGGTTTTTCCATCTGTAGAGGTTGATGCTTTCCAGGTCAGGATGAAGACATGAGGATGACGTAGCTGTGAGGAACTATTGCGTGAAGTCCATTTTCTGCAAACTGGAGGACTAATTTGCATTTGGCACTTGGAACTCCTCAAATTCTACCAGTGTTTCTATCTCCAATCTGAGGGTCTCATTGGGATATAAGAGAAACACAAAAAAAATACAGAAAAAAATAGCGTATATGCAAGGGGAAAATGTCACATCCAAGTGACAGTTTCATGTCTGAAGTGTTAAACCATTGTTCCTAGTTGCCACTAAAGACTCAGAGGAGAAGATAGCAAATACATAAATCAGCCAATCCATTTTCATACTTTGACAGTCTGGGCCCTTGGGAGACTCTGCCGTGATTCTCTGTTCTAGCGTTGCATTTCACATTAATTTAAAATGCTGAAGAGAAGAGCCCTTGAGTCACTTTGTAAGTTTTTAACTCTCATTGTCTCTGCTGCTGCTCTGCTGCAGATAGAGGTGGGAAGTGGGCCTGCATAGATGCTGTGCTGGTGACTGGCACTGAAAAGCTGGCTTGGACAGGTCTGTCTGGAATGTGGTGCAGATTGCAGCGGCGTCAGCTCCTCTGCAGCTGCTGGTTTGTCACACACCTAATATTAATGCACCGTGGTTTTTGATGGATTTAAAGGGAGTTGTAAAATACACATCCCTTTGAGAAAGTGGATGTCGATTTTGCAAATCAACATAGTAAAATCAAGTTTAAAAGGTGTCAGTGAGTGCTGAGCAGAAATTGTGTAATGCATCACCTGTCTGTAATTTACTAGAAGGTTTCAAAATGTCAATGTCCTTTAGACAGAGGATTTAGTGTGGAGCCTTAGTTATGCTCTGCCAGGGATGCTGTGTAAGTTTTGGACAGTAGTGCAACAAAACCGGAAAGCATCCTTAACTTGACCTGGTGAGTTCATCCATATTTTTCCAGATGTAGCAATCTAATAAAAACTCACTTCTGCTGACAGATTTTGCCTCTCTTATCTGTAAATTGTAATAGTTGTAACTGTACTGTAGATCTAAGCTATCCAAGAGATGTAGATGCACAGTCAGAGTAAGGAGGTGAGTGAAAAAGGCATCGTTCTCAAAATGGCTGTTAACTCAGAGAGGTTTTGGAGGCTTCTCCCTCCCAATGGTACTGGGAGATACAGAAGTATGGAGTGTAGAAGGCTGTTCTTCCTCCTGTTCCTAGCAGGAAACTATTCTGGGTTTTGGCATCTGCCAAGAGACTCAATTTTAGCAAAAATAAGAATTCTTAGTTAAAACACAGTATGTGAACATAATGCAAAACTACAGTCTGATGTGGGAAGTTTGAACAGTTAATAGTATTCTTCAAAATCAAAAGGAAAAAAAAATGTCTTGTGGGTTTTGCTAAGTTTCTAGAAGAACTTGCTTTTAATTAGTATTAATTCCTAAGGTTATTAACAGGTTTACTTTTCAAATTCTCTGAAAAATGAAAGGCTGTTCTCAGGGAGTACAGTAATTGTGCAGAGAACGTGTTATTATTCATTGCTTAAAGGAAACCTAGCAACCTTTGCTTTGTGTGCAAAGCTCAACTTGTTTTCCAAAGAGCTGATACGGTGGTAACAGATGGTAGAAGGAGCAGCAGCTCTGATTGCAAAACCACTTTAAAGCACAATTTTTACTGTTTTCTCCTCTTGAGGAGCCTGCTTTGTGTGAGAAAATGAGGGTTCCCTGAATTAACCTCTGTGCTTCTCCTTTTTGATATTTCTGATGCAGATGCTTTTCACTTGGGTAATTTAAGCTGCCTTTGCTGTCCCAAGGCAGCTCCTGTGTGCTGTGCCTGGGACTGAAGGGGCAGCTGCTGCAGTTCCATGCTGGGTTGAGGGGAAGATTTTGGACCTCAGGAGCACACAGAAAAGGGGAATGGCTGCTTTCTGACCCCAGTAAAAAAACACCTAGAGTTTCCAGTGGTTAGATTTTCTTGTCCTTGATCAGTTGTCCAGTATCTACAGTTATCCCAAGATGTATAAAAATGTCTAGTGCTGCTCATGAATTTGTTTAGACGACTCTAAAGCTGTGCCATGTAAGGCAGGAGGGTAACCTAAACATTTTCCACATGCTGAGTTTCTGCTGTAAAATGTTAATGCAGGAATTGGATGGAGTCCAATAAACTGAGCCTTTTTAAAAAAGAACAAAAAACTCTGCCATGGCACTGTACCATGTTCCTTCACTTTGGTATGGTTAATGTTATTAATCACAGTCCTTTTCCCCTTCATTAATGGGGATAAATAAAAACTGGTATGCAGAATGAAATACAGATTTGAGAAAATGTGAGTTGTGGGCTTTATCCTCTTCAGAAGAGGAAGACGCCTTCATTTGTGGCACCAATTTACAGCCACTTTCCATATAAGCTTAATGAAGATTTGCCAAATAACAAATTCTCTGAGTTCTTGGAACAGTAATTGTTGCACATGGAAGGTGGGAAAAAATAGGATCCTGAAATAATCAAGTGCAAATATAGCTAGAAAGAATTGCAGAGCACCATGCAATTTTGAGCTGACTTCTATAACATTTTAAACTTCTTTAATGTACTTAAATAACATGTTATAACATGATAATAAATTAGGGATTTAACTAATGTGTCTTCTTTAGAAGCTGCTACATATTTCTGAAGGCAAAAGGCAGAACTGTTAGAAGATGGAAAATAAGATAGATCTTTTTGCACCATCTCTAAGCTAACCAAAAATACATTTTTCTTGGGAGTTATGACTAATCTAAGTTATCTCTGTGGGACAAGAATGTTTGAAGTGGGAATGGGAGTAGCTGCAAGTTCTTCTTGGCATCTTCTCTCAACAGTAACAGGAACGAGGACTTGGGCACGCAGTTTGACTATTCCAGTCAGGTTCTTGATGCTGACTCTGCTGCTTGTATTGGAAATTTGCTGAAATGGGAAAAAAGTCCAGGAGAGGCTGATACAATTTGGAAGATTACAGAAATGTTGTACTGGAAAGAAAACAAATTGTCTTTTCCATTTCTTTCTTTTCTCTTCCTCGCTGTTTACTCATTACAATTACATTGGATTACATAATGACATCCCCACTGCAGTGGAAATAGGGAGGTGCAGAGCCTGTTACCAGCACGTCTCAGAGCACCAAAGCTGCAGAGTGTGTGGAAATACCACTCCTTGTGCATGGGCACTTGCTTCATCCACAGTAATTCAGTTGAATCTCAGGCTCTTTTTAAGGGAGCTTCCCTTGAACTTAAACAATATTGGCTACATATGGTAAGATGAATATTTCTGTGGGAGTAAGTCACTGTCACATCGACTGTAAATTCTGTTTCTATGCCCTGCACTTACTCTCTGTCTGGGGTGTTTTATTTCCAACACAAAGAGTTACTCAAGGCCCCTGTGCAGATGATGTTCTTTACAAATGCAGTGTTCATGCTTTTGTTTTTGGGAAGAGAGAGGGTATTTTCCCCAGGGCATGCAGAGGTGCTTTCAGCCTGGTTAGTTTTTCTTCATAATATGACCATCATTAGTGTGGTTCCTGTCATGACTGTGAATTGATTTCCCGTAGAGCTCTGTACTTTGGTGACTTACCCTCTTCAGAAGAGCAATGCAGGGAGCAGTACGATGGTTCACATTTATTTCAGTGCCAAAATTGACACCTTCATGGTCACCTAAGCAGATGAAATGGATGGTTTTGCTTATTTACAGCACAAGATGTGATTAAACCATACTGGCTGAAGCTGGAGCTAGGCCGTGGAGATCCCATCTCCCTGAGGAATCTCAGTGTTACAGGCAGGTTATTTACCTTTCTCAGCTCTGGCGTTATTGGCCACATGGAGATTCTGGGGTGACAGACTTTGTGCAGAACTTTTTCCAAAATTTTAGCTCTCACCTGGTTTGCATACCAGGATTTGCTTCCCCTGAAGGGAGAGGCAATGGCATATGCTTGGACTTGTATGTGAATAACTCCTTTGTTTTGGAGGGTACACATTTAAGAAACTACTTTATTTTGGATTTTTTTGAATGGGTCCCTCCTGGCAATGTGAAGATTCCAGAAACGGTCACTAAAGATTAAGTTCTCCTCACAACAAATGTTTTGGTTTTGTGTACATATTATTGGTCAGTATTTGAGACTCTAGATTGGTTCTTTAATCAAGTGAGATTTCTCATGCACAACTCATATTTTTTAATCATTAAAGAACATTTCCTTCCAAGCACTGGATGATTTACTAACACAGCAATGACCTGTTTGAAGCTGTTTTTCAAGGTGGTAAGGAAATACCCCAGTATTGAGGTAGCATTCCCATGGGTTTTGTTTAAGTATCTGTTGATGCTTTTCTTGACATCCAGATGTGACAGAATTGTTTTGCACTGCTGGAACAGATGTGTGTAAATATAAACTCTTAAGAGACAAGGTACTTGTCAAGTTTGCAGCTTTGTATATTTACTATGCTAGCATATGGGAAACATGAGATGTGCAAGATTTTCCAGTTAGCTCAGGAAATTCCCATGATAGCAGTCAGTGTGATTGAATTTAAAGTTATTTTCCCTTGCTGTAACTCTAAAATTTCAGCTCTTGCTACTCATTAGGGTTTTTTTTTCCTGTCAACAAGAATCCTTCTGTCATAACCTTGCTGGCTTGATTTCTTTCTTGACCCATTTATTACCTGATACCAGTCTCAGTGGAGGACAGACCACTCCTCAGTCATGTAGGACAAGCTTTTGCAAAACAGTTCTAGGAATATACCCAGTCTTGCACAGCACAGTCCCAGCGTGGTCTCTCCAACAGATTGTACTAATGTGCCGTGGCATTGAGAGGAAATATTTTAATAAAAAGTACTCGATGTCAAGTATTTTTGTGTGCTTGACACAGCCAGTACTTGGAAAACAAAAAATTGGAGCGGTCAGTTTTGCACTTATTTATTTAATTTACAGGTAGAGGGCAAATATAGATATGTAGCAGCAGAAACTGGCATTTTGGATTCCAAACACGCCCTTAGTAGGATTTCTCCCTTAAGGGAAAAAGTCTCTTTCCCATCTGTAATGAGCTTTTTATGCCTCCCTCCCAAGAGCAAACAAAATATAATGGTCAGTGGTGTAATAGGGATCTGAATCCACTCTTAGCTTCTCAATGTTTGACTAATTTGATTATTGCAAATCTAGTGAGAATTGGAATATATCTTGCATATTTCAGCATAATTTTGAAAAATGCTAATTTTTTATGTGGCAATTATATAACTGGAACACTTTATGAAACCACAAATAGGTTCTGTCAGTTTTAATTTTATGTCTAGGTAACACTACAGTTTAACAGGTTATCACATACCTTTTTCCTCCTGTAATAATTATCCTACTTTAAAACATTGGGACCTTATATTTAGATATTACCTTCCTGTATATTTCCATACACAAAGAAGAGTGGCTGGTGACACAACTAAGACTGTATGATGATTTTTAGAAAGCAGTATCTGAAGTAGGTCCCTGCAGAAGGATGACTCAATAAATGTGTTATTGACACACAGCTACCAACGTAGAGCAGCTGAGGTGAACTTAAGTCGGGCTTATGGTGACAGAGCCGCTCTGGCTTCTTTGTTTACATATATTTTCTTTGTAAATGTGACTGTAGAAGTTCCTTCTGTGTTAAGCAGCTAAAATTATATTTGTGAAGTGCTGACTCGGTGTGGTGGAAGTAGAGCCTTCCTGCCAAGGTCCACGTTGGAGGCTGAGCTGAAGGCTCAGTGTTGTCCTCCTGCCACGTCGCTGCCCCGGCCGAGTCACCACCGCATAATATACCCTGGAAAATGCAACAGTCTGAAATAGCTACAGTACTTGGCCACACAAAAGAATGCTTTTATGTAGAATTATAGGGCTTGTAATACTTCAGAGGTCAAGTAGGTTTCCTGTCTGCACAACCCACAGTCCTTGTCCATCTGTGAAATACCAAATTAGACTGAATAAACAGATTTTTCTTACTATTTTACTTCGGATTGTATTTAATACAGTAGTGCCTCTACTGTAGCTGGGAACTGACTAGGAGGCTGCAGAGGTATTTATTTACTCTCCTAGTAGTTGTCACAAATATTTGCCTCCATTATGATTATACACCAAAAATACTGAGTTTAGTGGTTTCTATCAGTAATGCCACTCAAAAGAAACTGAAAACCCCTAAAAGTCAAAAAAGCTGGAGGAAATGTGAAATCTGGGAGACGAGCTGCTTTGGATGTACTTCCATGCTGGCACTTTCCAAGGAAATTCTAATTATGTTAATGTATTCAGCTCTTGCTTTTCAGCTTTATTTTTTTAATTAGCGGAGTGTTTATGAAAGCCCCGGTCCTTTCCCCATGGGACTATGTGTTCCAGCAGAGCCCTGGGGCACCGTCCCTGTGGGCATTTGCTGTGCTCAGCCCCCTCCATACAGCACAGCCAGGCTTTATCCTGGGCCATTTCTTACCAGTCTTTGAGAGCAGAAGATCCCAAGTCCATTTCAGCACAGACCTGTGCACACAGGCACACTGAACAATACATATTCATTCATGATTAATGGAAATTAGTGTGATACTATGCACAAGCTGGTTGAGGAGTACAAGGCCTTGTCATGCACTCCGTTAAGGCTGCACAGGAAATTCTAAAGCCAGTTTGAGTTTACTTCTATTTCTCAATTGGGCTATAATTTATGTTTGGATGTTCAGCTTTTAGACTTGAATCTTTTGTGCTTTTTGAATAGAAACAGTGAAATGATTCCACCTGCTTTAGTCAATAAGGGGATTATAAGGAGCACATTCCTGCTATAAGGCAGAACACTTTATATGCAGTATTTTCCTTCCAGGGTGGTTATGGTGGATGTCGTTGAAAGGTGTGTGACATCCACACTTGTCCTCTGCCGCAGGAGACACTGAACATTTGCAAACAAGTGGAGACTTTTTATAGTTTAGGGGGTTTTTTTTATAGCATTGAAGCTAAACCCTGATTTTGAATTACTAGATTTGGAAAATATGTTTCATACACCTGCCTGTCCTAGACAGAGGAAATAAACTGTGTTCCACTTTTCTACTGGAAGGGCATATGTTGCATAAAAGAGTTGGAGAGGAAGCTCCTTATGATTCAGCAGTGCCACTGAGATGTTCAGGCAGCCTGAGGGAGGAGGGAGAGGTCTGTGCAGTGCAGCTCCTGCAGCAGTCCCTGACAGCCATCCAGCAGAGCTGCCCATCCTCTGAGACTGCTGCAATCTTGTGAGCTCAGGAGAATCTCCTCCTGTGGGGGTGGATGCACCAGTGATTGCCTGTATTTGCCTTGTTCCCCTCTGCCTCCCTGAAGCAGGTTAGCTGAATGGGAACAGCAATAAGAACACCATCAATATCCATTTGTAAAACTGTCTAAAAAAGGACCGAGCAGACTGAGGACAGAATAATGCCAGCTGTTTATTACCTACTCCCCTGGCTGGCACAAGCCCTCAAAGTTAACAAGGCATTGTTAAGTACAAATGACTTCTAAATTCACTTACTGCAAAGCTGCCTTTTCAGTTATAAAATGAATCAGATGGTTCTTGGATAGCTGAAAAACAAGAAAAGCAACCAAGCTGCCAAAATTGTGTCCATATGAAATGGAGCTCTGCTTGTTATTTAGAGGTGTCAGATAAAATTTAAGCCTAGCCTTGTGAAGCAGAGTCATCTGTCGTGGTGTTTTCTGAGCCCTGGGTACAACTTTCCTCTGTGGGCATTTTCTTTAATTCATGCAATGCTGCCACCTAAACTGTCAACAAGAAAACCACACACTCAAACTAGTTTCTTGCCACAATCCAAAACTTATCCACTTGTCATTGGGAATTTTGATTTGCAGCTGTCTAAGTCCTGAACTGCCAAAATTCTCAATAGGGTTGAAAACCTAAACCAGAACTTGATTCTAATTTGCTTGTGTGTCTATCTGCAAATACATTTTTAAAAGATTGTAGCTTAAGATATAGACGAGGAATTATACTACATTCCAGCTTCCCTGGAAGCCCTTCCTCTCCGTGTGGAAGAACAGGACCCCACACAGTGTTTTGTCTGCTTGACAGGCATGGGGGCTGCTGCTGTGAGCTGAAGGATGCAAACACTGCTGAGGCACACCAAGGCCCCCAACGCCTTTGCAGCAGAATGTAAAAAATCCATCAAAATCCAAAACTTGCTGTAGAATGGAGAAAACATGATCAAACCCAATATTTATTTCATGTTTCATCCTTTTCCATAGATTCCCTTGGCATTTTTTCCTTTTACATTCCAGTCATACACAGGTAGCAAGAATTAGGCTGCTGATAATATTGGTTTTATAAGGCACTTGAGTGGTGGGCCTGAATCTTACATAGGAATGAGAGCTGGGACAGGGAACCAGTGGGACTGTGAAGAACAGGAGAAAGTACAGTTTTTGTATGTGTTGCAGATCAAAATCAAAACCCTGAACATGGTAATGTGCAAAGGGGCTGGCCACAAGCCCCAGTGAGACCAGGAAGCCCCAGTGTGTGTCTCTGGTGGTTTTGTGTCTAGCTCTGTTTTCAAAATGGAATTGCCTGGAAAGAATGGTAGAAAAGGCTGCATAGATGGGCTTGGAAGTAGAGTTGTATGAGCCCTTCCATTAACCACCTTTTTATTTCTTCCCTTCCAGGTGCAAGTGGGAAGTACACCTCAGGACCAAAGAATTGTGGGATACATTTCCTGCACTCACTTGCAAGCTATTGCAGGTACTGTCCTAAGATTCATATCTTAGTTTGTCACTATTTCCAGGCCTGTGGTGGTATTTTTGTGCACAAGGAGTGAGTGTTGCCCCTCCTGTGTTTCTGACAGTCAAGTGCAGCGTGTGGTGCAAAGAAGGGTGGACATATCCCCAACCCTTCACATTTTCATTCTCAGAGTAATTATCATAGGGCACAAACAAAAAGTATCCCTTGGGAATTTCTCTTTGCTCCCTCTTAACCAAATACCGGAATTTTAGAAATACATTACTATTATTGTTACTCAACAGCATTTAACAACCCATACTGTGACTATCAGCATATAAACAAAAATTTCTTTGTACATAACTGGGGGATAATCAGAAGATACATGTTAGGATAGTAATTCTAGCTGCTGACTTCTGCGGAAAAATCCAAAATTCTCTGGCTTTTGACCTGCAAATTTAATCCATAAACGATTAGCAAGTTAATATACTCACTGGAAAATTCTCTTGGTCATATGTTTAAAAGCAGCTCTGTACTTACAGTAGGTGTAGTTATAAAAGCCAGATCTACAGACCTTTTTCTTTGGGTATGATCAACATTTTATTTAGCCAGAGGGTTGGATATCCTTCATTTATTTCACATGGCTGTGATTCTTGTGCTCCTGGCTGCTGGAAGCAGGACAGCCCTGTCAGGCTGGCTGCTGACAGCCCATGTGCTGGGACCAAGGCGAGCCAGAGCTGCACGCGGATGGCGCAGTCCTGCAGCCGTGCGCTGCGCCGGTGCTGCTCCACCCCTGCCTCAGCCACACACGGACTGGGGAACAAAACTGCCGGTCCCTCAAGTCAATTAGAGACACTGGATGGTTCTAAAAAAGATTAATGAATATTTCAGCTACTTTTTAACAATGTAACATCCTTCTCTGCTTTTCTATTTTTAACTTACGGTAATGTACTGTGAGATTGCTCTTGTGGAGATGAGATTTATTGCTGTTCCAGTTTAGTTTAGTTTTTTGGGTTTTGTTTCTAGTTTTCAGTCCTGTTCCTTTTCACTACCTAGTCATGTACTCTCAGTTAGTCCTTTATAACCACATTATGAAATCCCTAAAATATTAAAGAGGAAGAGGGGGGAGTGAAGAAGAAAGGGGAAGTAATGTTCTATTTTCAAAGTCAACCTAAAGTTTGTTCAAGGGTAAAACACAACCTTTTATTTTGCTGCTTCATATTTTTAGGCTTATCTGGTTCAAACTACATTCAAATAGAGCAGATAGTGATTTAAGATTCTGTCCCTAGATAAATCATATTTGTTTATGTAATGAAATGGAAAACTAAAGTTCGTAAGTTCGACAATGCTGTGCTTTCTGATTTGCATCATTTGATTCATAACATTCACACATTAAACAAATTATCCAACAAACCAGTTTAACGATGTAAAGATGTGTATCTACAAAAACAAGCAGTGTTTAAAAGGTCAGCCATTTAAATCATCTTGTCACACATGGCTGAGTGCAACCTGGTTTCCCTTCTAGGATACATAAACTTACACTTGACAGTTCCGATACTTACGTAAGTATAAAGTGAAACGATCCAACTGCTTATGATCAGGGACCAGCTACTATTGCTTTTCTCAAGGGAAAAAGTTGCTGGCTCAACCCTGTTCTGAGCAATTGCTATTTGTTCAGACCTGACCCTCAACTTTTTCAAGAAACTTTAGAATTGGATGTAGCTTTTCCTCTCAGGTCTCTGCCTGATACTAGTTGCTGCTATGAAGAAGCTCTTCATTTCCAATGTGGAAATAGTTGCATTTCAGTGACAAATGAAGGGATCCTTTAAAGAGATTTGATGTAATTATTTTCCATGGGGCTGTTAATTTTACATGGTTCTTTTATGTCTTTTGATTAGTCAGTGATTAATGTTCTGGACAGGTTTTGCTGGCTTGAATCCACACACATCCTGAGTCCCGTTGAGTCATGGCTCTCAGACACCCCACCAAGCCATCGACACAGAGCAAGCCTCTAGCTACTCCAGCCCCAATTCAGATGATGTAGCCTGCTGGATGCTATCTGATAACCTGTTCACATCCCTGTTCTGCATTTAGTGTGAATGTAGCCACTGGCAGGCCAGCTGCTGGGAACCCACGCTTCTCTAGCCCCAGTTTCAGGCTCCCAAGCCTACACACAGCTGAAGCAGAACCCAGCACTGAGAAAGCTCTCTCAGAGTCTGAAATTGTGGTGGTGCAATCAGGAGTAGCTCCAGTGCTGAGCATCCTTAGGCAGTGATTCCACAGATGTTCCTGGAGTAGCAGAGCCTGCGTACCCACAGCAGGGCAGCCTGGCCTTCCCCCTCTCTCAGCTGTGCTACCCCAGCTGTCCTAGGCTGTGCTGTACTTGACTGGGGACCTGACTTAGCTGCGAAGAAATCCAGCAGAATAAAAGGGGACTTTGTTCCTTTGGGTTTTGAGGTGATTTGTTCTTACTTTGGTTTATTTTATTTCCTCAGTCTACCCTGGATTAAGTGTTACAAGTGCAAGGGTCTGCACACAGTCAGGTGTGACCCAGCCTGTCTCACAGCTGAACTGAAGCCTTTGGTTTGTGACTTGGAAACAATTTTTCCTTGTGACTAGGCTGTACATCCCACACTTTGCAAGTTTTTTTTGCTCCTCTTCCCCAGGTTCCCTGCCAATATATCCCATACTGCAGTGCCTCCACTAGATCTTTTAATTTCCTGTGACTAGGCCTGTATCTGCTTTGTCCTACAACCACAGTGCTCCTTCCAATGTCTTTCAGAACAGGACAGAACAGTCTGTGTATAGTACTTGCCTGAGTTCTAACTGGAGCCAGGGTTTCACTCGAGTGTTTTCAAAGTGAATGGAAAGGGCAAGTATGATTATTCTACAACGAACAAAGGTGAAGTATTTATTTATGCTGGCTGAAGTTTCCCATATTACCCTTTCATCCTTCCACAAAATTTGAAGCTGAAAGGAGGTTTCAGAGAATTTGGAAATGCTGACTGCAGGAACCAGCCACGACACAATTATGTGCATTTTTCCAGGCCAGTTACTGAAGAAAAGAGTGCAGAGCAATTAGCACAAATTTGGCTAATCCCTGGTGGCAGTCAGATCACTGATTCTATCTGAATATCTAAGAAGTTGAACCTTTGTTGGGAGTGACTACGTAGTTCTCTTCTGTTAATATTTACTGACGCTATTGCACTTCAGCACCAGTTCCTGAACTGTCTGTTTCCCTGAGTGCTCTGGATGCAACTTTGGCTTCTCTTCTACTTGAGTGATGAATTCACTTATCTTCATCTCCAGAGCTATTGGTCACTGGGAGCTGCTGAGACTCGGGTCTGAGTAGTAACTTTTGCATGTGGGTACGTGCAGTACCTGCTGACAGCTGCAGTGAGCTGGATAATACTAATCTCAGAAAACAGTTACATTCAAGTCATTCGTTAGAGGGATTCATTAGAGAGATCCCATCTTGTGTCCTGGAAATGTAGCAGACTCCATGCCCCTGCTCCCAGCAGTGCCCTGAAGAGCAATTACTTCTATGACCTCTAGTGGGGATAGTCAGGGATGCTGGGCTGTCACAAGTCCACACTTTGCTAAAGACAGATGAAAGTCATGTTCCCAGAGCTCCAAGGCTGCTGTTTACCCGTCGAGCCCTGAGGTTAAAAGCTGTACAGGGCTGTTACAAAGGCTCAGCATCCTCAGAGAGAGATGTATGTCACCATGCAGTTAATGCTTTTCTAGTAACAACAATGCATCTTATCAGACACAACATAGTTTTGCCTGTGTGTCTCTTGTTTTTGTTAAGATTTTTCTGTTTTGGAGAATTTTACCTTTGTGTGTTTCAGTTAAGTGAGTTTGCTGTATTTTTCACGCTGATCTGGGACAGGTTTTTGCCTGAGTTTTATGCCCATGTGGTAATGGCAATATGCCCTGCTATTTTATTTCTCATTTGGTGAAGCCATGCCAGATGGATAATTCACAGAAAATGAGTAAAAAACCCTTGGCCATTCAGGAATGTAAAAGCCCATCTTAGAAAATGAAGCAATTTATGTAATTGGGACTTTGTGGGGAATGAGATTTTACTGCATTCTTCTCAACAAGCACCATGCTTAAAAGTTATCCTATGAGGAAACAATGGCAGGTCAGAAAAAGTACAGACTGAGGAGAGGAGACAGGAGAGGAAGATTCAGATGCTGCAAAAGGAGGACACATGAATTTGAATAACTTTCACCAGGAATGAGAAAGCTGAGACAGGAGGAGAAAGCTCTTATCCAGCTCTTATCAGCTCAGTACCTGATGGGAGAGTGCAAGGAACATGGAGGCAGCCTCTCCTCACTGGGGTCCAGTAATGGGACAAGAGGCAGTGGGCACAAACTGAAATGCCATTTAAACAAAGGAAAATGGTTTTCATTGCAAGGATGATGAAGCACTAGAAGAGGCTACCCAGAGGTTACGGAGTCTCCAACTACAGAGATTTTCCAAAGCTGACCGGACATGGTCCTGAACAACCTGCTGTAGGTGATCCCTGCTTGGGCAGAAGGGTTGGACTGGATGATCTCCAGAGGTCTCTTTCACAAGCTCATACGTTCCATGAATCTGTAATTTCGCCCCTATCTTTAGCTAAGCAGAATGGATCCGTTAGTCACGCACACCTTTTGTAGTGAGTGTCACCTGCTCCAGGCTCTATTTATTCCACGTGACCTATTTCCTGTGCTTTTGTTTAGCTCCATCTTCACTGTGGGGCTTTCTTGTGCTGTCATAGCGAGGGGCTTTCCCAAGAGTACGTTGTGTCAAGCTGTGCGAGCAGGGTACAATGGGAACCTGAGGTACAAGTAACTAGAAATGGTAGGTTAGGGAATAGATCTGGGAAACACTTGCATCTGCTTTTGTATTGCAGCCCAGCTGGTAAAGGTTTGTTAGGAGTAACACAAGCAGAAGAAAAAGATCAGATTTTTTGCTGTTGGAATTACCGGGTTGAAGACATGAGTCAGTGTCAGAACCCACTGAAAACCATCTTTCCCTAGTCATGGTCTTTTCAATATTTCTTTTCATTATTTAGCATTGTATCAAATAATCCTTGGTTGAACATTTCTGATTCTGTTTGCTGTTGCTTTAACACCTTCCTGCTCACCCCTGCCCCAAGATGTTGTTGAAATTCCAACCCTTCACAGGGTAACACTGGTAGGAAGGTGAAGCCCCAGTGGCTGGAGCCTGTGTGTGCTGATGCAGGGACAGTGCTAATGCTGCAGAGCTCACTTTTTAAGAGTCTCTAAAGAGTCCTGGTGACAGCTGCAGTTGAGATGAGTGATTAATAAACTGTGGAGGTGTAGACTTAAATATTCACCATCTCCATGGTGGCCTCTGAAAGCAGCTCTGGACATACATAACTGATTTAAATAGGTTTTACAAAGTAGTAAATTATGTGAAAGTAAAATTCTTCTCAGACTAAGTAATTTTGGGTTTGCTGCTTTTGCTTCTGATTCTGGCATTTGAGAACTAATCTTTTCTTTTGAAGAAAAGTAATGTTTTTCTGACTTGATATATCCTTAAAAGTTTGAAACAAGCAAAATTATAGCTGTTAACTATAGGGACAGTGAAAACAAAACAAAAGGAAAGACAATATGGTAAAGAATCATATCTAGAATCTATCTTTCTGCTCCTTTGCCCACACCAAAATGATCATTGTAAGAGAGAGACGGTAATCATTTTTTATTAGACTTCATGTCACCTGATGTGCTTGAAGTTAAGTGTGGTTAGTTGCTGTAATTAAAGAGCTGTTTTGTGTGTCAGATGGTTCCACAAGCAAAACCCATTTGGCAAACAATCAATCTCAGCCCTTTCATGTAAAACAGGGCACATCCTGGTGTAACTCCCCAGAACTGGTGAAAAGAATCTGGTTCTTTATTTCTGAATTCCTGCCTACCTAAACCTGTTTCTAGCATGTACCTTTAAAAATGTGAAAAAATACTTCCAGTTTAGGCATTCTTACTTGACCATAAATAGAACCCTTCCTCAAATGGACCGCTACAGTATAACTAAGCTGAATTTACCATTGATGTATATTTACTATTTACACTTGAAAGCTAAACTTTTCATTTTTAAAAATTAGAAAGCGAAGCAAGATCAAGTGATTTACCCCAGAACATACTGTCTAGTTCTGTCTGAAGCAGGATTTTAACTCTGAATTCCTGATTATAAATGTAGTGCATCAGATTCTCCTACAACGAGAAGCATCATTGTTTTAACTGGTTGTCTGCAGCACAGGGGACTTGTCTTCTCATTTCTTCAGACATGCCTGGATCTGCAAGGAGATACTTAAAACCATCAAAAAGTGTGGTTCCTAATGGGGTTCCTAACAGGCTAAGCACTATGAGTGCACTTCTGGCCACACCATTTCTTACCTTGCAGCCTTTTTCTCAGGATGTCTGCCAATAGCTCAGGAATTCATATGTGGCTGAGCAACATTCTAAAAGGAGGTCTTACTCCTTGTTTTGGTTGTTTGTTTGTTTGTTTGCTACAGGAGACACTACTGTTCGATGTGAACAACTGGATATGCTTCAAGATTGGCTGTCTGAATTCAGAAAATCTACCTCCTCCTCCAGTACAGCCAATCCAGAGGAGCTGGTGGCTTTTGATGTACTCTGTGGAGATCTCAACTTTGATAACTGCTCCTCTGGTAAGACAAGGTTTGCCTTTTCCTGGTGTCTACCAGTCCTGAAAAGGAATAGGAATGTTCTTGATCTCTATGGTTATAGCAGTATATCACTATATACTAATTATGCCTGGCTTTTACTAGGAAAAATTTAATTGCTACAGACACTTCTAGAATAGGTATGAGCTGTAAGTGTGAACTACTCCCCTTGGCTCATCACATGAGCTCTGTGGAATTATTAAGCATGATGGGTTTTAAGGCACAAAGAATGATAATTTGTGACTTGTGGTAGGAATAATGAGGACAGACCCAGTGGTTTAGCTTTACTTGAATTAGGTAGACATTTATTGTCCAACAGTTTTAGTTATTGATGAGAGACATGTACGTTACAGGATTTTTGTGGAGAAAAAGTAGTAAATTCATGCAGTTAAAAATAATTTGGTAGTACATATATACAGACATAGGAGACTAATGCTGCAGAGAGAATTCAACATTGCTGAATCAGTCTTGGAAAAAAATTAACTGATGCTATGTACTTTTGGTTTTTTTTTTTTTTTATTTTAAGAAATTAGTTTTTTTCTTTTAATTGAATGTTGAAGGTACTAGAAAAAGAACTCCACAAAACCATAATTAATGGGTGGTGAGTTCACAGAGATGGAAGCTTTTTCCAAACATGAATATTGTGCTGTGTTTGGAGCTGGCACATGGATCAGTGGCTGGGGCTGAGGGGCCACAACTGAAATGCTGCCACACAGAGAGCACAGGGCAGGTGCAGGGAGGGGGCTCAGCACAGGGACAGTGCCCAGGGGAGCTCAGGCTGCAGCATCCAAGGCGGGATTCAGCAATTCAGATCAGGGTTTGTGGATGAACAGGGGAATTTGGGAACAGCACCCACTGGATTCCGTAGTCTTTATAAGAAGTCTCAGGTAACTGAGGTAGAGAGCAACAACTGTACCAGAAGCAATTTTAACAAAAAGCATTATCTGATCTAAAAACCCCCAAACTGTTATCTCTAATCTCATTAGTTGTATCAGGCACTTGAAATGGAAGATTTTAGCAAAGTTGGAGAAACGTTTAACTGGCTAGAAAAGACCACCAGGCCAAACCCCAGCACTTCTCTCACTTCTTTCTAGCTCGTATGTACAACCAGTAAATCCATCACAACTTAGGATCCAAAGTAAACTCGGAATGGGCCGAGAGGTGCTGGCCAGTGCTCTGGCTGGTGGGGGTGAGCAGTAAGCGGCAATGGCTACAGAATGCTGCAGTCAGACAAACACATCTTAGGGTGAAGAACAATGCAGCAGTGGTGGTGAGTTTTTGAAGCAATACAGGAAGGAAATGGTCAATAAAAGCTCTTCAGCTGCCCAAGCTGCCACACAGGCCGAGGAGCAGTGCCGGGCAAGGGAGGCAGAAGCTGGGGACACAAATAGACACATCTGCTGTGATTTGACCATTTCACTTGCAGTATTGTTGGCTGGATGGAGTGGCCTGGAGGCAAAGGTGTCCATCAAGGAAACAAACAAGCTGCTGCAAACTAAATGGGAGGCTGCCCAGTCAGATCACAAACCGAGAGTGAATGGGCTCTGCAGCATGAGGAGAGGGAGATGGGAGTGAAGCTGTGAGGCAGAACATATGGTCAGGACTCTCCACCTGAGAAGTGTTGGCACTCTACCCAAGATCTTGCACAAGAAGCACAGAGCATAATTAATGCAATTCAGAGCTGTCTTTCTAATGAAAAAGTAAAAATAACAAGTTGCTTTTGCAAATAATAGTTGTAAACATTGCAACTAGTGCTAAAGAGGATTGAAAAACGGGTTATAAAAATTCATTCTATCTTTGCTATCGCTGATGCTTATTTACATCACCTTCCCCTTTAAAATGCACCCAGCCTGAAAACTGGAATTAAGCTGGCTATTTAATTTTTTTATTTTTAGATTGCTTTCTTTCCATATGTACTAAGCAAGATTAATGCAGTGTTTTAAAGTTCTCTACTCCCTTTTTACATTACTCATTGTTTTAGGGACATTTGTTAGCATTATGGGTTAATTGAGTATCTTAAGCTTTTTTAAAGCAATAATCAGCTTCCTGTAACTCTCTTTGTGATTTTCTGTATCCTTTCCCACTCCACAGATTGATACAACAGCTAATTAATGTTTCAGTGAATACCAAGCTTCTATTCTTAGTTATATTGACAGTACAGTTTTCAAAGATCTTTAGGTCCACAAGTGACCTTATGCTTATGACAAATTTTCTGCAATTCAGTTTTCCCCTCTCCAGCTTTACAGAACATTATGGCAACATTCGTGCAGGGAATTCACACTTAGTGGGAATGTTATTAGAGACTTACTTACTGTCATGTTGCTTTGAACTGATTTGTGTAAAAGTCTGTTATGTTTTTAAACCTTTTAGCATAAGAAAAAAAGCCTTCCAATCAGATGGGTAAAGTTTTGTGTCATCAGCTGTGACTTGTCGTGGTCAGTGCCACAGTTGTAAATTAATCATTTTTAATCTATCTTGGTTTTGAGGAAGATTCTGTAGACATATGATACAACAAGGGAAAACTTGGAAAAATGAAAAATGGCAAAGATTTCATCATCTACTTTTCCATAAACATTAAACAAACCAATTGGTTGCTCACACAGAAACAGCAATTCTCTGCATTGCCCACCTGGCAGAACTTAGGGAGGGTCAGTCTTCCAGTCATCTGCCACAACTCCAGGATTCCCTGAAAAGTTAGTTGTTCAATCTCTTTACAGTTCTGAGGATGTTCTCAAGACTGAGAGCTAGCTGGAAAGATGTAATGAGACAGACAAACCATCAGTCAGCTGTACTAAAGACTCTGAATAACAAAATGGCAAACGAGCCGACAGCTGTGAGCACAGCACTGCTTCACTCCACCTTTTTGTTCAGCGGAGAGATCAGCAGCTTCTTCACTTGGCAAGACCAGTGTTTTGCACGAGGAGATTTGATGTGATCCTTGGTGTGTGAACTGGGCTCTGTCAGTAAGAGACATAGCTCACAGTTCAGCGTTTTGTTTTAGATTTTATTTCCCATTTTCACACGTGCTCTTGGCACAGACAGTGACAAATACATGACAGCAGCAGCAGCAGCTCCAAATTCAGGTGAATATTCTGACAATCCCAAGAGAGAGCCGTCAAATGTTGCTAAGATGTTCTAACCTTGTAAAAGGTGTAAGTGCTGTAAGGAAGTTTTCAGGAGCTGTTTGCAGTTTCTTTGCCATTTAACAGTGGAATTGTAGCCGTTGGCATTTTCAAGTTCCAGTTTGTTTCCTGGCTATGGCGATTGTGTTGATAAGCAGCACACACAGAACTGGAACTTGCTGGTTTGCTCAGGGTCTGAAATGCTGGTGTGTGCATTTTTGTGGGATATCTTACCAAGTGATCCTAAGGAGCTTGATGGGCTGTACGCTTTCAATGCAAGGAGCACAGCAGCAACCAGGAAGAATTTAATTTAAAGTTGATAGGTCATGCTGATTGTGTTTAGAATGGCTTTAATGCTGTAGATAACATTCTAAGCAAATTATCAATTGCCTGTCCTTTCTCTTATCTGTTATAGCTTGCAAAACATTCAGTCAGTGAATTCTTCTGAAGCAAAGAAAGCATAAAGTTTTATCTCCAGACTTACTGAGATGTGTAAATATGCCCACTAACAGCCATTTCCTTTGCCATTGGGAAGCCAGCCCAGCTCTCCTCTGGGTGTTCTATCTCAACAAGAGTTTTGTACTGGGTAAGCCAAGCAATGGCAATGGCAGAGGGAGGAGATACCTTGGAAAACTTTCACTCAGAGCTAAAAACTAGCAAGAATAGCTTCCATAGAAAAGACTTTGTAAGGAAGCATAGGAAAGCACTGTTATTAGCAAGCATTTGCTGGAATTTCTGACCGAGGCAAGATCCTGCTGTGCAGTAAAGCTGTGGCTGAAGTGACTCAGATCAAACGTAGGTATTCATACCAAGGAGAAATGAGGGCTTGGTGCTTCTCTTGTGGCAGAACACACAGTTGTGCACAGGTTCACAGCCAGGAGCTGATGCGCCTTTTCTTGGGGTTGTTGTTTCCCTGCAGAGGACAAGCTGGAGCAGCAGCATTCTCTGTTTACACACTACAAAGACCCGTGTCGAGTTGGTCCTGGGGAGGATAAGCCTTGGGCAATCGGTAAGAGCCTCCCTAGCTCTCAGAGTGGGAACACCTCCCTGCCTGTCACCCACAGCCAGCTCTAAGCAGCAGCTGCTTCAGCTGACCAGCAGTGAGAATTTGGTGGAGGACAAATATTTATAAGGGGTATTTCTGTAACATAAATTTTATAGACCGTAACAATATCTTGTGGAATGATAATTAAGAACCAAACAGACATCTTGAACTTCCGTCCGCATTCTAGAACTCATGCATCAAGCTACCTGAATGCCTTCTCCACATAATGTACTTTTAAAATAATCTCTAGATTACTTGGAGGGGGAAAGAAGCCAAATTATTGTTTCTGTACTTTGTGCATGCAGTGAAAGCCTGCAGCTTCTGCTCAGAGTGTTCCATTTGGTGCTCAGTAAATACTGTCAGTGAGGATGTAACAGAGCAAATCAACTCTACGAACTTGTAAGGTTTGTATTATAAAAGATTTCCTGGAACTCTGAGATATTAATACCTGGTGAGACTCAGTTGAACTTGCTGAAGTTTTAGAACAGGAATGAATACTTTCTCCAGAGGAGCTTTAATAACTGTGAAGATACTAAAGATAAGTAGAACTTTTAAATAATGAGGCTTTACTCTATGGTAGGAGAAAAACAAATCAGAGACACGAGGGCTGAGAAAGTGGAAGTGTGGAGACATTTGTAAGGTGGCAGGCAGAAGGGAGGTCTGGAGAGAGGAGAAGTGAACGCAGTGTGCTCTCAGTCAGAGCAGTCCCCTCTCTCCCACACATCTGTGCCTCTGGAAGCTTCCCAAGAGGCACATCCCAGGAGCTGTGCTGCACACTCACATCTCCCTTTCCGTTTGCAGGTACCCTGTTGGATCCTGAAGGATTATATGATGAAGAAGTGTGCACCCCAGATAACCTACAGAAGTATGCAATTCCTAACCTTTCCGCATGTTTTAGACAGTTCTGTAAAAAGCAAGTTCATGGCTTGCTGTTTAACATTTCTGATGTTCAGATTGAGAGGTATTTTATGGACTGAAAACAAAACAAACAATCAAATTTTGCTCATGTATTGGAGGAGCCATGGTTTCCATGAGAGGCCGAGGGAGCCTGTCCTGCTGTCTCTGCAAGGGACTGGCAAACAAGGAATTTGCAAAGAAATTCAGGGAAATTTAAAGCAATTAATGGAATATGGGCTTTAAAGACATTTAAATGTTAAATAGCACTGTAGCTCTGGGGCACTCTCTAGCTAACAAATATTCTTCATATACACAGCAAACCAGGGTGCCACCTAGAACTGATCCATTCTCAAATTTTTCCTTGATAAACCTTGATAAAGCTTTACAGACATTTAAATTGGCAATGTCAGCTATCCAGAGAATTATTTCTTCATCAGCATTCTTCTCTGGTTTATAAATAAAATTAAGTATTTCACATTACTAAAATAAATAGGCCATAAAAGCAGCAGGGCAACCCATTCTTAATTATCTCTTTTGGGTTAAGCACAGCATACGTAAAACATCAGACTAGAACAACAGACTTGGTACAAATAATGAGCAAGTCATTTATAATTATCAAACAATTAATAAGCTAGATGTAACAGCCTGGGCCCTGGCACAGTCCTGGAAGCCACACAAGTTTCTGCTCAGAAAGGCTTCAAGAAATGCACACAAATAATCCCATCTCACAGAGATGATTGTCATCTTCAAGTTAAGCACTGGAATAAGATCATTTTCATCTCTGAACCCGGACCAGAGGCAGGCCTAGAAGAGCAAATTCCAGCACAGCTAAGAAAAAATTTAAATGCAATTTTTTCCAGTCTCCTCGTCTGGACAGGGGCTCACAGTTCTGGGGCTCACAGTTCCAGGCTAAAGGCTTCAATATCAGTGAGAAAAGTCTCCCTTAGCTCAGGTGCTTCTGGCCAGAATGAGAGATGATCCCTCGAGGTTTGGGATGCGGGAGTTTTGCTTTATGGCTCCCTTACAGTCACTGCTCTTGGTGCTCCTTCGCTCGCTGCAGCTGGGTCAGCACCACACAGCCAACCAACAGAGGGATGGGGCTTTCACACTCCAGCTCTAGGGTATTTGGGGCTAAAACCCCGTCGGGGAAAAACAAAGTTCCAATTATTTTATTCTCCTTTTCTTTGTATCCTACAAATCAAGACAGTTATTCTGATAAAATTCAGGTTTAGTTGTGCAACTCAGTCATAATTAGAAATGTTCCCTCAAACTGTCAGCATTTACCTGCCAGCAGGGCACAGCCAGCTGTCCTTCACTTGTGCCGACTTCCTGGAGACACAAACAGCAAACCCCTGTGCACAGGGAGGTGCAAGTTCCCAGCAGCAGCACATGCATGCACATTTACAATTTGCTTCCCTCATGTATTTGAAATTAATATTTCCCTTCCATGAGCACTTGTGCTGGTTAAGTGAATACCCAGCACTTTTTAAAAGACATAACTGAAGCTGAAACAAATTCATCTTTTAAATTAATGCAAATAAGATTTTTTGCAGTAGTGCTGCAGAGCTAATCAGCAGTTTCTTCTACTTTGTTACTTAATTAGCTTTGCCAAATATAAATACAATTTTTGAAAGAGGTCAGTACCATCAAAGAACTTGCTTCCTTGAACCTAGAAAAACAATCTAAGGAAGTGAATAATTTGCAAGAGCTCTTTGGAGAATCAAAATGGGGTGCAGACAATAAGCTAATTTAATGTGAGTTATTATTAAAACAAAGCAACACATAAAAGAAAGTTTACTTTCATAAACTGATTACAATAACCTCTAAGAACCTTCAATACCTCCCTGAGTGCAAAGGGGGGTTAAGAAAAGTTTTGATCAAATGACTACATGATCAGAGTTTTATCATTGTTACCTGCCGAAGCACATAAAGTGCACCCCGAATGTATCAATTGACCCAAACCCAGTCTGGCTTTGGCTTGCACAGCTGGGGCTGTTCCCCTCGGTGCTCCTTTGGCAGAGCTTTTAAATAGAACACAGGAAGGTAAAACACGTTTCCTTCAAAGTCCAACACAACAGCAAAACAACACAGAACAGCACAGGATTACTGCCAAAGCAGAGTGACAGGGACCCTTGTGGGGTACCTGGTCCAAAGTCACGTCCGAAGCTGGGCTAAGTTCAAAGTTAGATGGAGTTGCTCGGGGCCTTAACAGTCTTCTGTTTGAAACCTACAGTTAAGGTTTAAGCACCCAAAATAAGTATTTTAATAGGAGAGCAGCATCTTATTTCCTTGAACACAAGATTGGTACCTAGAAAACCAATTTTCAGTTTTGAATGCTTCTGTATGTGGCCTTGGGCCAGGTAATCTCCTTGCAAGGTGAAGGCAGTGCTAACACACCTGCTGAGTAAGTCCATGTGGAGGAGTTTGCAGTGTCACATACAGGAATCAAGTAAATTAGGCTGTCATTTCTAGTGAAGGAAGAGCTTGGGGTCCAAGACACAGTAATCTGATGCTGAAACCTGCTCAAAACCACCCACCATGTGCCCAGATGTGTGTTCCTGCAAACCAGTCCTCACCCATACCCTGTCTGTAAACCTGGACATTGTAATTTCAGGAGTTGCTCTGATCAGAATGGAGAGGTTTGTATCAAAGTGCTCAGGTTTGTACTAAAGCAATCCAGGAAACAATTTCCTCCTCTGCCAGTTTCAGCAACATTGGAAATCAACAGAGGGGCTCTGAGGTGCCTTCTAGCGCTGATAGCAGGTTCCCCTCTCAGTGTTTGTTCTCCTGGCTACAACGGAGCTCTGGGACAGCACCAGTGATGCCAAGCCTGCCACCAGGCTTTAAGAGCACTGTCAGCAGGTAGTGCAGCCTCATACTGGAAATCACATTTGGAAGAAGATGTGCTTTACAGGTTTAACAGTTCTTTGGGACTGGGATTACCCTTACCAGGAATTTGGAGAGAGCCTTGGGTAATGAGTAAATGGACAGGATGAGCAAACATTTAAACATTAAAACTTGTTTTGTTTGTTTTTTTTAATGAAACAGGGTGCTGGAAAGTGAAGAAGGAAGGAAAGGATACTTAGTCTATCCCACCAGCAAGAACCACAGTTCCAGTCAGAAGGGGAGGAAGGCATCACTGAAGGGAAACGGGAGGAGGATTGACTATATGCTCTATACAGAAGAAGGTCTCTACCTGGAATGGAAAGTGGTGAGTTTCAGAGATGCCAAAAAGGCTGTAACTTGCACAACAAACTTCTCTGAATGGCACTGCAGCCTGTTCTGCTTGGATTAACACTCATACTCCTGGGAGGACCTGCTGCTTTGCTATTTTCCACTTCTGCATGCAGGTACCATCTTTGTAAAGCTACTACATATCAAAGTTGAGATGAGTTTGAGGATTCCAGCAGCAGCACTGGTAGATGTACTGCTCTTCTGAAAAAACCAGCCAACCTTGTTGGTTCCTTTTAAGCTTTTGCCTAACTGTTTTGCCTGATGCTTTTCCCATGTCTGCAGTCTGAATGTTTTTTAATATTTTCAAGTGTCTGGATGTTCTTTTATGGCTATGAAAACCTACCTAAGTTACAGCTCTGCAATATGTAGGCAGAAGCTGACATGAGCTACCCAGAGAACTTATAGGGTGCAGTCTGCTTCCTAGTGTAGGGCCTGGCCTTGTAGAGAGTTCCATGATGAAGATGAGGAGCTCATTCACACGGGTTTACCATACCCTGCGCATGGATCACCTACTGCAGCACTGCAGACGAGTCTGCCTGGAACAACAGAGATGTTACTGCAAATGGAAAGAAAAGGTGCACCAGATTTCACCCAGACCAGCTCAGCTGGGGGCTACCAGTGGCTCACCTCGTCCCCTGCAGCACCCTGCCACGCCCTGCAGGGCAGTGCCCCGTTAGCCCAGCCGAGCCAGGCTGGCCCCACACCTCTATAATACGTTCAGGGAGGCTGAGTTCTGATGTGTGGAAAGACAGACCGATTTTTCAGCTCCTTTTCTTACTTTTGTTTTTCTTCTGCAGGAAGTGGAAGAGTTCAGCTTTATCACGCAGTTAGCAGGCCTGACAGACCACCTACCAGTAGCAATGCGCCTCATGGTGTCCACGGGAGAGGATGATCCTTAAAACTGACCAGCTCTGAGAGATTAGAAGAGGGAAACATGAATGATATTTCAAAAATATCAGAGGATAAGAATGAACTATTCTGGTGCCACGTTAGGAAAGATGACCAGACCTGACCTGGGCTACTCCCAGAAAGTATCAACAATGTGGATCTAAAAAGGGAAGAAATGGAAGGGGCTGTGGCCAAAAGCCACTGTCACAAGTGGCTCAGGCAACAGGGCAGGCCTGTACTACAATGCTTTCACTGTGGACCGAACGGAACCAAGATGGAAGTCCTAATTCCTTCTGAACCAGTGCCATTCTTACTAAAACATGTTTTTATACTAATATATAGCACAATTTAGTTTGTACTTAGTCTGTGAGTTAGTGCCGCTCAATGGTTTTTTGCATCATTTCTTTGTCTAACTACGAAGCTGCAGCTTTTTCTCTTTCTTTAGCCTGTGACAGTTGTAGTTCGTGCTTGCAGCAGCCGCATGCGCCCGCACTGCATGCACCAGAGAGGAACCGGGCAGAGGAGCCCTGGCAACGGCAGCAGGGGAGGCAGGGCACAAACCAGACCCAGCCAAAGCGTGCTGGGACTGGCAAACCCTTCCGTCAGTACAGGTAGACCTTAAACCAAACAACAACTCTCTTCAATTTGCAGACCAGTATCTTCCTGTCTGATTTAAGGATAATTAAAAGATTTGGAATTGAGACTTTAAGAACACAGATCCACCCTTATTCCAGCTGTGTTCCCACTGAAATTATGAACTGTTTTGTCTGAATGATGACTCCAGAATCAGGCCTTCAGCTTTCTAAATGCAACTTATTCCCTTAAGAAGAAATAGTTTCCCTGTAATGTCTTTTCTTTCCCATGTGTGGGACAGTTCTGAATTATGGTATGGGATATGTATGTTACAGTAGAGTGAATAGATTCCTGTAGTACCATTGGTAACACCAGAGCCAACATTCTGCCTTAGCTAGAAAGGGTAAGTGGGAAATGAATTGTAAAATGCATGCTAGATATAGAGTAAAAATAAACATAAGCAACATTTGGGGGGAAAAAGGTGTAGAACAGTGTATGATTGATAAGGCAGAATAACCTGACAATTTTCTGAAGGAATCAGTACACTTAAAGGGGAAGTAGAACGTGGCCAGCTGGAGAGTAGAGAATAGAACTGTGACTCTTGGCCTTAGGTAACTGCTTCCCAGGAACAGAGGCTGTTTTGATGTCTGTGAGACGTGATTCTCCATTTCTTTTGCACTCACAGACTTGAATGGGGGTCTTGCCATCTGATTCATAGGTTCTTTCCACTAAAGCTCTTCAAATGTGGGGCTCCCCTCTGCCATCTTGTCCCCATGACCTGACCTACCCAGCCTCTGTAACCTTAAAAAAAAAAATGAAAAAGTGAGAATCAGGTCCATAACGAGACTTGGCATTTTTTTTAGGGATTTAATTTCAGAGGGTTTGTGTTGTTGGGAGAACAATGAGACCCCTTCTGTTTTAACCATTACTTAGTTTCTTCTGCCTATCTCCTGTTCAAGTTTAGTGTTATTTCCTCTTGCATTACCAATTCCTTGTGTTAAGAAGAGTTAACCCAATATTAGATGTACTCCGTTAAGTAACCTGTTTTAGTTACGCTGCCCATAAACTCCTGAGGACGCTCTTGTTTTGGTTTAGTTTACACCTGCTGTGAATCAGCTTGAGCTAAATCAGAATAGATCTAAATTAGAAATCTCTGTCTGCACAGCCTCTGGTACTTGCTTAGTTAGCTACAGTAAACCACAGAACTTGTACTTAGATCAGCCTGATTTTGCAAATAGCGAAACTCTTAATAATCATGAGAGTACAGGACTACGAGTATTGGCTAATTCCAAGGAGGCAGCAAGGCCACTGCTCACACTCTCCCTCTGCACCTGGTCTTGACACATTTTATGCCTCGTTTTCCAGTCCTGGGGTCCCTTCAGCAGAGACTGCCTCTTAAAAGTGTACTGTGCCAAACCGTGGGGTAGTCTGAAGTGTAACCCACGGGGACTCAAACATGGAACCAGACTCAGTTCCCCTTTTTATAAAATTAGGAATTCAAGTTTACAGAATCAGAGACTTTAGTGTACTACCCCAGTGCACCACCAGTTTCCCACTTTGTATGTCTGTCTTTATACAGAGGGTGCACAGATGTGCAATGTGTTTTTCGGGTTTCTTATTGCTCCACCCAATTCACAAAAACTTGTACCCAAACCAGTGCTTTTTAATCCTGTTTTGTACCTTGCTTGTATTTTATTAACATTTTTTAAAAACCCAAACAGTACCAGTAGCAATTTGTGTGCTGTCCAGCAACTATTTCTCAGTAGTAAGACTAACTACAAGGTACGGTATTTTTAATAGTTTTCCTAACAATGTTAATTACAATTTGATATCAATTTCACCAAGTATCCGTTGCAGGAGCTGAATTTGACACTGTGTGGGATACAAACATAAAACTACTGCCAAACAATGTTACATTATTTACAGTAAAATTAACATGGTCTAAATTACTTTAAAATTTGTTCTGTGGCTTTGTGCTGAATCAAAAATCAGCCACTTTCGTCAACTTTTTGAGAGATGTTGAGAAATGTTTTTTTCAAATTTGAAGTAAACTGTTTTAGATTTTGATGTTCCTAGTTCCTCAGTGCTCAAGAACTGGCTAGTTGTAAAATGTTCTCTTACACAATACACATACATTTAACCAGTGTAAGTAGTTCTTTCTAATTTACTGTCTTAGGGATGTGACTTTGCAAGGGAGTGATGCTGGGAGGTTCAGCATTGTGGCACCACTGTACAGATGCTCCTTGGTTTTTTGCATTGATCCTGTGCCTTCTGATGCCTCGGCAATGCTTGCAGGGGTCAGAGAGTGTCTGTAGCAGTGAGCTGGAATGAACAGGCTTCCCCTTCCAGGACAGTGACCTCCGGGAGAAAAACGAGTTCTGCCTACACCACTCCAACCACCACAGGTCCGTACACCATCCCACAGAGAATCCCCTCAGACAGTGCCTGTACTGGCACCATATCAATCATCACAGGCCTTAGGCAGACACTATAGAATTGAATATTTGCATTAAAAAAAAAAAAAGGGGGCAGGGCTGGGGGGTGAAGAGACCACGCCCGGGAAATCAAACCCTGGAAAGCTTTTTCAGATGTCAATCCTACTTTGCTTATGGATAGCATGACCCAATTTATAAGCAGAATGTTATTTATAAGAAATCAAGTTAAGCTTACTCTACTATGCTTATCCCACTTTGTACTGGGATTTCAGGCATCTTCAAGAAGTGAGGGATAAGACTTTGCTTGGTTTATTACCTGCCCCTCACCAGGAATACTGCAGATGAAGTGTCATGTTTTTATAAAACAGATAACATCTGTTTCTCACGTTCAGTTTGCATTTTACAACAGCACTTCTAGAACGAGTGAACAAAAGACCCAAAGAGGACAGCTGAAAACCAAGCATTTCCAGAAGTTTTGAAGGTGTCAGGTCCTGACAAAGTTGGTAACTTCAGATCACTCCAAAAATGCACCCTAGAGACAAAGCCACTGAGCACCAGGGAGGTAACATCCATCCTCATGCTGAGGGAAAAGGCATTTAACTCATTCCAGTGGTGCCCAGTTTTATTCCATCCCAGCCTGGACACTTGGTAGAAGCTGCCTAAAATGCCCAAAGAGACACTACCAGGGCCTGGCTCCAGGAGAAGCCTGCAGCCCGAGGAGGTGTGTCCTGCTGGCTGCAGGAGGAGTTTACCTGCCTTGTGCCACAATCATGACAAAGTTTTATCCCAGAAACACTCTCAGTTAGTCTGGCCAGACCCTCAGGCCTACTTGTTGGCTAAGACAGTAAGATTTAAGGAACATACAATTCCAATAAGTTTTGTTTAATGGCCTTTGTTGGGTGGTCCAGACGAAGCCAATCCGACTGTCGCCAGGTTGGGGTGTGAGCTACCCTGGGTCACACAGCAGCACAGCAGTGTCAGCACATATCATCAGCTCAGAAATGAAGCAGTTTTGCCTCCTCCTGGCACTGCAGGACGAGGACAGAAACACAATTCAAGCACTTTGATAACCTCCCAGTTTTATCCATTATGAGGGTCAAATTGTTACTGAAGGTCTCACTTTTCCATGCCATCTTGTTTTAAATATAATCTTGATGCTTTTAAAGACTTGTATTATTGCTGAGGTTTAGAAGTCCTGTAATAAGAATAACCTTTTTTTATTTCAATGATTTTTCGGTATTGTATCCTTCTGGAACCTAATGTTTTTATATGGTAAGCACACACCTTCTGACATTTTGTTATAAATGTATTAAAAAAAAAGGAAAAATTTAAATATTTTCATTGGTTTCTTTACCTGCAAGAAAACCACAATCACAGACCTGAAAAAAACAAGGTATTTTAAACAATATGGAGGGGTTTTTGTCTTTTATTGGTGCTGAAAGGAATAATTGGTTGATGCAAACAAGATAATAAAATTTCAAGGCTCAAATGATTCTGTGCAGTCACTTTCTCTGGTTTTGTGATGTGGAATCTGGTGTCACCAACAGAGATCTGACTCCAAATCACAGTCTGGTGGGTGGGTCAAGTACATCTTACTGTGCTACACCTGTTCTGGTGAACCTGCAGAAAATACAGGGTGAAAGAAATGAGTCCTTTTAACTCCCCCTCCACTGCCCAAACACCCCCTGCACAGACACCCCGGGCAGTTTTCCAGGTGTGCAGCCTTCCTGCAGAGCATTCCCCCTGCATCTCACGCCAAGGCCCCGCTTCCAGGACAAGGCTCTGCACTGCAGCCTGCCAGCACTTGGCCCCAGACTGCAGAACCAGGCAGGATGCAGGTGCACAGCTGGGCACCACAACAGTGGTCTGGCCCCTGAGCTCAGGGAGAGCAGGTTTTTATCTCTGTGCTGTCCAGTCAAAGATAAAAAACACACATCACACCCCCTGTACAATTGTTGATTTAACAAAACAATGTCAAGAGACAAGAATCCATTTTACTGGTTTAGTCTTTCTGAACAGTCCTATAAAAGCCAGTAGGGAAGCCTCCTTGAAGAATTTATTTTCTCCACAAGCAGAAAGGATGAAATCAGTGGAATGCAAATGAGTAAGAAAAAGCACAGTGCACAAGTTTCTTGTCATTGCCTCAGGAAGGAACCACCCCCTCCTGTGAGACAGGACATTAGAGATGGATTTCTGCAGCTTTCTCCATTGCTGCACAGGTGATTTTTGTCTGCATTCTGGTGCTACCATAGCATTATACTTTGACAGACTTGATTTTCCAGTGGTAGATTCCTAGAATGCCTCTCTTGCAATTCCTGACCTATTTTCCCATTGCTGCAGTTTGTTATTATGTGAGCAGCTCGTGAGTGGGTTCCCTTCTATGAAGTGCTAAGGAACTAGAAGTGAAAACACAGTAATTTCTTGGATTTTTGCATATTGCAGACAGTTATAAGAACAAGCACAGAAAACTGCAGCTGCTTCCTGCTCCCTGTGCCCAGGAGTTGCAGTGTAGTTCATGATGAACTCGTGCCCACAGCTGCCTGTGGGTCAGCACTGTAACAGCACTGCCATCTGCCTCTTTGGCTATCTTACAGACTCTCTTGGCAAAGCACCTATTAAAACACAAACATCCACTGAAATCCCTGCTCAGAATGCTGCTAAAACCATTATTCTTGTAGCCCTTTTCTTTAACTATTTAGTACTTTGGTGTAGCAATTCTCCTTGTTGCAGCGATTGAAGTGGCTCATCTACATTTTCATGACCTTTCAGAACACTATTCCAGATTTCCCATCTACCACTCCTAAATCTGTATGCCCATTTTCTTCCATACTTTCCCTGACATTTAGGGAAGCCTCCAAGAAGCCACTTGTGAAATCAGTGTGTGGGGCTTGCTAGGAAGACTGGCAGGAGAACAAGAATCCTCTTTCTCATCTTTTACATAATGGTAGATTTAACCACTGCTCCTTACAACCATTAAATGTGGACAGGAAGAAACATGCATTAATTGAAGGAAATATTAGAAGAAAATGGGAGGAGAAGAAAAAAATCTGAGTAGTGACACAAAAAGATCATGGAATCAACATTTACCTTAGGATGTATATTCCTCCTCCCCAAACACCCTCAAAACTCCTTCCTGAGTCTGATAAACATTCCCTACTATTGCAGATCCCATGAGCTGCTGAGGTTGTGCTCAGAACTGATACCTCCCCTGTGGTACCAAGAATCACATCTGAATGGACAACTAATCAGAAAAGGAGATTAACTGCAGTATGAAAATGCTACAGCTTTCCTGTGTGCTTTAAAGGATAACTGAATACAACCAGAAAATAAAGGGGCATTTTCCACGTTACTATTAATACACCAGCTTTCAGCTGGCTCCCCTGTCTGTAAATGATGGAATTCCTAGAAAACAGCACCTGCTTGCTCTGCCCCTCTGGAAATGTCTGTAAGCTGATGCTTCACCTTCTGTTGCTCCCACAGGAGCATCTCAACAACTCACAGAGTGCCCATCACTGCCAAACCCTCTCTTTCCCTTTTGTAAGTAAACCTTTGATGTCTCCAAAGCCAAACCCAGCAGAATAACTTCAAAGTGCTTCAAGTGCCACAGTATTCAGTAGCCAGGTGTGTCAGAATAGCCTTTGTAAACACTGCAACAAAAGCCTAAAGCTCCATACAGCTTTCACTGTTACACTACAGCTGATACACCAGGGTTTCTGCCAAGCTCTGCTATAGCTCCTCAAGCCACAGCAGTTTGTGTCCAAAGCAACCAAAAGCCTTAAATGTCCCATTCCCATTTGCAAATGATTTGACCCTTCCAAATCCCAGCAACGAGATGCGTCAGTGTGCTGAGCTCAATAGAGACCTTAATGTGATCCTGAGTGCTGGGCTGTCATTAGGACATGGAATATTGATATCCCTGACCACTTTCCACCCGGCTAAAATGGAATTTGCCTCACAGATACACACATTAAACACTGTATTAGCCACTAACTGATATAAATCCTTCTGCCTTAATGAGACCAAACGGAAGACGGTGGCCAAGACACTGCAGTGCCAGACCAGGGAAGCAGAGCTGCCTGCAAAGGACAGTGTCTGCAGGGCAGGGGGGACAGACCCCACAGATGCGACCTGAGACCCCACAGATGCTGAGCAGGACAACTCAGGCAGAGTTCAGGATGCAGCTGTGCTAAAAACTGCTTTATTCCACAACAATACTACTGTAATTTTAAGATTCTGGATTCAGGGATGTCCCATCCCTGGAAGTGTTCCAGGCTATGTTGGATGAGACCCTGAGCAACCTAATCCAGTAAATGACATCCTACCCATGACAGAGGGGTTGGAACTTGATGGTCTTTAAGGTCTTATGTTCCAACCAAAGTCATGCTGGGATTCTGTGGATTCAAACAACTGAAGGAGTTTCCAATGCTGCCACAGCATCACACGCTGCAGGGTCTGCTCAGAAGCCTCTGAACACTTTGGTAGTGTGAAGTGGGAGTTCAGAACCTGAACTTCCCCAGTGTATCTGATCCCACCACAGCGAACAGAAAGAGATGAGCATGATAAGGGGAAGATGACATCTTTCCACATCAAATTAGGTACCTTTCTTCTCATTAAACAGGTTTGTGAACTTCTAAATGAGCAGAGGATTTTCAGTTCGAACACCCAGCCCTGCTACACTTTGGGTAATGTCCTCACTACCTTTTCAGACCTACCTAGGTATAATTGTTACCTTCTCTATAACAGGTTCTTAAATACCTTCTAAAGGCCAATCCAGAATTTTGAATACCCAGAAAAATCCAGCTGGATCTTTCTCTGCATTTAAAACACTTCTCCTGAGGTCAATTGCCACACTACCACCAGCTCCAGCAAAGCCAACGTGGAATGCTTTATATTGCTTAGTAAGGACATCAGGGTATCAAAGAACAAAAGGCAGCTGCAAGGTCTGCAGGACACCAACCACACAAAAATCCCAGGCCTAGCATGGTGCCAAGCACTATGCTAAATGTATTTCTACTGAGAGGTGGTATCACACAAGACAAACTAATTCTCAGTATGAAACCTGGTCCATTATCTCAGCCCCAAAAGCAGACTGTTACGAAACAGGTATTTTAAACTATTTTCTGTTACTCCTCGGTTACATTAAATTCCTCTTCCCATTGTATTCAGCCAAAGTTATTTAGAGCCACAGCAAACCCAGACTTTTAACCAAACTTGTCTTGTGTGCCACAATAAGCACATAACAAGAACTTCATGCTGCAGCCACTTCATTATAAGTGTTCCTGAAACTCTGTGCCACTTTTGAACTCACAGTGCTTACCTGGTGAGATCTTTTTGCCCACAGCTGACCTGAAGTGTCCTTTCACCTCACTGCAGAAACCTCACCATGCTGCAGCTGTGCTCCAATGTCAGAGCAAATTAGAAGCTGTAAATGTAGCATTCATTATACACTGGCAGAAAGAAATGCTGAGTCTGGTCAAGCACTGGGCAGCAGCTCCACACTCAGTATAAGAGGTCCTTGTCCTGGCCTGGATTTCTGGGCTGACAATTAGAAGAAGGTTTCTGACCACAGGACCAGAGAAGATCAAAACCAGTTTCCAAATGACCACAATGGAATGCAAAATAAACAAAAAAAAATTCCTCTCTGAAACCCCAATGCTTTTAAAACAGAGCTGAATGTATTTTTACAGAGATTCTATGCATGAGCCCAGCTGCAGAAGGGATGATATAGAACAACCCAGAAGGTCCCACTCAGTCCCGTGTTTGGTTTGAGGACAGGGGGAAAGTACAGAATTTCTTCTGCTTCTGGGTTATGCTTATTTATAAGGGAAGCATAATTATCTGTTTGGGACCTTCAGTTTATTATTAAAAAAACCTCAACACTGCTATTTTTATTCATGCTTTAAACATGGACAGAACTGGAGCTTACAAGCAGAAACCCTTGAAGTATGAATAGCTGCCTGTCAAGGCTCTGTGTGAGAAGCCTGTACTTAAAGCACAGGAGGCAGGGGGGAGTGGAAGGAAAAGGAATGGGAGGAGATACTGGATCTCCAGACATACTGCAAAGACAGGAGAACATCTAAAAAGATTTTAAAAATGCAACCAAAAAAGTTAAGTACATTAAGAAAGATTAAATGGCCCTTAATTGCTCAGGAAACATTCCCCAGAACACACACTGCTGACTAGTTCTATTGGTGACAAGCATGACTACACCTTGCCTTTATTTTTAGACATGCTTTTTTTGTTAAATCTTATTTTAAATGTAATTATTTGATTAGCTGTTGCCCAGCCAACCCAGGGAATGCAAATACAGACTGTCTCAAAAAGAGAGTCACAGCTCTCAGCTTCTAGGGGAGGTAAACAATGGAGCAGTGTATCTCATTCCTGGCTAGAGGCAGGGACACAAGTGGAATATTCTGCCTGCAAGCAAAGGGATACGGGCAGCAGCATCCAAGAAAGCAGCAGGAAGCTGGCACTGGATGTAAGGCACAGATGATCTCCTGTGAGAAAATCCCAGTATTTATTCAGGGCCTGCCTGACTGGCACAGGGACACAAAAAAAATGGCACCATTCTAAATGGAGACACATCTGCCATGGAGGGAGCCCTCAAAGAGAGTGGGATAAACAGCACCTGAAAGGGCCACATCACATCCTCACCAAAACCTCCCACCGATACCTGTGCTGCCACTCTGGAACCAGGAACACACTGCCAACCATTTCTGTACATTAACACACCCACAACGGGGCACCAGGAGCTCAGCCTGGCCACTAACCTGGTTTGGGAAGCACTGCTGGGATGGTCTGAGGTGCTGGGGCCCCTTTTGGAAGGGAAATGCTGCTTATGCCTCTACCTTGCTGCTTCATTCATGTCATCTGTGAACATGACATAACCCCCTCAGCCTGGCAGCACTGCACACAGATGAGACTGGCCTTGACGTGCCTCCTGTCTGTGACAAGCACAAAAGAAAACACACAAAAATTAAATGTTTTGTCAGTACGGACCCATGAAACCTGTGGAGCAGAGAACCCTGCTACAACAGACATAAACACTGTTTTGTATTGAAATATGAAGGCGTAAATCTTTCCTAGATATTTCTCTTCCTTCTTCCCTTTTTGAAGAATTTTTTCATGTATTTTGCAGGATATGTGTCAAGATAATTCAAGAAAAGATAAAAACCTAACATTTAACAAGTCAACAGAAGTTGACTTCATAGTTCATTTATTCCGCTGTGCAACACAGAAGGAACTGCTAGTTTTTGTTGAGCACTAGTCAGTATTAGCAAAAAGTGAAGGGCCACAGCAGGGCAGGAATCTAAACCCCTGAAATCCATAAATAAACTTATTTAACACACGAAGGAGAAGATGCAGCTTCCCTAACAGTTTCATACAAAACAGAAACACATACTGAGCCATCATAATGCAATATGCCAGCCCAGTTTTCAACACAGGGCCATAAGGTATCAACACACTGCCTCCAGCAAACCCTCCATCCTTCAGCACGCAGTCCCGGACACTTGGGATTAGTGCATCTAAAGGCACACAGGCTGCACGAGAGAACTGCCATAACTCACCACATCTTCCCACAGCTAAGGCCTCTTCAGTGCATTCAGATAAAGCTTTGGCTATGTGCATCAATTCCAGAAGCATAAACTTTAGAAGAAACGTACTTCTATGCAGAAAGAGCTTTTGCTGAAGAGAGGTTCAAGTCCCTAATTCTGGCAGACTTCCTGGCTTGCTTTCCCGTTGGCCTCTGACAGCTCTGCTCTGCTCTCAGGACCAGCCTGGCCAACAGAGACATGGGAGCTGCAGGAAGGAGAGATGGGCACTGATTTTAAGCAAGGCCAAGGCTCAAGAAGAAGACACGCCAACAGGGTCACTTAAGGGCCCATCACCTAAACTCCACTGACAGAATGAAACTACTTGAGTTGGAGTCCAAAGACCATTGTTACTCAATAGAAACAGACAATGAGAAGCATTATGGAGAACTCTTAAACAGCATCAGCTCACAAGGTAAGAGACACAAAACACCAGTGCTGATTTAAAACCGCAGGAACATGAGCAGTCAATACTAAAGCCACTGCCTTGGCCCTCAGTACCATGTCCCAGCATGCCAGGACACACACGTGGCATAACAGCCAGCAAAATTAAATGGTCTGAATATTCTCTTCACACCAGTTCACTACCCCTGTGTGTTCTTGGCTCCCTCAGGCTGGAAGTCACACAGACACACTCAACACATGAACTTTGGTTTCTCAAGTCCCACTATTGCTCACAAAACACAGCCAGCCTCTCGCCCAGCTGCTCTCTCCCTGTGGGCTGGCAGCAGGAGCTGACACATCTTATTCTGGGTAGGACACAGCCCAGCTGCTGGGATGCACAGGGAGGGGTAAGGAGACTGTGTCCATCCCCCCGTGCAGCTCAGCCCCTCAGGAGCCCGGCGGGAAGGAGTGCTGGGGCACGATGGCAGCTCGGGGACATCCCTGGCCAAGCGTCCCCCTGGGCACCGGCCCGGCGGAGCAGCCAGTTCATTCCCAACTCTGGATGCACCCCCAGCCTTTCCACCCCGTGTGAGGGTGCCTCATCCTCTATCATCAGCCCCTGGGCACAAGTGACTTTGCTGCTGCCTGTCAGGCAGGCACGGGATGAGACAGGCAGACCCACTGTACAGTCCCTCCAGCCATTCCTAGAAACACTGCAGCTGAGCAGGGATATGGCATTTCGGAGTGCCGCAGTGAAGGCTGTTTGTCTCTCCCTCCCACCTCATTCATTGCTGCAGCTCGATTTATTTGCTGATTGTCAGGAGTGTGTGTAATTGGTTTCTTAGATACCCTAACAGGAAGCCAGCAGGCGCCTTCTGTGAGGACAGATACAGGATCCACCACCCTGCAGAAGCAGGAGCACACTCAGTAACCTGCAGCACCCACCCCTTCTCCCAAAGCACGAGTACATCACTTTCCCAAGGGAGTGATGTGCAAGGCAAGAGAGAGCAGAGGCGGTGGGACAGGAGTGAGGCACAATCCACAGCAAAGGGACTGCTGCAGCTCATCATGCAGCTGCACTTCAGCAAAACCCTGAGGAGGAACCAGAGGTTACACGGCCAGTCTTGTGTAACTTAAGGCTAAAATACCCTGGCGACTGTGCCCACATCCCTGTGAAGAGCAGCCAGACCTCTAACTGCAGGGCTTTCCCTTGGCACTCAGGAAGATCATCAGCTCTCATTCATTCATTAGTGCCCTTGTCCACGAAAGGGGCATCTTCAGGGCTCTCAAATCCTAGACAGAATCCTGCTGGGGGGTAAAAAAAAAAGTGGGTCATCTTCATGACAGCTTTCGAAAACAAAACCAAAGCTCTATGGCTTTGTAAATATATCTATATATATTTATATTAAATATGTAATTTCTACATAATACAAATATATTTTACATGTACGTTAAAACCCAGGTGGTTTTAACTACTGAGCTATCCAAGGATTTACTGCCTCCGAGCCTTTATCTGCTGCATCTCGGTCAAACCTCGTAAGGCTGCATCTGAAATCACACTGTGCTAAGAAAACAAATGATTAAAGCAGAGCTAGGGAGTCAGGGGATTAGTCTATTCTGCACGGCCTTGAGCAAGTCATTTTTAGCTCTGAGGCTCTAATCTTATAGTGAGCCTGGGGCAGATGAAACACTCACACACCCACACAAAGCACACTTTGGTTTTTTCTCATTTGAAAAATAGAGATGACAGCACATACCTCTCTGAGAAGCATCTTAATCACCAATCTGCATTGAATGCTCGGAAATGTGAAGTATTACAATGATTAAGTACCAAACCAAATTAACATTTTGCAATGCTATCAGAGTCAATAAGGTAGAATGACAACACAAACACCCATTGTATTCAGCTCACAATCATCACTGGAAAAATCCAACACTAGGAAGCTCTAATAGCCTCTTCCCCCCCTAACAACCAGCAGTAACTACAAATAGAATACAAAAGATGAGTGACTAAATGAATTAGTCCTGAACTGCATCCTCTATCTTGTTAAATGCAGGAAGCCCACACAGAGCACTTTCAAAGGGACTAATGAAGGAGAAAAGCAAGCTCCAGGATGTCAGTCCTTGAACTGCCCAGCTTTCAGACAAAAGGTACCAGTGCTGCAAATAAAGGAACAAATCTTGCAGCTGCTGTGACTTAGAAAACACCCTTTAAAATGCAAGACTTGTCCTTCATTAAGGCCATGACAACTTCACTGTCCAAGGAGTACTATTCACTCTGTGTATTCAGCATGAGACAGTTTGTTGCCTGCCTACTTTAACAGTAGGTGCAGGTCTGGATTAGATTTACTAGCAGTTGTCACTTTTTGCACTAGTTTTCCACTTCCATGCATGTATGTACAGTGTATCTCATAACACCGCAAGTGGTATTTGCACAAGACAGCTGCATTGCAAGGCTCTGCATTTTCCTGATTTATAATGTGCCAGAAATTTAGAAGCAGGTTCTCAGCACCCTCTTGTGGAGCTGTGCTGTGGTAACTACCACATCTTAGTAAAATTTCATTGCAGTTCAGAACTACAGAACAGTTACTTCTGCAGTAAAGACAAAATTGAGAAGTTCAATGTGAATGGCAACACTTGGTAGTTTATTATGACTTTTAATATCTGACTAAAACCCGTGTCTTACATTAAAAAAAGCTGCCCAGCTATACGCTGGCTCTATTGCAATATCTGAACTGTAATACTGTTAGTTCAGTGCTGGCAGAAGATCCTGTTTCTATTAGAACGTGCATCTGTGCCTGCAGGCCTAGTCAGGATCAAAGCTGTTGTCATTTAGAAAAAAAATTGCCTGTGGTGGCAGCACAGAATAAGTTCCTTCCAAGAGAAAATAGGGTTCTTGCTCTGCTTATTAAGATGCCCGAAGCCAGCAGCTCTTCCAACTCAGAACATCACTGCAATGCTTCTGCCAGCTCTGGGAACAAATGAAAGGCTGAATGCTGCTCCTGGGTAATGTGTTTTTTTGATAAAGTTGCTTTCCTCCCTCAAGTGCGTGCTTGCAGTAAAATGCCCTCTGGAAGAGGACAGAGATAGAAGCAGTCTTTTATTTTGTTCTTGCACACATGTATAAGCAATGGCCAGTGTCCCTCTGTAAGCAGCTGTTTTCCACACAATTTACAGATCACACTGGGTTTTTAAGCCCAGCCTGAAGAATTCATGTAAGTAAGGGAAGACCGATACGTACAATAAATAGTCCTAGTTACACACACACGTGGTAAGGGCTTGCCTCAACATAACAGCTCCCAGCAATTTTAACCAAATCCTTAAAGCAGTTGCAGTGCCTGTCTAAATGCACAAGCCAAACCAGCAAGCATTAGTGATGTAATTCACTCACAGTGAATTAGAACATGCAGACGGTTTCCTGAGCATATCCATTAGATTTTGCTCCTCTAAGGAACCCACAGGTGCTAAAATATGCTCAGTATTCCATCCTTCTAGTGGTTTGTTTATTTTCTTTTGGATAGCAGCAATGCAATCTCTGGTCCAGGTATACTGGAATTTGAGATGTTCTTCCTTATATGCACACAGCACACAGCTCAGCCCTGGGAACACAGTTCTGCAGATTGCTGCTACTGCATCCAGCTCCTGCCCTTCCCTTCCACCTCACCCACCCCTGAGAACCTCACCAGTCCCAATCTCATAACACTGCAGGGTTTAACAAGGATGCCCCTCAGTCACCATCCCTAACATCCACTGCACGTAACTTCAACTTCACACGTAACTTCACTGAGAACAAAATACAAATTCCCATCAGTGTGGGTTTCTTCCCTTTGGCATTTTAACAAATTTATGTTTTATTTTTTCGCAGGAAGTACAATTCAGGCACATCCATACACAGTTATCTTTGAGAAAGTTAATACTATACAGTAAAATACTGTGAATTTGGTTGTGTTTTTTCCCTATCTTATTTTTTCAAACATATAAATTCTAATATTTGCTATTAGTTTATCTATATTGCTATTAGTTTTGTGTTCCTTATGGAACACTATAGTCTTTTGCTGCATGCAGAATGATCTGTGCAGTTAAATGCCCTTTCAGAAGCTATTCCTACTGCAGAACAAGGCTATTCCTACAGCAGCTCAGGCTTTCTGTGTCAGGCCAGACACAGGAGTTACAGGACACAGCCAGGAGAAGAGCAGCTGTACAATGCCAGCCTTTTTCAGCCTTGCACAGCTGTGCCAGTGCCTTTTTAGAAAAAATAAAGGGCCAAGGCTTTACTATTTTAAAGGCTTGGCCATATTATCGTTCCCTTTACAACTGTACTGTGTACAATACATCACAAACAGATTTGCTACCATACTTTCTGTGGGCTAGGCAGTGTATCGAAACTAAAACAATTGTTTCATGAACAGCAACCTACATATTCCAGCAAAGTCTGCAAGAGATGACAGACTAAAGTTAAGCATCTTAAAACTGCAGTTTTGAAAAGTGAAATTCACAGACCTCAGCAGGAGCTGCAGGGTTTCTGTTCACCAGGAAAACGGATCTAAAACCTTAGGAATATTTCAGATGGCTTGTGGGTCTATAAATATGATCACACCATTAGGAAAAGGAAAAATTTTTACTCACAAGAATGATGTATCATGGTGACCAGGAAAGCAGAGCAGGGGAGGCTCCTGCTGCCTCGTGGCTTCTTTATGGTATTCCTTGCACTTTGGTCAAGCTGCTGCCCAGAGGAAACAGGAGTAGCTCTGGTAACTGTTATCTCTGTGGATGGCTGACATAATTTGGGACCGGCAGGACATTGATTTTCTAGCAAAACCTTAACAGGTGACACACACACAAAACAGATACACCAATTGATTGTTCATCTAAAGCAGAACTCATTTCACACAATGCCATTGCTACCAACGTGATCTGGAGAGCAACGAAGGAAACCTCAGTAGTGGATATGTGCTACTGCAGAGCACCTTACAACTCAGCCGAACTGGCAGGTATTATTTACACCTCTGATGGAATGAGTTTAGGGCCACATTTTTAATCACACATTGAATATTACATATCTCATAAAGATCTGCTTTTTAGACTACAACTATTTTTCTTCTGTTTCTGGTCAGACTACCATGAGTTTGTCACTTCCAATTAATTTGAATATGTACATTTTCTAATTTCCAGTCACAGCTTTCCAGATTTTGGTCACTGTTTGGCAAAGGACTCTTCAGAAATGCAGCATCTCAGAACATCAGCTCCAGCAGAACATCAGTGCACCATACTTTAATTCACTGGCCATTTCCACTTAGAACCAGCCACAATTTGGAGAAGTCTGAGAGCAGCTAAGCTGTTTCCTTCTGCCTATTAAGAGTACTAATATGGCTATGTAGCTTGACTTGGGATTTTTTTTTTTTGTGCACTTTGGAGATTATTTCCCATTTTACAGTGACAAGAGCACAGCCTAGAAATAAATGTGTTCAACTCACTTTTCTCTAATGTCAGTGTAAGGTCTCTAATGTCAGTGTAAGGTCTGGTGTCCTCATCCAATGATATGCCATGCAATAATCAGCTGCTATTGTCAAGTCAACTGTTTTGTACCTCCTTAACACTACGTAAAACCTTGAAAGAGATGATTAAAAGCATGTGTATATATGTATATAAACCCTGACAAGAATACCTATGCCTAAGAAATGGTTCCTCTCTACGTCACTAACTGTTTTTAGAAAACAAATCCAAAAAGGTTAGAAGTACGTTTCAGAACAGTTTGCTCTCTGAACACAATGAAAGAAACCCTTTGCTGTACAAAAAAAAATACTGTATGTTTATTATAATTTGGGAACATGAGCAAAAGGAAAGAATTTTACAACAGCTTAAAATCCATGGCAATCTCTCCTGTCTTTGTGTCAAAATTTATAGCGTATGTGACAGCAGTAGGGTCTGACAGAATTTCTGATTCAATAACAGAGCTGAAGAAATAAACAGCTTGCTTGCAGTGGGGATTCCATTCACAGTTTCCCTACAGGAAAGAGTTAAAAGTGAAAGCAGTCAGAATCTACAATATTATTATTATACAGTAACAATGCAGCAAGAGTTCTTGTGCCCAGCTGAGCACACAATGATCAACAGTTATCATTTACACTGACATCCACTCCACTATGGAACACATAACCTGAAATACCAACTGCTACACCACACACTGAAGTCACTGAGTTAAAAATGGATTTGGTCAAGGAATATTGAGATTGAATACTAAAAATACTTACTCCTTCCTCTCCAAATTTTTCCTTTTGTTAAACTGAGATGAGATTATTTTGACCTAGCATCCCATTTGAATTCTGAATTTGATTCCAAACTAGCAAGCATTTGGATGCAAACCAGACTCTCCCATTTTAAGGTACATCCCCTGCTTCCCGCAAAAATATGAACAGATATTTTTACTAATTCTGACGACTCAAACAAAAACTGTATTCAAACAGTGTAACAAGGGGCACTACACAACCCAAGCAGAGACCCACTGCAATCCTACAGACTTTGATATAATAAATTAGATTGAAGATATACCTTATCATTTGACATTTGCATCAGTCCTGTACTAACAGAGATATCAGCAGCAAGATGATATTCCATCCACAGAACTGCTCCATGGCTCTTTCCTTTCCTGGGGAGAGGTGCAGGATAAAACCTGTTACTTTACACAATCCTGGCAGCTTAAACACTGCACTGGTGTTTAAGTGAGAGCTGTAAAAGCATGAACAACTTCTTTCCTTGAAAGAAAGCTGAACAGCTGACTGAGTTGGTAATTGGGGGAAGAAACTTTTAAAGTATTTGCAGATATGAGATCTAAAAAAAGGCAAGGAAGAGAACATGTCATAACTACATCTGCTCTGCAGCACAGCCACTTAACCAGCACTGAGTAACATGGCATAAATTACTTGGCATACGCTGAGAGGTTCCTTTAGAGACCCCAGTTTCTACTGACTCTGAATTTCGAGGAAATATTTACCACACACACCGTGTCACTTCAAGCGCCTGCTCCACAAGGAGGAGAGGCCACACCAGTGTGCTGCCTGTAAACACAACTGCTGCAAAGGCACAGAGACCCCACACAGATGGCCCTGGAGTCTATGAAAGCTTGAATTTTGTTTAGTGAGAAACACAGCAGTGTTCGAGCTATGTAAGTTCTAGATAGTTAAAAAATAAAACTTTCTTGTTTTTTAATTCTTAACAGCATTTCAAGTTTGAACAGAATTAAGTACAATCCACAGTTATAGTGGAAAGTACCTCAGAAGATGTGGCAAATATAAAGATTGCCAGGATTACAGTTAGAAGGAAGAATAGCATATACATTAAAAGCTATTAACTAAATAATTTTAAAGCTATTAAACATATTAATTTATTAATTATTAAACACAATAATTTGACAAGCAAAGTAGGAGCTTCTTCTGTAAGAACACAGCAATATGCAACAAACAGAAAGATTAAAAACATCCAGGTAATGTTTTATTTTCTCTAAACTATACATTAATCTATTTAAATTTTAAATCATGGTGACAGCTAGTAAAATGTTAGTTTTTTAAACAGAGGCCTATTATCTAATCTAATAATATCTAATATTATTGTATTATTGTTATAGCCTACTGTGAATACCCACAGGAAGCTGGTGTCTGAGTGACTTCCACAACCTTAAGTCACATTATTAAAAACTGCCAAGAACATTTGCACCAGTTGAGTGTAATACACTTAAAAGAGCTCTAAACTCAACTCCTCTAAAGAGCTTGAATAAGAGGTAAAAAAATGGATGATGACAAGAATATTTATTGCAGTGAGAAAACTGACCGTAAGAGATTTACAGAGCCCTCTGTGCTGAGACAGTGCTGTGGAACAGTCTTTGTGAAGTCAAATGTCAAAACTTCCTGAGGGTCTGAGAGTGACTTGCAAGGATATTCCCACAGTGGGTGAGGTTCTGCTTCCTTGGATTCCCTAAAATTCAGAGAATCCTGAAGAAAGGAAGGAATAAAATAAACTGAAAACAACAGAAATGCAAACCCAGAATGTTTAAGCAATAAAGCTGCAACAGGGCAGGACTGCACTTCTTAGACACAAGAGAAAAAATGTCCTGCGTGTGTGAAACTAAATGCTGCGACTGGGGCCCTCAGCCCTGAAACAGAAATGGGCACTTTCAAAATACAATGCATTGAATTTTTTTTCTCCCTCAAGATGAATTCCCCTCTACAACTGCCTGTACTCCTCCACAATTACTGTAAAAGTAATCTCAATGCCAACTCAAATATGGATATTGACAGCACAGCTCTAGAAACTGATACAAATAAGTCTCAAACAATGGTGTGCTGCCTAATACACAAGCTCTTCATCAATCACTAAATGCTTTATTAAGCCAAACTGAATTTTTGTTTTGCTAAGACTTGTGCTGCAACTAATTTTCTTACTTTAATCATATCATCCATTGTCTGGACATCAAAACCTTCACAAGTGCCACATGGACTCCGGATTCTCCATAAGTCCTAAAAAAAAACAACAGGATTTTGTTTGGCTTTATTAAAGGAAACAGGAAATCTTAAAATAATTTTAGCTGTAGCTTAGACACTCAATAGCAAGCCAGATAAGGACTTTTTACTATGCATATATTCCTAAACCATTGCAACTACTTGTCATTGTAGGCAAACACTTCACAATCTTCAGGTACAAAGTCCTTAATAACTGAAAAAAGTAAGTTTATAACTTAAGAATCCTGCCTACAGTCTTATTTCATCCATATCTCATTTCAAACACTCATGTGTGGCAGAGTATCTACTTTATACACATATTGTATTTATATATTACATATACAATAAAATATCTAATTTTGTAAATAATCACAACTGTCACATGCTTCACCAATCTCCAATCAAAAGAAATATCTTAAAACATGCAGCCGTTTCATTTCAAATGGCAAAATTACTTGAGTTAATTTGCTGACAAGAGATGGCTGAAATAGCAAAATTCACCCTTCAAGATATCAAATATTCTTTTCTCAGGTGGTAAGTACAAAACATATTGGACAGTATTAAGATGCAATAAAGTTGTCATTTAAAAGCCCAGGAAGAGTACTCGGTTTTAAGTGGATTTGTGTAAGTATCTAAGCAATCTCACCTGGAACTCCACAATCATCATGTGCAAAGAAGCAGACTGAGGTAGGACAGTGACATTGCTGGCAAGGTGAGTGCTCACAGCTGTCCTGGCATACCAGAAATACAGGTTATGCCACGGCAACAAACTCGTCGTGAAAAACGGCTCTCCCACAAGGACAGAAATCTTGGCAAAGAAGGGAAGAGATAAAAACCATTGTAATAAAGAACAACAACTCATAATACAGGCTGTTTAGATCTTCCAATAGCTGCCAGTGCAATATATTAAGTGAAATAATCTAGATAAAAACTTCTACTGCTCCCTAGGGATTTAATTACTATATACTGCATGTACAACACACTGGACATTGTTCTGTGGGTTTAGTTACCACATTTTAAATTCAATTTTCCTGAAACAAACTTTGTGAGAAAATATTGCAGCTTGAGTTCGGAAGGCTTTGTAATGAGCCATAGAATTCTGAAGTTTTAAAGTATGTTATTACTTCCAAATAGATTGCAATCTTCTTGAGTGGCCTGTGAAAGAGCTGCAGCCTCGTAGAACGTGCAGTTAAACCAGCTAAACTGCCTTAACAACTGGGGCAATTACGTGACAGGGAAAGTCAGACCCTTCAAAAACAAAGCAACAACTCTCCCACAGTCTTTAGTCTCCTTTAGTTTTAGTGGCACATGGTGTGAACCATTTATTCATTACATTTTATACGAACTGGGATATAACAGAATTCATTGTGGTTATAATTCACTTTTACCTTCTGTTCCCTACCAACCCACTTGAAATTCAGTATACTGGACAACTGTAACATACCTTTTTATCTTCCAAATGAGAAGGTTTCAGCAACTCAGGACGTGCTTCTATTATTTTAATTTTATCTTCAAGATGATTTGCTTTAAAAAACTAAAATCAAAAAGTAACACACTGTCTTTATCAAAAGCCACAGTTGAGACCAAAATAATAATTTTATTGAAAATAAATTAGAAAAGAACCCCAGTAGCCAAAAGAAATTTTAATAAAACTGCCTGCCATAACTCATGAAGATGATACAAGTCTATTCTTAAAGGCTGCATTCACCTAGAGCCAACGTGTCCCACCTAGGGAACTAAAGCACGTACCCTCAGTATTCTTTAAATTATCTATGTAAAAAGGCAGGTAACACAAAAGTTGCCTCACCTTCAGCCATTTATACTTTGAAGCTTATGAGAAGGCTAACCAAGAAAGGTAAGAATCACTTCAGCTATGAATACACTGCATATTTGGCTTTTCTTTGAGACCAGGTTTGGGTCCTCATTTGCCCACGATTCCCGGTTCTGCACTCCTGAGCCCAGGCTGAGACAGACCTCTTTCAAATACACCGTGTCAAATAAAGGAGCCACAGCCCAATGATGACTTCAGGAAGCTGCTTCCAGTCACTTCGTAGGCAGCAGCTGCCTCTCCTGAGCAGCCTCCACTCCGCTGGCAGAGCCTTCCGCGCCCTTCCCCAAGGCAGAGCAAACAGCAGAGCAGGCATTCCCAACTCCCTCAGCTGGAAGACACAACTGCTGGATGCTGCTTGCCAGGTGAGACTGGTGCAAGTTTTGGGATGCTCTCATCAGCCCTCAGAAACAGCCAGCCTGGCTTTTATCACCAAGGCAATGGCAGCAGCAGAGCAGCAGCTCAAGCAGACAAGCCAAGAAGAGATCCAGCTTTAAGAGAAAATGGAATACTCACTTTTTCCATGACAGAACAGGACACACCAGAGTTTTCTAACGTGAACACCTAACGAAAATACACAGTTAGTCAAACTAGCTTTATAGCTTTTAATTGAAAGAATATGTAACTGAAGAATGAAGGAACATTTATGATGCCCTAGTGAGCACAGTTCATCAGAACCATGCATCTGTTCCAAAGCCCACTATAATGAACTTTTTTAACAACAAAACACCCCCAAAAACTGCAGGCTAAATAATTCTGTTTCCACAGCTATACAAGAAAAAAAACCTCAACAGAATGCAAGTATTTATTTTCCATTTTTAAGTTGCACACAGCACATTAACATTTGTTCTAAACATGTATTTACTCATGAACAAATGCAAGCATATTGCCAGTGTGCCAAACTGTAAATGCTGCTTAACGTGACCTGACTGTGTCAGCTGGAAAGAAGCCTTTTGCAGTAAGAAAAAAAAATTAATTTTTATCCAAAATTGATGAATTGTTAAGCAATACGCTACATTCCTCAGGATTATATTACATTACACATTCCCAGATATTCAGTTCAACTCTAACAGATTTTAATTTCAAAAGCCTTGTGACATCAAGTAGGGCGTTTATGTAAGTGAGACAGCCAGGCAGCTCTCAGCTATCAGTTACACACAGACTCAGTATTCTTACTGCTTCCTATTTGGCTCTCACAGATCTTCCACTCAAGACCAGACAATAAATGTAATTATAGAATTGCAAACATAAAAGAAGAAAAAAACCCTGCCAGACATTTAGGTCCATCAAACGAGTGTTTCCACAAGAACAAGATACAAGATGGCAAACAGGAAGCAGTGCAGAATGAGGAACAGCACTTTCCTTCAAAGCTACACATTGCAAATCTGGTAATTATTATCTTCCTAGACGTCAGCTTGATCAGAGATGAATTTAACCTTCCCTTCAATACAATGTGAGTCTATTCCTCACTCGTCCTTCAAGAGGCACTGGAAATAGTTAAATAATGAGCTGGAAACGAACGACGTGAGAGACAAATACCCAGCTAAAATGCAAAGATCTGAAAAGCAGGATGAAGTACTGTACCTGTTTTGCTCCAAGATAGTGAGCCAGCACAGGCAGCAGACTGCCATCACTGATACAAAGGCAAACACTATCTGTTTTCAGAACCTATGGAAAATAAGTAGTCATTGTTACTCTTATTCCAGAGGGAAAAGTTTTCCGCATTTTATTCACTTTCATATCAAGCAACGGTAAAAAAACTCTCATGTAATGCCCTTCGCTTAGGTCTGAAAAAGTTCGCTCAAAAATGTATTGGATGTCTTTATTCAGTTACTAATACTATGTCTAACAAACACACAGAGCTGCTACAAATTCTATGCAAAAATGGCTGCTTACTATTTAAAAATGTAATACTAAAATTTTCAAGACCAAAGTGTAACTTACATCTGCTGATGGAAGAAAAATATACTTTGTGAGGGAAGTCCTTTGCAGGGGACAAACAAATTCCATAAATAATTACTGCAAATAAACCAGTATGTGAATCCATCAGAGAAACCAATAAAACCTACAGGCAACAAGCACTCACTTTCCTCAAGGACTTGATGTATTGGTGTGTTCGGTTCTGATCATTCAGCTCCCCAAAGCGGGGCCTGTTCCAAAGCAGATGAGCACGACACCTACAGACAGGACTCTCCACACGAACATCTGCTTCATGCTCCTCTTCCTCTGCTTTATTCTCCCCTTCACTGTAAAAAATTTCAATGTAGCATCAACTACAGCATCAGGATCACTGTTTTTGCAAGCAGGCACATTTGTGCATTTTGGCTGATATGCATAGTAATGCATATGAACTCTGCTACTTTTTCAAAGTTACTGGTTCTCCAGAGACATTTTCGTAACTCTGCATTTCCAAATGAAGAGAAGCCAAAAAGAATTTTCATCTTCTTTAGAAGACAGAACCTAGAAACCCTGCCCACCTTCCCACTAACTGTGATGGTTAGGTACTCTAGGCTTTGCTCTTTCAGCAAACAGTTACTTGTTTGGATTCCTAAGTCAAAAAGGCACAGCAAATTCAGACATTCTAAAGGTAGCACTGGTTTTAAAAATGTTAGCTGCTACTGTCATCACAACATGATTAAGCTCTTTTTAATCTGAGCAGAAGGCAAAAATCTCAAAAAGACAGTGCTGACTAGAAAAACAGAAAATGGAAACACAATGGCAATTATTTCACTTCTTTACCTGTATGCCACCCCAGCTGAGCTGTATTTTAGGATTTCCAGGAATCAACCATGAGTCTTTCATGTTCCTGTGTCACAGAATGCAACCAGGTACAAGGCAGGAGGTTGCAGTCCAACTCTGTTTTTATGCATAATGTGTATTTTCCACCTGTGCACTGCCCATGAAGCAGCCTTCAATAGTTTCCTAGTCTTTAGATTCTTATCTTGCTCTTCTACAAAAGTAGAGCAGCAAATACTCCAGCTTGGAGTGAAACAGCAGCATTTTTCTCACACAGATTGTTACCTGGCTTTCTGCAGGTTGTACCACACAGAGTACTCGTCACGACAGGCAGTCAGGTACAGCTTCTCACCCTGCAGAACCGGCTCCTCGTGTGGAAGGAAATAAACACACTGCATCCAGTGATCTCTCCACTGAAAAGGGTTGATATACAAAACCTTAGGAACTCACTCGTAAATAGCAAATGGAAAGTAAACAAATAGCAGGAAGTCAATTAGGAAGAATGGGCACGACTTTGAAAATGCAAGATTGATTTAAAGAATCTCGTTCAAGTCAGCAAGGCTGAATAAAGCCCAATATCACATATTGAATAATACTGATTTCTTGCAACAGAGTAAGCCTGAGACCATTGGCTTGCTCACTAGCCAAGTTTCTATTTCAAGCACATGAAAAACAATCCAAAATTGCTTTGCATTTATTAATGTTGTTTCACCTCCACAGTTCTTTTGTGTTAGAAGCCTGTACTGACTTGCTGACAGCCTCATGCACCTAGAATTAGGTCACTTAGGGTCACTCTAACCACAGCACAGCTACTTTGTGTTTCAAAAAAGCTGACTTTTGCACTGCAAATACCCCATGCTGATCAGTCATTCTAAACTGACTGAACACCTCCAGTTTGATTTGATAATCTCAAATTTTTTTCTGAAACATGCTAAGTGTAGACAATCAATCATTTTGAAACTTCCTTTGGATTAAGTTCATACTACTAGTAAATACATTCACACAAAAACACAGGAATCTGACTTAATAGTGGTAGTGTTTCTCTAATTATCCATATCAATCCAGCATTTTCCTACACCAGCCTCTTCTTTTTTTATGAGAGTATAAACATACTACCATGAACATAACACTTATTTCGAAATTTAATAGAAGAACTACACGGATGCAAACCACAGACTAATATTTTAACCAGAGATAGAGACTAGTTAAGGAAAAAGATATGGAAATCTTTATTTCCTGAGAGTGAAAGAAATAACAGTATCTGGAAGACAGCATCAGTCTTTAAGCTTTACATAAAAGATTACTCTTAACTTTTAACATTAAAGAAAACCTAAAATGGGCACATACCATAGCTAAAATGTCTACAGTTTGCATATTTAGCATCTTCCAATACATTAAACATTAGCAAAGTTCCTAAGCAATTTAAGGCAGAGCTGCTTAAACCTCCCAATACTCCAAAGAGTTGCTCAGTCACCTGACAATGGTATCTGAAGGCTCAGTACTTTACCTGCAAAGCAGAACTGGGTTGTACCCAGTAGGGAGCCATTGTGCAATTTATCATCCCAGAGGGGTCCATGTCAATATCCCACCAGGAAAGTACAATTTGTGCCTTGCCAGATTTCACAGGCTCCAGCTGCACTCTATAGTAGGTAGAAGCACTCTGTACTGGCTTACTGAAATCCACACTGCAGAGAGTGAAGCACAAAAATTGCAAAAAGAAATAGTTCAGCATTCTTCAGAAATTCTCACCAGCTTCTTAAGCTGAATGCACAGCTTATATGCAAGGTGTAACAGGATAACTTTGGTTGAACAAAACAATGTCTGCCTTACCTGAACATTGTCACCACATCACTAAGGGTAGTGAAGTCACTTGAAGGCATCTGGTTCAGTTGGATATCACAAACAGAAGGAACACCTGGACAGTTCTCCATTTCTGAAGGGGGAACAAGAATTTTTTCACCATCCTCTGCTTCAACATGAACAGGAAACAGTTTCTTCCAGGACCACATTCTTTTGGATTCCACTAACTGGACATACACTGTTGCCCTGTGAGGTACTGCCTCACATCCTTCCTGAGTGTTCAAAACAAAGCATAAACACATTCAACAAGTTTGACTTATTAACATGAGTGAGAATTAAATCAACTGAAATACAAATGCATTTAAAGGAGCTTTGAAATCTAAAATACAAGTTATTTTGGAGACTTCTGTAACATCAGAGCAATTTGTCTCTCTGTGAAATACAATCCACGTATCTATCCTGTTCAGTGTGGTTCAGCAAGGCCAGATTACTTCATTAACCATACAACATTATCAGTTTACTAGCCTCAGTCAAGCTTGCATTTCCATTCTTGTTCTGAAATAAGAGATTTATCCTGAGCTTCTCAAGGCAGAACACTAGTAAGCTGTCAGTAAGCTGTCAACAATAAAAGAGAGTTGCTGATTGCCACGAGAAAATAAGAAAAATAATGGCTCAAACATTTATGCAAGGACAACTTTGTATCCATGTTTAAAGACTAGAAAATAAATATGCTATCCTAAAAATCCCACTATGAACTAAGAGCCAACCATGAAGCCCAAAAACAATGCTTTTACAGAAGAAAGACTAATTGCAATTTAGAGTTATACATGAAGAGCAGTACAAAGTTATGGAGTGCTATTGTCTTTATACGGTGTCTTTTAAACTGGTGCAAGGAAACCTGGAAACCGAAAAAAAGTTCTGCCATCCTGATTTTAATGAATGGAAAATATTAGAAATAGTAAAGGAGTAAGCCCTAAAATTTTACCTATAGATTGTATGTCCAAAAAAAGATATACTAATTTAAATACAGTGTTTAAAATATTTTAACATGCAAAATGCATATGGAGTAGTAAGAGCATTACAGGAAAAAACAAACAACCAAAAATGAACCAACACCTGGGAGATGAAGCTCCTCAGATTTAGGAGAATTTAATTTTTTTAAACATCCTGGGACAAAGTTGTTATTAAGGAGAGCTTCAAATCAGAACTGGATGCCTTTCTGAAAGACATTTGTTAACATGCAAGTTATTGGTTTCAACACAAAGCAACTAGGTGTAATTTCAGGCCTGTGATTTGCAATATGAACTCAAATAGCTTTATTCTAGAAATGAATCTAGTAAATTATTCACTGAATAAGAAACTAGCAGAGCTGATGGTGTATTTACCAAGGGATACAGAAGCCAAATTTCGTATAATCTCTATCCTACTTGAAAAAAAGGCAGAATAATTCCTCTACTGATAGGTGGGACACATTTTCTATTTTCTTACCTGTATAAGATATTTGTGTGCGTGCTCATAGGTTGGTAAAGCTCCTTCTCCTATCAGCTCTGTATCAAATAATTCTGTCACCAGGATGTTTGCCCGACACTGCATATCTCCATCTAAAAGACACAAATTAATATTGTAATATTAAGCCTTTATGTAAGTCTTTCAAGAAGATGTTACCCTGAAAACACACGTAATTAAAAAACTTATTCCTGTTAGAGAATCTGCTGAAGACTGGAAATTATTTTCCATTTGAAATACAAACGGGTACTGAGATATTACTAGAACACTTCCTTTTGAAGTAAATTTCCAGTGTTACTTTCTAGAGCATAGGGTAGGAAAAGAACTTTAAGATCAAGTCCAACTGTCAACCCAGCACCATCACCATGTTCACCTCTAAACCATGTCCTCAAGTGCCACATCCATGTTTTCAAACACTTCCAGGGATGGTGACTCCACCCCTCTCCTAGGCAGTCTTTTCAATGCTTTACAACCCTTTCTGTGAAAAAATTTTTCCTAATCTCCAACCTAAACCTTCCCTGGCACAACTTGAGGCCATGTCCTGTCATCCTGTCATTTGTCACCTGGGAGACGAGGCCAACCCTCGCCTGGCTACAACCTCCTCTCAGGCAGTTGTAGAGATAAGGTCTCCTCTCCTCTTTTCCATGCTGAGCCCCTCCAGCTCCCTCAATGCTCTCAAAGCACTTGTTTCAATTAAAAAATGTATGAGGAATAAGAGTAAGATATATTCCTGCACGGTTTTCAGGTACTTGCTAATTTTTTTAAGCCTAGCCTATTTTTCTCACCTGGGCCAACTGTGACTTCAGTGGAATGCTTGTTGATTACTTTGATCTTGTCAGAAAAACCATTTTTCTCCACTATCTTCACAGCAGCATTAGCCATGGGCTTGAACACCTGTGAACAGCAGGAGTGCAACAAAATGGTACCCCTCACATCAGCTTTCAAAAATGGAAGGGCACCAACACAAAATGCAATATATTTAGTTCTGAAAAAAATTAACATCTTCTGTATCTTTTCCTATGTTTGAAGTCCACTACCATGAAACAAGGCAACAAGCCTCGCTTGAAAAACTCAGAGCTCCACTGTTAGAGACTATCAGCTGTTTCCAAAAGCTACTCCAATTTAACTTTTGAAACACAAGAATACACATTAATATTGTAGCATTTACATTAAACAAACTTACTTCTTTGTAAAAATAAAGATATATATACATACGCCACGAGAAGCCTCTAGAGACTTATATGTTCTGAAGACACTATGTCAATGAAACCAAAACAACCAGCACTGAAATAATCACTGAAGTATGCCAAAAACCTGCTTGTATTAACAGTGTAATTGTGAAGAGCATTTTTGTTTCCTTCAGAACAAAAATAACAGAGATAGTACATAGCCTGAAAATAAGAGCATCACAAAGAATGTGCTGAATACGTGCAACCCCTAACAAATGCTCACCTCGATTGCATAGCAGAAATCTGCCCCGGCCGAGGCTGCCATCATGGACAGGAGCCCTGTGCCAGTCCCTATGTCCAGCACAATTGCTTTCTCACCTCTCTCTTTCACTCTGCTCACTGCAGCACGAATACCTTGGTAGTATTTCACATTCTGAGGAGAAGGAAAAAAAAAAATCAGCAGCCTTTTAACCATTTATGGTTTTAATTTTTGTGCAGAAATCTTGCATTCTCCAACTGTGAGTTTATAATCAGAAAAAGGCCTACAGACACTCTATGCCATACAGCCACACCAAAGCCATCTTCAGCAATAACAACTGTATCTGGCAGGATCAGTCCATTTAAAGTACATAAATTTTTATCACAATGTTCATATTACCATTGGTCAATCAGCCATTCATAACATATGTATGATTTCCAAATGTGATATATTTTCCTGAGAAAATGATAATAAGATCCATGGGAGATACTACAGGTTTTCTGATTAATGCTACAGTACTGCAGTTCTTCATCCCTTCTAGGAAGGAGTATGACTCGCTAATTTTGCCCTGCAGGGTCACTCAAATAGTCATATTCTCCCTATGGCAGTACAAGAGCTGAAGTATCTTGATTTGGATTCCTCTCTCCATCTACTGAGAAAGGTTCATACATGAGAATTAACCTGTGTAAATCCTGGCTTTTGCTTACACATCATTAAATGGAGCTATAAGCACACCAGCATCAACAACAGGAAAAAACCAAATGCTGTCAGCCACAACATACAGACTGATATATATATGCTTATATTTCCTTTATAACAACCTACTGTAAGACTGTAATTCTTTTCCAAATGATTTAATCAACCTTTCCAAGGAATACAGAACCTTTGAACATTATACATTTGAAAGGTCTGCTGGATCCCTTTCCGAACAATTCTAGTTAACAACTTTGATACATATAATTCCAATAGTTGCTTTAATCACTCAGACACAACTTGCTGTCTCTACAAAGCTTATCAAATGCCTGATCCCACTGACATGTCTTAATTCATTATGAATTCAAGACTCATCGTGGAGGCACCACAAAAATCTTCCAAATGTTATTGATGGAAGGCTGACTTAATGGCTAGAGGGAAATGAACATTTGAACAATTCACTCCAGACTTCATCATGCCTGTACATATGGTAGAAATACCACAGAAGAATAGACTTTATTTATACTCCTATAAAAACTAAGAAGCCCAGCTTCACTTTTACAGCCTTTGAAGTTTCATCTAATGAGCTCTCTGCCAAAAATGTCAAACACAGAACAGCAAAACTGACTATGGAATATAAAAATGTTCTGCAGTAAACAATAGAACACTAAAGTCAGATGTAAGAAGGCATCTGTTGATCTAAGATCAGGTCTGATACCTTGGAGAGTACAAAAATGTGACCATTTAATCTTCCAGCGAAACCCATATAGTCACACAGTGACAGCTATTCAAGAGAAATGAAATGGCTTTTTTCCCACCATTCAAAAGGGTTTTGCCTCTATACTCACTCTGTCTTTATCGTGAAGCATATCTGCATAGCGTGACCTGCAGTAAAAGATATTCCAGTTAAGATATTCCAGTTAAAATACTCCATTCTGCAAAGCAACTGGTCCCCGTGGCCCATAAACGCACAAACAACTGACACACTCTTTGAGGATCTGAAGTGTTCCTCAAGTCTAAGGGATCATGCAGTTTCAGTGATCTGCACATAAATGAACTCAGGAACCACTGGCACAAATCCTCTCCACAGCAATGGACCCAAGGCACAGACCTACGGACAAACAGCTGAGAAGCGGCACCTGAGGCAGACGTAGAGTCATACAGAGCAACAAAAGACTACTAATGTCCTATCATTTTTTCACCAAGACTTAAACTTCTTTGGTTCTCATTTCTTCACGGGCTGCACTACTCAAAAATACCCCAAAATATTTCTCCCCACCTTGTCTGGCTGTTACACAAAGCTCTTAAAAAGCTAGAACAGGAACAGACGACTGGCAGTTATACGCTGCACTGGCATTTAAAAGAAATTTAGTCAATGGATTTTGCCCCAAGTCAGTCACTCTCAGTATTAGGATCAGCGCCACAGAAAACATTTTAAAAAATTTAGAAGGAAACTACTTGGAGAATGGTTTACAAAATCCTACACTGACAGTTCTGCCCTGTACACCACTGGGCACATTTACTGACGTTTAGACTATTTCACAGTCTGTTCACCTCATGCCCTTGGAACTTCTACAAAAACAGACCCCCAAATTGTCATTAAAAAAAAGTTGGATTTGCTCACTTTTTGGTGTCTTATAATGGAACAACAAGCTGCTTTTCTAAGCATACCTTGCAATCTCCTGGTGGTAGTCATAGTCCTCACCCTCTTCTAACCACTCCATCGAACCAGTGGTTGGATTAGCTCTTCCACAAAAGGTCTTCATGATCAATCTCAATTTATATTGTATTATTTATGTATTGTGTGCAGCTTTCCTTTTGCTTCAATATAATACACCAAATACTGTCTGTGAAAAAAACCCAAACCAACCATGAAACTTTCAGTAAACACAACAAACATCACTTTAGCGCTGGCTACTTGTACATTTCCCCCACTACACCTGCCTTGGCCAGGAATACTGGTGACCGCTTTAAGCTTTTTGCATAAGGACATTTTAAGCTAAAATCTGTCACCTAGTCCTACGCTGGACGGGGACCCTGAAGATCATCTGGATCTAAGCCCTGAGAACACAGCGCAGAAAAGAAACCAAGACAGCCGTAAATCCTTATGGAAGAACATCCCGTAAGTGAACGTCGGGCGGGCGGCGGCCCCTCTGCCGGAGCCCCCACATCCTGCCCGAGGGGGCACCTGCGGACCCCGCGCCGAGACCGGGACCGGGACAGGCCCGGACCTTCCCCGCCCCAGGAACGAGCTGTGATGGGGGACGGCCAGAACGTTCTCCACCATCCCCTGCCCGGAGCCAGCGCAGCGGGCCCGAGGAGCCGCGGGCTCGTCCCCTCCTCAGAGACACAGGCCGGCCCCTCCGCAAGCCGCGCGTAGCCACCGCGGACCCCGCGTGTTCCTATCCCGGACGCCGAGTGTGCCACCCCGGCCCCCGCGTGTTCCTATCCCGGATGCCGAGTGTGCCACCCCGGCCCCCGCGCGTTCCCACCCCGGACGTCGCTGTGCGGGCGCTCCCGCCCCTTCCGCGGGCGCCATGGCGAGCGCGGCCGTGCTGCGGGTGCGGCGGAAGCGCGGCGGCCCGGAGCCGGCCGAGGCGCTGCTCCTCGCCTGCAAGCGGCGCCGGGCCGAGCCCGTGGAGACCGATCTCTTCAAGCTGGTGGCGACCGTGTCCTCCAAGGTACCGGAGCCGGGGCAGGCCGGGGCGGGGCGGAGTGGGCCGGCCGGTGCTCCTGGAGGGGTTTGGAAAGCACCGGTCTCTGGGTGCTCCTCGCCGGTGTTTCAGGCTCCCCTGTGGATGCGGTGCTCTGGAGAGTAGCCCGGCCCCGAGCAGCGCTGTCCTGTCCCGGTAACCGAGGGCACGGCGGCTCCTCCTGCGCTGTGACAGCCGCGGGCAGGGCAGGACCATAGCTACGGGCCACAGCGCACAGTGACCACCATGACAAGCTGTGCTCAGCACTCGCTTTTCTATACTTAGAGACTGTTCTTCACTTGGAAACTACAGAACAGTCAATATGTGAAGCTTGAATTTCTGCTGTGTGAGATGCTGAAGATGTTATCCCTACAAGGATAACAACTACCATCTGCCATCCAGCCTTTTATATTGAATAAGACTGGTCTGTCTTGGGAAATGGTCTTCTTAGGACACTGTAAAGGATATTACGCCCTAAATTTAGGTCCACTGCAGTCTTCCAAAGGCATGTGTTTTTGTTTGGAGGGTTATTCTGTACCACAAAGTCGTTTAAAAATCAAATTGAAACAGTCTTAGGACTTTTGTTCTGTATCTTCTGCTTTCTTTCCCTCATAACAAGAGAATATTATGATTGTTATGTTGCTTAAAGTAATAGTAGAAGTTACTTGGATGTTGTTAGGATTATTTGTACTGCAGTTCTTCATCCCTTCTAGGAAGGAGTATGACTCGCTATGTTGATGTTATCATCATATTCCTCCTCCTTTTTGTTCCTTTTTCCCAGAACGAACCAGTTCAGAAGTATGTTAAAGATGCCATCACGCGAGACAAGGCAGCTCAAAGCCTGCGCCCCTCTTTAGGCAGCACTCAGCGAATCCTTCAGGAGCTCCGTTCGGCCAAGCAGGTGAAAAGGAAGGAGAACCGCTACCGTGTGATATCCAGCCACCGGCCCGACTGCACTGACGCAGCCGCACCCGCCACACACGGCGAGGCTGCGCTCGGTGGGGACAGCTCACACTCTGAAGCACAGCAAGATGCTTCACCAGAGGAGAGCAGTGCTGTCCATAAGGGTTCACACTGCTGTGGGAAATTCCAGCTGTTTGATATTGTACAAGAAGAGGAGATGGTGGGAGACTCCAGCATAACCGCTGCAAACCCACAGGTCAGCTATGAACTTAGTGTGCTTGAAGCACTTTGGTATTGCTGTTGAGTGGTACACATGGGCAGACTGCTGTGGGAGTTTGCTTGCAGTGTAAGTATTCCACTATTTAACAGGAGTTTTAACTAGATTGCAAGTTGGAATGCTTCATGAGGATCCTAAGCGCACTAATGTTGAGATGACAGTGTGCAGAGCTGCTGCTTAAGGAAAGGCTTGTACCACCCTGTTTTTTCTTTGCCCTGGTCTGATGTATAAGTTCTTTCTTCATCTGTCAGGTGGATCTCTGAGGTTTTTTTATTGATTTCTCTGCCTAGAAAAGGAAAAATCTAAATCAGTGTCTTTTCATCTACCCAAATGCCTAGGAACAGCACTCGTAGGCAAGATTCCCTCAAGGAAAAAATGCTTTTGAGCCTTCTTTCTCATAGTTGCAATATACAGCTGTATTGTATATTTTGTTTTAGCAGAACTCCAGGTGTTTGATAGACTGCTTAAGCCCCCACACGCTGTATTTCATCAGGTATTACGAGTTCAGTATTTTTTCAGTTGGAGGAGTATCTGGTCAATGTCTAGCATGCTTTTAAGTATATAGAAGCTGTGCCTTCTCTGTAAGGTCACCTTGTATACAGAGCATTCTCAAGATTTTGTATTACAGACTCACAACTACATGGGAAAGAAGGTGAGAGGGCTGTCTGTACTTTGGTAATTCCTTCACTTTATATAAGTACACGTGGATGCTTTCTTTATGCAGCCCACCACAGCTCTCAGGAAAACTTCAATGCTTAAAGAAGACACTGGGTGAGGAAAAGCCCAGCCAGCTGTCATCCTTCAGCATTTCCTACAGGTTATTTCAGGGCTTTGACATCAAACTTTAGCATGAACACTCACTTTCTATGAAGCAAGTCGTTCACACAGATATTTGAGTTCTGTTAGGTAACTGTTATCCATCCCTCTGCTAATTAGAAAAAACAAAACTGAGGTAGTATCAGAATTTTCATCTCACATTTTTTTAGAACTAGCAGTAAGTGTTCAAAGCAAAAGTGAGCTTTCTTCTTCATTCTCTAAGTGTTTAGAAGAAAATGAACAGCAGGTCTGCAGCTGCTCCTCAGAACTAACTAGTTCAGTGGATTGGACGATACTCTGAAAAGCTCTAGGAGGGAAAAACTGGTGCAAAAAACTGCCTGTGTAGACCTTCAAGTGCAGGTCACTGAAGCAAATACATTGCAAATGATTTATTAAGGAGGAGAAAACGTGAAGAAATTTCTTCTGTGTTAATGTTGAAGGAAGGAAATAACTGTATCTGTAGGGCCTGCCAGCCTTCTTCTGTCCTTCTTCTTCACCTGTCACATTTCCATTGTTTCTCCTGCACACTTTGTGTACTGTAACCTGCTTGCCTATTATCCACACTACTGTCTGCACATGTTCGTGCAGTGCTGCAGGTATAATGCACAGCACAGGCTGTCTTAAAACCTGTATTTTCAGTCAACATGTCAGCAGAAACAGCAGTTCTATGGAGCTGTCACATCCCCTTCAATAATTTCTAATGGACTGGTCACATTAGTCTTATATTATCTGAATCATGTACTAGGGAAACATGCACAGTACTACAATAACTGGAAATTTCTGGAGTCTTTCCTAAGTTGCCAATGTTCTAAGGATTCCAGTGGGAAGGTGTTTCAGTCTCAGATTTCAGAGTGGCATCCTTAGCTAGCTACAAAGAAAACTGTTGGCCGTAAGACTTTGCATGACTTTAGTGGAAATACGCATTTTTTATTTTTTTTCAGCCCAAGACTGATCCAGATGCAATTCTCTGCAATGCAGTAGAGATGATCCGTGAGCGTTTAAATGTTTCTGAAGATGGTAAAAAAGAACATGGTGACAAAGAAGACGAGTATGTTTATGACATCTACTATAAGGAAACATCAGCCCCTGATTGGATTGAAAATATCCTTTCTGTACAGCCCTACAGAGAAGACTATGAATGGGTAAGGGTGTAGAAAAAATGTTTTTTCTCAAATAGAAAAGTCACAAATAAAAGATATTTCAAGTCCTGCTATTAAAAGCTGCCATGCCAAGAAAGGTCCTTTAAGATAGATACTATATGTATGCTCAGTGCTTCTGCTTTAGGCCTTTTGTAACTGCCAGTCCTGTGTTCCTGCAGGTTACTGTTGATCCAAGGAAATCATACGACAAAATGGAAGGGATGGTACTCATGTAATGACAAGAATCTGTCTAGTTTCAAACTGCCAATTAAATTTTGGCACATGAATGTAAACTTGAGTAATTCATGTCTTGCTTATGATTAGGAGGCAGCCATTAAAATGTCATTGTAAATATGACTGAATGGAAAGAAGAGCAAGGGGGGGACACAACTTTTTCAGTATTTGAGGACTTGACTTTAATCTTCGTATGAGATATTTTTTCATAATAAACTGTTCTTCAGTGACTGTGGAGTTAGGAAGTTTAATGTAAGCTTTAGTATTGTGTTGTATAGTTCCTGTGATCAACACACTTGTATACTGGGAACCTGAAGCTACTTTTTCTCTTCTTTGATGTGTTACACTACTGCTGAAGTGAGTAGGATTAAGTTAGACATTAACATTTAAATGCTGGAGTGGAACGTGTAGATGTGTGACTTAACTGATTTTTCACCTAAGGCAGATTTGGAGTGTTATAGTAGATACAGTGACAACTCCAATTCTTCTGCAGTGTGCCCTGTTGTCATGGCAGAATTCCTTCTACCTGCCATCAATAAGTATCTCCTGGCTCTCCCTGATCTATATAGTATCCACAGGTGGATGAAAACCCACTTAACATTCACTATAAATTCCGACACTCAGCATTATGTTTTGTGTTGACATGCAGGTAAACGATTATCCTGGTCCAGAGGAAGTATATGAAGATGAAGATGATGAAAACGATGAAAATAACTGGCGTAATGATTATCCTGAAGAAGATGAATTCTTACCTGAGGAAGATGGAGAAAAAGGTATGCTTATCATAAATGCTGTTTGCTTTCCTACTGTGCATGTACACATCACATCCCCTCTTTTTTACATGCTATCCCTAAGAACACAGCTGAGCACTGCTGGGGTAGCATTCTGCTCTTGCAAGGGTGAAATCTGCATAGAGAAGGATTACTTTTCTTGGAACTGGAAGAGATATTAGTGTTTTTGGAAAGACAAAATTGAGAAGTCAAATTGAGGCTGCTGCAATTGCAAAGGTTTGCTTGCTTAGATAAGGAATCCATTACTTGGGTCCACATGCTTGTGAAACACTGCCTCTGCCTTCTGAAGTCCCTACCCCAGAGTACTTCAAGCACAATTCAAACTTCAGCTCATACAGAAGTTGTTCAGACTTCTTTAATTTCTCAAGGAGCTTAAACTAGTCTGATTAACTTAAATAATTAAGTAAAAAGAAGGGATAATCTACAAGTGTTTATGCTTTCTCTACAGACTCTGAAGAGAGCTTCAGTGATGAGGACCAATGTTACAGGAGAAGAACATGGGACAAATACCGACAGGAAGTTTTGCAGGAATTCGGATACGATGAGATTGAAGATTTAGGTTCTGACTAACAGCCTGGTTTTGGAGATGAAACACATACTGAAGGTGAACATCTGCTGTTGTAGGAGAATGTACAGTCTGAGCAGCCAACTTCAGCTGGTGGATATTAAACAGATGGGTGGGAGTATGGCCACTTGACTACACAAATTTTGTTCCAGGCACAAGATGCTCTGTGCTTTAAAACAGAATTTCCTGCCCATTGCATGTGTTGAGGCTTTGAAGGGACCTTTCATTTATTTTTGTTTTCCCAAAGCTGCATGCCCAAGGGTTTGTACCTGTAGCAAATGTACCTCCACAGATACGGAAGTACTGTTGGCAGAGGCCCTTCTGGTCACGACTCACGTGTCAGGTTTCACAAGAAGATTGACATGTCTGCCCTGATGGCAAGTGGAAGTCCTGGAAAAAGGCACCCTATCTTACTGCTTTCTACTTAATTTGTTCCTAAGTGTCAACTGACTTTCTTCACAAGTGTTTCAGCATCTGAAATGCCTTGACCTGCTCATCACTCTCCCCAGTAGTTTTACTGTTGGAGTAGAACAATGTGCATTTAAATTGTAAATAAAATTTTTTTTTACCAAGTTTTCTTTACTCATTTAAAGATCACAGAAGTTGGTACAGCTGAACCCAGGTCACCATTTTAACTTGCATTTGTACATCTTTAAAACAATTCCATTGTACTTGTTTGGATACACAAAGTATTTCAGCACTCTCCTACTTGAGTCTGTAAAAAAGTAGCTAATAGGATTAGCTCTTAGCTGGTCAATGTCATTCACGAACTGGAGGGTGCAGCAGTGACTCAGGCCAATTAATTTTGACTGGTAATGGCAAACTAGTGGAGGCAAGATATTTTTGTTTGCTTCAGAGAAAGGTTAACATGGCAGTGCAAAAATCCAAATATTCCCACTATTATTCACATCACTGATGCAACTGTGGTGCACCCTTTGAAGTGTGCATTGCTTCAGCCATAATCTTGTAATTACAAGATTTAGTTCAACTTAAATGCACAAAACCATATACGTGGCCAAACTCAGGTCAACTGAGACAGACATTCTGACCTAAGGTAAAAATCTCAGGGATGTTTTTGAAGTACATCTCACTTTGCCAGACCAACAGCCTGGCTTCTTGTTGCCTTATGCTGCACCATAAGTCAGTATCAAAACTGTCCTGATTTTAGGCTTACAGCTTTGGAATTATGAAGCCTACGAATTAGCATGTCTGTGCTGCAGTAGTACCTTTTACTTCTGTTTTTGTTTCTAGTTTTGTTCCCTGCTACTTAGCGGTCAAGACGTAGTATCTGCCACAGAAATTATGCTCTAGGAGGAAGAAAATAAAGTGGTTTCTGTGAGGTTTTAGATGGTCATTTTCTAGTGAACAACACTGAAATCTATAAAGGGAATTTTCTGACTGCTGAGGTAACTCAGCTACTGTGTGTTCACTGAAACAGTTCACAAACAAATGCTTACAGGCTTCAAAACTGAACATTTTAATTTTGGAAGTTTCAAAAAACTTAGCAGAAATTGACAAAGTACTAACAAGTTAACAAGAAAAAATCAACAACCATTAATCAAACCTTAGTGCCAAGGTGTTTTGCTGATTAAAATCCTTGCCACAGTCAGATACATTTCCATGTAGCATACAGAATAAAATACTTATCTTTAAGGGAGAAAGGTTGGTTCAGTCTTTAAATAATGGAGTAGAACTTAAGTTATCATTAGGGGCAGAAAAATGAATTAACTAGTTTGTTGTGACCAGTTCTCTTCTGGGATAAGAACTGAGATAGTACAGGAAATCATTTCATGCAAACATCCATCAGAATTAAGCTGGAAATGACTTGGTCTTTGGAGTCAAAAGTGAGTTTTAGTCTAAATAATGCATTACTTCACCACCTGGTTCTGCAGAAACCTAATTTGATCCATTAGCTCGTATCATTTTCGTACCAATTCTGAAGAAGAAACAGTATTTACACACAACTTGTGTGAGTAGATAATGAGTAGGTAATCATTATCCAATGAAAACCTGCCCTGAAAACATGCCACAGTTTAGGAGGATGACACAATGGCATGATCTATGTTGGAATCCATCTGCAAGTAAGAACATTTTCAGCATTTCTGAAAGACCACCAAAAACAGTTTTTCTGTGTCTTCCAGTTCCAGCTCTTCCCTTTCATTTTTTCTAATTGCTTTATCCTCCCTCTTCCTTCTTGTAATGGCCTTAAACTTCAGTTGGATTTGATTTCTGACTTCTTTTCTTCATTTGGGTCCATCTCTGTTAAAACACAGTAACAGAGCAGCTGCATGTTTCGTGTGACTGCACCTGCACAGAAATTGGAGATAGATTAGAATAACAGCCACCTAGCTCAACTCTAATTACAAAACACATCTGACTAATGAAAGCTGTGAGGAATGCTGTCTCACTTCTTTTTAGGGAAACAAACAATAAAAGTTAATACAATAACTGTCTCCCACTCATTTTTTTAACAGAGTATCTTAAACTGTTCTGTTGATATTCCAGGGTGTTTTGCTTCTTAGGCACCCTGCCAAGTAACTTAAGTAAAATCTTTTTTCTCTATAATTAAGAGAGTAAAATTGGTGGAATAAAAAAAGTAAAACTAACAGCACACAGGGAAAGCTACAAGATTACTGAGTATTTACATATATGCTACTGCTGCAGCACCACATCCTGCTTTCAGGGTAAGATTATGCTACAAACCTTCCTTGCCACATTCCTCATCATAGTTGTCTCACATAGTAACAATAACAAGAGAGCACTGATGGAGAAAAATGTGTAATTTAACTGCTGTAATTCAGCAGAAGGCAAAATTCCATCCTTTACTGACGTAAAATCTATCCATCTTCAAATAACTGATTCAGTAAAGCTGGACAGTTTGTGCTACCAAGAATGTTCAGACTTTTTAAAGTTATCAGCCTTGGTTAAAATAAAGACTTTTTTCTGATGTTTTGGCTATTGCTGAACAGTGTTTGCACAGTATCAAGGCTCTTCCTCCCTCTAACTGTGCTCTTCCTGCAGCCAGCAGAATGGGAGAGGGCAGGAAGTCGGCCAGAACAGCTCATCCAAACTACGGGAAGGGCTGTTTCCTGCTATCTGATACCACGCTCAGCAATAGAAAGGAGTTGAGCAAGGAGTGTTTGCCTGTGGGAGTGTCTTCCCACGCAGCTGTTGTTTGGAGACTGGCTGCACACTGCACTGCCTGTGAGATGTGTGATTGATTGCTCTTGCAGCAGCAGAGTTTCTTCCCCTCTTCACTTACTAAACTTTCTTTGACTTGACCAACAGGTCTTCCCACCTTTGATCTTCCTGTTCTGTCCCTCGTGCTGCTGGGAGTGCTGGTGAGCCAGCAGCTCCCCGGGTACTCAGCTGGGGTCCGCCCACCACAACCCTTTCCATCAACAGACCAAGAGTCACCTATTTACTTTTCCTCTTTCCTAACAACATCTCTAGCTAACAAAGAAACTTACCTATAATCTTGTTAATAAATTGAGGTCTCCTTGATGCAGGTAAATAGACTCCCAAGAAAAAGAATGGAATTCCAGATAAAGCAATGGCAATTCCAATCATTGAATTTACAAAGTCACTATAGAGTGGCACTACCACCAGGAATATTGTGCACATACAGAATATTATTGGGAAAGCCAGACTCAGCTGCAGACAGGAAAAACAGAACACAATGTTAATGAAATATTTATTGTCTACAGTTACAAACATGATACAGACTTTTCTCTCTGAAACCCACTTTGTGAAATTATCTGCTCTTCCTCTCATATATCTGGCTATTTAGGACCATAAGCAAATTGCAGAATGATTCTTAACAGAACTGTTGATAAAAATTGCAGAAGTAATCAAGTATGGTAACTAATGTGCTGAGAGTGCATAGTGGCATTACGTGTTTTTAGACAAAAGTAAAGTACTTTTTACTTTTAGACCAGTAAAACTTGGGAAACAAGAATTACTGACTTTTTTGAGTAGAGTATCAACTTAAAGTATGAGAAGGTTATTAGAGGATCAGATATCATCGAAGCTAAATGTGGTCCACAAACAGAGTTACTTGACTTGAGCATTCCCAATCAGAGATTTTTGCTGCTAGATAAAAGGCTAACTACTGTGTTAGGCTATTGAGACATTCTCCAGTGGGCAGACAGAAGAGCTACTGATTGTGTGGTAAGTATTACCTTAAGAGGTCTAGGCCGATCTGGTTCTTTCCAACGTAGATATAACTGCCCAGCAATAGACAGACCAACAAAAAACCAGTAACTGAAGCTGAAGTAATTAATTAGCTTGAAGACATCTTCCACAGCCAGGTAAATAAGGGTCATAAAACACTGTCAGAAAAGAACAAGAGCAAGAATCTAAACCCGAAAGTTTGAAACTTGCTGTTTATGCTGCTTTTTGCCTTTAAGTAACACCTTATACTCCTTGGTGTTTGGCATGATTTTATGCCTCAAAAAATCACTCTCTCAGCAATTACCTTGATGACAGTATATTTTAAGTTGTGAATTTTTTTATGTTTTCCTTTAAATAATTCATATTCTTGTTCTGAAAAAGTCTTAATTCATTGACTGGATCATACTAAATTACATTCTGCTTCAAGGGACAGGGTTTCTCAGAGCTGCATTTAGATGCAATAAGGATCTGAGAAGAACTTTGGGTTCTAGGAATTATTTATGCTTGAGCCGCAGAAATCTTTTATATCCAATATGTCAATTATTAGTTGCAGTTTCAGTTGGCTGAAAATGCAATCCATGGTAATTCATGGTATACAGAACACATTTCTGATGGCACGGTCTTCTGCTAAATTGATGTGCTGATTTTCAGCATGAAATAGAATATGTACATGGAGTAGTTCTTTTATACTTTTCTCATGTTATTTTTTAAACATATATATTTGTGTACATTTTTTCTAGCCCTGTGTTGAAGCTTCATTTTGAGGGAAGCTGTGCTGTGTGTCATCTAATCAGTTGAAAAGAAAAGCAATAACAACTTGCATTGAAGAGCAGTGCTGGCACAGGTGTGAACCTCTCTATATGGATCATAGATAAGAGATCAGGAAGGTGACCTTCCCGAGATCCTACAAAAAATAGCCTGAAAAAAAGCAATAAGAAAACACATGTTGAGACCACAGGCAAGAGAAAATATATTACAGAAAATCAAAGAATAACACCAGTCAAAGTAAGTATTTACACCACTGAATTTCTGCCCTTTAAACTGGAACCTGGATTCAACCCTTCTTATAAAGATGTACTGTACAAAAACCATTGAAAGATAGATAAGCTTTTAGAAACATGCTGTTAACAACCATTTAAAAAAAAAATCATCCTACAGGTAAAATAGACATCTACAGTAACTGAAACAAATTTCTATTTTTTCACAAAATTCTAAAAGTTAGCACTGAAAACATTCCACCTTAGGGAAGAACAGTATTCAATGCCAACCAGAAGAGATTGCCAGGTCCCTAAAATGATGTCACTTAACCACACACTCAAAAAACAAACATACATAATTTTATTACCAGCTGTTCTATATTGACTGCTTCAACAAATGGTCATATTTCTTCTCAACAGAGGCATTGCAAATTCATTCAATGGACAGAAAGAATCTTAAAATGCCTGAAAAAATCTATTTAAAACTTTTGCTAGTTACATCCACAACCAGTGCTCAAAGAAAAGGTTCTACACTGTATCCTAAGCTTTCTGATTGTAGCTTCATAGCAGTAGCAAGTTTTTTAGGGTTTTTCCAAATACAAAGTTTTAAAATACTGATTTTAAGAGGTCAGTAAGTTTTAGGTAAATACATTTGAAAATAAAAACTTGCTAGAACTATTCAATCAAGTAAAATGGAAGGTAATGCAAATAATCAGAAGGCCTGAGGACTCACCACACAGACAAAATTCATTTGATCTCTAATTATGCTCTGCATACCCTCAAGAATGCTTTGGGCAGTGTTAAGGGTGTACGTACACACACACACAGAGTTTTATTTAGATCTGTTGTTTTATTGTGGCTATTCATTATAGGTTCAGTTTAGAAAGTATTTTTGCCACTCTCATAATAGATCAGCATAACAGTAACATGTAAAAAGACTTATGAACACTTGTCAAACTGAAAGAGATATGCATTACCTTGATGATGCTAGAATTGAAGCATTAAGTCCACCAAAACAAGAAAAGGCTACAGCAATGGGAATCACCCAGCTGAACATACCAAATACCTGGTCGGCAAATGTCTGATGAAAAGGAAAAGAAAAGGAAACATGAAAATATCTGCAAAAGTATACGTAAAACAATCACATCAGAGCTTTTGTAAATCGTTTGCATGGAGAAATAGTGATATAGTAAGGACAGTCCATAATGCAGCACAAAGAATCACATAACTTTCTTATTTATTTATGGATTCTAAATAAGCACAAACTTCTTTAGCCAAGCATCTGAAGTCATACTTTGTGCTCACAAAAATAATGCTCACAAAGGAAAACAAAATGTTTTGAGAATTTTCTTCCCAATCCTAATATATTTTATTATCCAACTGACCTACAGAACTCAAGTGAACATTCTTTGGATTACTAAAACTATTACCTAACCAAACAGAGAAGTGCCATATTGCAGTGGATAACCACAGCCAACATCACACCTACTGTTTACAGATACTGTTCTAGGAATCTACATTATTTTCCTTCTTTTGCAGTTTCCTATGCAACATCTTCTTTTCCTTTAGCTCCACCAGCAGGGCCTCTGGGCTCTACTCTCACATTCTGGCAAACGACAGAGCAAGTGATCTTATCACTTGCTCAATTGTTAATGTTGCTAGACAATACTGTAAGCAACTGTGGTGGCTGTCCATGGTAGAGCTCTGAAACCAAGAAGTTGGGAGCACCAAAGTTTCACAGCAAGTGGTCAGAGCCACTGACTGCCATCAGTCTTGGATCTAAAACAAAAATGGGTAATAATTTGCAATATACTGTCCTGGCCTATTCTGTTCAGCCTCCTGCATGGAGAAAAAAGGGAGAGAGACTTAGAATATCAGACAACACATCTGAAAAATGAAGACATTTAATTCATGCAGACTGATAGGTATTCTACCTCCCATCTTGGTCTGAGCATTGCACATATCTGGACATTAACATTAGAGTGAAGTTAGGCAGAAATCCCCTCACGCTGTGTTCAGAGGACATGCGTGGAAGCCTTCCTACCCATTCCAATTCTACCTACACATAATTAAATCACTTCCATGGTTTCTTTAACAGAAGCACACTAACAGTCATGGTAGCAAAAGAATCACATCTACATTAGAGAGCATGAAGTCACTGTTTATGGAAACAGAAAGGTACATACTTATATGTAAGTAGTATTCAAACAAACACCAATGATTTGAACATTTTATACTTTAGCAAGTAGCAGTAATCTAAACCTTTTTATGAACCTTTTTCTAAATCACTTTCTCATCTCTCTCTTGCTTTATCAATTTCAAGATCCTCAGACATAAAAAGCATAGACAGTAATTCAGCTTTCAGCAGGTTTGTCTATTATAAAAAATTTCTTCAGTTTTTAGTATTTTAGTATTTTTAAACACCTCGCCCTTCACCTCCCCTTCAAAGCACTGGTCTTCATCACAACATTTATGAGCTATGGAGCTCAATCAAAGGTGATAAACACTCAGAACTGGACTTTATCTGTATATGAAGTTATCTCAATTTAACAGTGGTCAAAGTTTGATTTAATTACTCCAGGAACCAGATCATCAATAGCAGTGCATTATGATCTGTTTTCTTAATGTTTTCCCAGGTCAAAAAAGTCTAAAAGACTTAATATAGTTGGTTTGGGGGTTTTTTTTGTTACATGAGTGTTCGATTTTCGTGAGACAAAACCCTGTATATAATGTCAACCTTTAAACCACAAGATGCTGAGAAATTCACTGACATAAACCAAGGCTTGGCCAGCTATAGTTTCCTGTTCTTTGTCTGTATTGAAGAAGTGCTTTGTCCAGCACATTATCCAGGTTACAGCTCAGAATCCAACTCTGCTGTGTACCATCATTAACACTAAAAAGCAGAATGTATTCCATCCTTTTGTGTAATTTAGTTGAGCCTCAAAGGCAGACAGGATTTCCTGCTGCTAAAGGACAATGCAAAACCACATAATCACTTCAATGGAACCTTGCCTAAATGCTCCTAAAGGCTCACAGTCAATGCATCAACTGGGTCACCCTGCTTCTCAGAAAGGCACCTCTCTTCCTGAGCGCTTTTGGTTTATCCATCTTAGCATAGCTTCCCTCAAAATGGAGCGTCAACACAGGGTGGAAAAATGCACACAGATTCCTACAGATATTATAAAAAATAACATGAGAAAAGTATAAAAGAACTACTCCATGTACGTATTCTATTTCATGCTGAAATCAGAACATCAATTTAGCAGAAGACCATGCCATAAGAGATGTGTTTTGTATATCATGGATTACCATGGATTACATTTTCAGCCAACTGAAACTGTCAACTAATTATTTACATTATTGTACATAAAAGATTTCCGTGGCTCAAGAATAAATAATTCCTAGAACTCAAAGTTCTTGTCTCAGATCCTTATTGCATCTAAATGCAGCTCTGAGAAACCCTGTCCCCTGAAGGAGAATGTAATTTATTACGATCCAGTCAATGAATTAAGACAACTCCTCCAGAACGAGGACAAGATGAAAATTCTAATAAGCAATTGTTGTAATATTTCAAAGGAATATTTAAACCTGAACTGCTGATTTCTGAAGCCAAACAGCAAGTGAAATTACCAGACACAAAACTCCTGGAGGATTTTTTGGTTTAACATATCAAGTTAAGATACAGAACAAGATGTTAAAGAATTCAGATGTTTAGTAAAATTGCCTAAAGGATAAGCATTTAGATAAGTAATATTAACAGCTGAAGCTAAAGAAGAGAGAGAAAACCTATGAATGTAATCTTATGCTGAAGGATACAAATTAGCTAATATATCATTTGGAGAAAATTTTTCCCCCCAAAGATGTTCTTTGCAAGCGTTTTCCATTTCCTTTTGAAACATTTGGTAATGGGCCAGTGTGAATGACAGGTGCAGGACTAACTCAAAGGCTATTTCCATCCTGTAATGTATATCCAATTGTTCTAAGAAATGCTAATGCTGTTTCACACATCTTGGAAAACAACCATCATTCATTGGAACAGTAGAACCCAAGAATTATATATAGATCAAAATGCTACAGATTCAATGTATTCTGGATGCAGGCTGTTCTACATCAGCTGTTGATTCAGCTCAAAGCCTAAATAAGTAATTTCCCTAGAGCTGTTCTCTTCAGAAGAGAGAGTAATGTATTGACAACCTCTACCAAACACTGCCACTTCCAATGTATTTTTCTAATGCTGTAGTTGGGATTCCTGACAGAGCAAAGGGTGGAGAAACTTCAAGAGCTAAACTTGAGGTGAGGCAATGCAAAAGACTATTTTAGTTGAGCATCATCTAGAAAAAGTTCAGCTTGGTTTGCCAAGTAGATCTGCCTGCAAAATGATCTTTCAGCAAAACAAAGTTGAAAGGTACCTAAAATTTGGCTGATCTTTCTATTGATATTAACCAGCTTAACATGAACATAAAGACCCACCTGCCTTTAGGGAGGTGTTTTCTGACAGGGTTTCACTCTCATTTATAACAAAAATCAGCCAAGTTCATTACTACTACTCAGACACTTGAGTACAAATTTAGAAATCCTTCAATACTCTCCTTTGAACAGATGCCAAGAAATGTCTTTTCTAATGCTCAGCTATAGTCTCTTGTGAACAAAGACAACCCAAAGATCTCCAGCGTTTCTTGCTAAAAGAGTTACTGAAGTGTAAGTAAAAGCGGCCACAATAAACATTCACTGCGTGCATATCAGGATTATTTTGCATAAGAAGGCAGGGCAGAGAAAAGTACAACACAAAATCAAGTTATCAAGCACACAAACTGAGTGCACTGCACCAAGAAGGGAAGGGGGGAGGGATAAGTAGAAGAGTTAGTGACTGCTTTCTGCTAAAACCACAATTGTACCATCGTGGATCCTCCACAAACGAGCCAGACCTGCGCTCTGAGCTGAGCTCCTCACCAATTCCACTTTAACTACCACTACTTCTGGGAGCTGTGAAGTGCATTTTTAAAAAACAAATGAGCTAGCAATGAAAGAAAGAATGGAGCATTCACAAAGGTATGTGGAGGATGACAGAGGAGCCTACCTGGAGGCAGCTATAAGCAGAAACATTTAGTCCACCATAACAGGAGAAAGCCACCACTATGGGGATGGATATCATCTCAGGATTCTTCTGAGAAAGTCTAAAGAGCAAGAAGGATTAACAGATTAAATTGTCATCTCTGCTATAGTCTGACAAGTCCTGTAGTCCAGACTTGAATTATAACTGCTTCTAACAGCTTGGAAACAGAGAATTCAGAGAATTGCTGATGTAACACTTGCAATTACAGATAAAGTTCTTTTATGCCCTCCCATCCATTGGATATGTAAGGTATACATAGATACATGCACACTATAGGACATGCACCTGGAACTGTTCCCCTTAGTTTCAATTTTTTTTTTCAAACCATCATCATGGAATAATAATGAAGGAAGAGGCTTCCAGCCACGCACTTCTTAGCTGAACTGCCCTTATTTCATCATGACTAAAATGTTACATTACTCCCAGAAGAATGGTCAAAAACTGAATTACAGCTTTGTTTCAAGGCATGAATGACTGATTAAACTACATTTTATTTTTGTCTTGGGTTAGTTTGGTCTCATGATCATCAGCTGGTAACTTGTGAATGGTTTGCAAGAACACTTTTTTGTCCTTTTAAAGGTCCAAACAACAGTTCTATACAAACAGGTTGAACTAAAAGCAGCAGAAATCCCTGCATCAAGACCTGCCACAACAAAATACACAGGATACTGCCTCACACTCAGTAATTCAGGCACACAGATGAGTAGCAACACCCACATTCATGTTACAAATCACAAGATGAGAACTGTTTCATCACACTTAGCTGCACACTAGAAGGGTACTTAGAGGCACACAAGATATGTCGGACTACACTGAGAGTGTATGGAGCTATAATTACATGCGAGGCTGGCAAAGCACCAAACAGTATTGACTGGAAGGATAAATGCAAAGAGAATGTAGCCTAACACGAATAAGAAATTTATACAAAAAAAATACCCAAAGATTATGAGATGTTACTATCAGGAAAGTTTAAAAGGCATCTATGGAGCTTCTTCATGTAACTCTTTTCAAGATCCTACTGCCTAGGAGCTTTTCCAGATCAAGTTCTATTAACATTCTTACCCTGAAAATCATACAGAGCAGTAAGGGGATTTATATATATATACATATATATATAGCGATCTGACTGGTATTTCGGAAACACAATTAATTCTGCTTTGACATTTCTCTTGAGGCGAAGTATAAATACATTACAGGACACACGTTACAGGAAGATCTGGCAGTCAGAACTACAGTATGTTTTCTTAATTTTGAGCTTCTGAGGCCTCTAAGGTGCTACTGCCTAACAGAAACAAACTCTTGATTTATGGCAATCAGGAAGCTGCACATACAAAAAAAGGCCCCTGAGCAGAAGTTTTCTTCCACTGCCATAGATTACATTGTCAGGATACTGTATGACATCTCTCCCCATTGACCAAATTAGATTTAACGTCACATGTATTAAAGAAAGGAAAGAGTGCACATCAGCCAAACACAGAAAATTGTAAAGGTGCAAAAGAAAACAATTTAAATGTGTTTCCTGTAATTCTCATTTCAACTACCATGCTGTTGATCAATTCTACTCAAACAGACATAATTCTCTCCTTGTATCATTGGCAACATCTTTACTGGGAGAAAAAGGTAGCAGTGTGGTGCAAGGTCCAGCATAAAATTCCAACTTCATTTTTAGGTCACTGAATACTCCACTTATGGCAAGAGAAGCAGCACTACTCTGCTGCAATAATATATCGCATTCCTACTTGCATGTAAGATGTCTCTTTTGTACAGCCCACAGTAAAATTTTCAATGTTAGCTCCAACAGTAAAACAGCTCCATTTATATTTTCATGGAGGTGCTGAAGATATTTGATCTAAACCTTCTCAGGTGTTTATCCTGTTCTTAGCCTCTCTCATAGCTAGCTGTAGAGCAAGGGTTCAGTGCTTTCCAAGTCTCTTACCTATCTCATACTGAAAATATTATGTAGCACTCTTTCAAGTTCAGCTCAGCTTTTCAGCTTGGAGTCTAAAGCCAGAGAACTTCCCCGTAGCTGGCACTGGGAGTGCTGCATTGGCAGTGAATTACAGCTAGCTCCAAGAAAGAAGGCAAATAACTTTCTAAACAGCTCTCCTTCTAAAAGCAACTGCTTGCCCCTAATGAATTCTTCCCGTTGTAAGGTTTGGAATGTGCTCTTCATCCAAAGAAACCTTACTGAGCAGTGCCCATACTAGCAAAGGAGAGGAACATGACACTGACAGCTAAGGACGAGCAGATTTTCCTCTTCAGAAAAGAAGCCAGTGAAGCCAATGAAGGAACGGAAGTAATACCCAAAAGGTCTAAGAAGAACTTAAAAATTTCTGTCTGAATTCAGTTAGAAAAAAGATACTCAACATTTATTAAACTATACCCCAAAGATGAAGAAAACAGCTAAAACACACAGCCTCCCACATTCCAGTTCATTGAGGGAGCACGGCAAAGCAAAGCAAGCCTGCTCCAGAATAAGAGAGCACCAGGGTAAATTGATCGATCTACGCTGGACTCACAAGATGATATTCAAAGATGCAACTGAAGTCATCCTCTTTATCCCCCGTTCACTGACGAAGTCGTACAGCTCCAAGAAAGATGACAACTGGCTATGCAGGACAACCAACCGTTTGCTTCAACCACTTTTAGCTCTTCCAAGTTAAAGAAGTAAGCTGCCAAATATCACCTACTGTAGGAATTCAATCAAAACCCACAGACATAACCAAACACAGGAAGCAGGTAACAAGCCGTGCACTGGCAAGCCAGTATGTCTCCTGTTAGGAGATAAAACAGCCCAGAAAGTGCTTGTGGAGCCAGCTGCCACCTTCACAAACAAAAAACCACAATAGGAGTCTCAAACAACGAAAGAAAGGTTGTTCAGTGACAGTGAAAGGTGAGATAAAATGTCTGCTCTTCTTTACCTGTGTTTGTGCTACAGAGTAACTTTCATATGCACAAAACTTAACAGCAAAGGTTGTGATGGTTTGCATAAGGAGGTGAAACAGAAGTCAACTGTGAAACTCTGACAGGAATCATTGAAAAAGTGAGCAATTTGACATGATCAGCAACGACCTGATGAGCATTTGCAGGACTTTTAAGCTAGCTGTTCCTGTATCACTTAAATTTCTTCAACAAAAAAGCTTTTAAAAATCAGTTTCTTAGCCCCAGCACTGGGAGTACACCACAATGAAGCCAATTTGGATGTAAAAACAGGACATTTTATCTTTTTTTTTTTTCCATATAATCCCTCGGTATGATTTCTTTTGCCTCACAGCCACAAAAAAAAACAGCATACAAGCTGATGTGGAAAGATACACTCATACTTCTTTTACTCAGAACTTTTAGCCCATTCCAGAACCAGAAACAGCTTCACCCCACCTCTTTACAGCTCAAAGCCTCCTCACTGAAAAGAGTAGGAGAAAGCTACTCCATTCCTTCCCAAAATAGCAGCAAGGAAGATTAAATGTAACTGCTGCTTGACTACACCAAGGACTCCAAAATGCAGCAATATTACTACCATGTTTCTTTAAAAATTTGTTAATGTAATTTTCACCCTACACCAACTTTCACCAACTACATAAAGGGCAATAAGTAATCTCTGTCTCATATCACATGTCGAATATGTGAGGAGATGAAAGTGGCTCATTTTCATCAGATTAATTTTTTTGAATAGCTTAATTCTCACCTCCTTTCTTCATTCATACACTGAATACAATGCCCTAAGTCTTCCTAAAGATTCCACTGAGGATAAAACTCTCCCCCACCACCCAGAGAAATTTCACCATAAAGATTTTTACATTTTTGTATTATAGGAGGGTTTTCAAGTACAGCCCTTAGCTCTCCCTCCTCCTCCCCCCAAATTAAGTATTTGAATTTGAACTGCAAGTGCACTTTTGAAGCAATTCTCCAAATTACCACCACTTACTGCTTTTTGGTTCACACTGTTTAGCTTCAGCACTAAAAGGAGCTCCCCTTTCAGAACAGGCTAAATCACAAGATGAACTACAAGAGCGCACGTGCTGCACTCCCCTACTGCAACCCAACCTCATGAAGCAGTGCAAAGTACACGTCCTGCACACGTCAGGTCCTCAGTGTCAACTCTTCCACTCTGCAGACATCCTTCCAGAGGCCCACACACTTTGCTAATGTCTTAGTAGATCACGTTTAAAGCTGGTTTCATAAAACTGGGCAATTGTTCATATCAGACAAGGAATCTTCAATAGCTCACGTGTTAAGTATTAAACTTCAGCTGCACTTTCACCTAATCATTCTAAAAAGGATGGAAATAGTAGCAATCACAAGAGCATTGTTTGCCAGCTGATGAGACATCTCAGCAAAAATGCCTTTAGATAGAACATTACTTCAGCTTACAACATAAATAAATTACCCCTTAGCATATGTTTATTCAAAAACTAATATTTTCTATTCTTGTTTTGTCTCATTCGGAAGTGTTTTAGGAAGTTTTTCCCAATATATTTCATGACAATTTTGCATTTGCATATTCCTGCTAAAAAGAGGTAAAGAATTATTATTTACTTTCAATACATTTTGAAATAAACATTTGTATAATTACATTTGAAATAACAAGTTACAGCCCACATTTATCATAAAATATTTTGAAATCTTACACTAAATACAAGTATTTCTGAAGTCTGAAATAAAGTCAAGTCAGTGCTTCTGCAGAACCATCTGCCCATATATCTGAAACAAGAGTTTCCTGGTTTACTAAGCCAGTTTTTAATCCCAGTAATCATCTGTGGGAACAGAGAAAATACTTCCTTCATTTTGATGTATTTAAAACTCCCTATCCATTGGCTAACTACTTATACTTTAGAAGCCAATTGGGACTCTAGAAGGGAAGCAAAGTATTATTTCTTTTCCTCCAATTTAAATAGCCAAAGAGATTAAATTTTCCCAAGTCTCAACTTTAAAGGATAAAGTACTCAGAACTACCCAATTAATTCTCTAGTTATAGGGCAAAAGAAAAACCCAATCCTTTACTTTCGTTTCAAGATTAGCTTAAGTATAGAACATGTTTCTACCAGCTTTTACTTCAAGAAGTTTATCTATTTTAATTGGATTCAAACTTCCTTCCATATACAAAAAAAATGAATTTCAAAATGTTGAAAGCTTTAGGAACAAATATAATGCTGGGAAGACAGTGGTACAAGCTATTGAAGAGGAGATACAAAGCTGAACTTTGTCATGGCTGAGCAGCCACACATCCATTTTACAGACAAGCTCTGCACCAACCATCAGCTCAGAGCAACCCTGCTCTGTGTTTGGAATACTGCAGCACAAAGGAACACAAAGACAATCATGTACTAATGAGTCTTAATTTACAATTAGCTCAAAGTGGACGAGTCTAAATTAGTGACTTTGCAAAGTACAGCAATAAGCTGCATCTGTGCTCATTTAATAGATCTGGTAATATATTATTATTAGACATGATTTCATTAACTGCTTTCCTACTTGAGATTAAATGATTTATGATGAGTTCTTCTGTCCTCCTGTGTTCAGTTAAGCATTAAAATAAACTAGGGGTTTTTCATATTTCATCCCTTAAAATGAAATGCCTCCCTAAAAGGTGCAAAGTTAATAATGTAGCAAAATGCCACTTGGTGTGGTGGTGCACTCCCCCCTCCTCCTTTCCAGGACACACTGTCATCTGAGAAATGCTCGCTAGGCCTCAGCTTTGAAGAACAGAACCTTGGCTCAGCTCTTCCCGAGTTATCAGAAACATGGTGAGCTCCCAGGAACTGCTGCTGTCTAATGAGCTCCTGTTTTCCTTATGAACAGCCTTGGAAAATACTTTTCTTGCCAGAACAGCAACAGTCCTGTTCTCACAGTTTCAAAGAAAGTGCTGACCCAAACACTTGTGGCTGAAGCCCACTCTCCTGTGACCCTATGAACAGCAGTCCAAAGTGAGACCCTTGGAGCTCTCCTGAACTGCAGCAGCTGTGACCAGCCCCCTGTGAGCGGGGCCCCCCAGAGCCAGCGCACTCACACGATTGCTGTCCCTGGAGCATTGCCGAACAATGATGAGTCCTGGGCTGACTCCTCACTCCTCGAGGCCTCATCCTTTGCCCGCTGGGAGATGCAAAGGCAGCTAAAGTGAGTATTTCACTGACCTCTGAGGGGAACTTTTCACAGATACCTTGCTTGCACTGACTCTCTCTGTCTGAGTGCATAAATGTGCACATATGCTACAGCAAAGCCAGGAGAAATACTGCTTTCTTAGATGTTTAAGTACCTTAGATACTTCAGTAAGTTAGGCCTGTAAGTAAGGTTAAGTTATAAGCTAAGTTAAATGCTGCTAAGCGTTGTTCTTTTGTTAAGTTGATAAGTTTGACTTAGAAGTCGTAAATTAGGCTAAGTGCTGCTAAGTGTTATTCATTTATTAAATTGTTAACATTAAGCTGTAACTTAATCTTAAGGTATGAGTTAAGTTAAAGTACTGTTATGTCTGAGTGTTGTTAAGCTTTTAGGCTGCATTCCTTTTTGTCCTTGCTCTCACTATCCTTTTGTCTCATACACACACACACACATATATACACCTAAATAGTTCTCGGTTCATCTCTGGTTTGATTGCCTGGATTGTATTTGGTTTTGTTGTTGCTTGTTTTCCCTTGGTGTGCCTTAACTATCCTATAAGTAGTAGAGCGAATCTTGCCGACGAACTTAGTGTGCTGTTGCTTAATTTTGAATCTGGTTTTTGCTCATACCCTTATCAATGATATCTTCAAGCTATCTCAAACACTTGTTTGTAACACTTGGTCAACTTACCACTGCCACAGCATCACTAGCGAGAACAGCTTGAGCATCCAGCACTGTATAGTAAGCTATATTGGTCATAATATAGATAACAGTCACAATTGGCATAGACACTGCAATAGCCAGGGGCAAGTTCCTGTAAGACAAAAAAAAAACAAAACTCCAAAACCCACAACTGCAGAAAAAAAAATCCCATTAGTAACAGATTAAAGTTATTTATTTGTATCCTTTACAATAGACAGGAAAGTAATGAAGCCAGCATCAAGATTTCAAAAAAAAGGTATCTCTGGAATCAGAGTTTGGTTTCTCTTATAACCACGAATTCTAGTATAGAAGACTGGAAAAAAATCTGATTTTTATAGTAACTTAAAACCTAAATTATGTGTAAAAAGGGATTCTATGCAACTGCTCTTCAAATACTTTTAACGTCAAGGTTTCCAGATCTGTAGTAACAGCCTTTAAACTTACATGCTTTAAATTATTTCCTACTGTCCATGTTAATTACCACAATTAGAACTCAAAGAAGCAAAGCTCTGAGGTACTGCACTCCTCCCTGGGGAATGTGGCTGTCCTTCCAGCATTTACTTCTAGAACTGATGCAAGGAGATCTATTTAACCAAACCCCTGTTCTTCTCACCTGCACTCACCACAGCAGAGAACAAACTAACTGGGCCGCACCACAGAGATGCAGATCTAAAATTGCTGAACACCTGTGAGCCCCAGCATGTTGTTTATCTTACTAGGAAACACATGTCTAAAAAGCGATACAAAAAAAAGTCAAGAGTAACAGGAAAATACCGCTAACCTTTAGATGTAAGCAGATACGACTTAACTGTGAGATAAACTCACAGCCCTGAGTGTGCAGGTCCACAGAAAGAAACTACAGAGCAGAAACAGATTTTTAATGTTAGACTTTGGCTTTTCTCAGCTTTACTCCTTCCTCAAACCTCACAGGAATATTCAAATGTTTCAAAAGGGGAAGCAGAACTGAGAGTGTTACTCTCACGTCTGCCCAATTTGAAATCAAACACAGCACGGTGACATTCATGTGCATTTGCCAACACTGTTGCTTTAAATAAAAACAGCGAAAAACCTCCAAACAACAAAACCCCAAAGCATAAAAATTATCAGTCTGAACAAAACTTTGAAAGTTTCCTCAAAAACATCCGGAGGCCCAGAAGTCCAGGTGTGTCTGTCTGCTGCCATGGAAGCAGAAAAACAAACATACCCCACAATCCTCTATATAAATCAGTAAATTAGTAACTGGGAGTTCTGACTCTTCTTCCAGGTTGCACCCTCATAGTAAGAGACCCGCGATTCCCAGCACAGAGAAGAAACAGAAGCAGAAAACTGTGAATTTAACTCAGAAATATTACAGAATGTAACAAAAATCTGAAACAGCATTTTAAGGACTTTGCATCATCCAAGATTAAAGCCAAGGGACTATGTCAAATGTAACTTGTGGACTGCAACTTTTGGGTGGACAAGCATGAAGGCACTACCAACCAAGTGAACATGAAAAATACGTAGCTCTTGAGGTAATTTTATAGAAATTATTCCCAAGAACTGTCAATGCAGAAAGCTGAAATTTGAAGTTCACTTTACCAGCTACCATTCTACCAAGAATGAAGCGTTGTATTAGGCACCGATGCTTATCTAGAGCAAATGATTATGAAGCAATTTCCATTAGCCAAATATCCTGTGAGAAAAATTGTTTTTCAAAACAATACATCTAATAGAAGAGCTATCAAACTGATAACAGAGAACAACAGACTAACTTTAAAAAGAAAAGGCATTGCAACACTACTCAAAATTTAAGAAGCTTTTTAGCAGAAAACACAATTTGAAGGACCAAATGACTGATGAAAATACAAAATGTGTATGTCTTCTGAATATGTTTATCAAATCTTTGCAAGTGGATTTGAAGAAACAAACTGTCAATCTGACTAAAAATAGCTAGTTTTAGAGTTAAAATACTTGTCCACTATTTTATCTTTTTAATAGATAACTTTCCTGGTTAGATAAACGCTCAGCATAAAACACAACATCCAACACAGAAGAGAATAAACTGCAGAAGTCAAAATCAGTTAGGAGAATTAAAAAAAAAAAAATCTCATTCATTCTTTATCACTCAGCTATAACAATCTGAGCTGTTGCTTATAATAGGATGTAAAAATTATCAAAGGGGATTCTATTCTAACATAAAGGTGTCTGCTTACAGACTCACAACTGGGCAAGACTAGCCAGTCATGCTTTTAGAGCATAAATTCATGGAAAAGATTAACATTCTTAGATATGAAATCAGAATAATTGCACAGGTAAACACAGACAACACGTAGGTACCTGTTCCACTGAAAGCTTGACACCCGTTATAATAAATAGTAACAACACCTTGAACTGAAAGCTTATCTAGCACTGAATACAGCATCCTGCAATCATCTAGACTTACTTATTCTCATTTTTTTCTTTCTTTTTCATTTTTAGTGGAGTTTAGTAAATCTTCGCTAGTGGCCATCCACAGCCTCACCAGTACAGCAGTTCTACTCATTTCTGTGTAAGCTCAGAATTTATTAGTGAATAACAGCCACAAACCCAGCAACTTGGGAACTATCCACATTTAGAAAGCTCAAATCATTTACCTTTCTGGGTTTTTGATTTCTTCTGTTACATAATTGAGCGTATCCCAACCAGAGTAAGAAAACAAGGCAGAATATAGCCCAAGGGAGATGTCTCCAATATCAGAAGAGGATCCCTCAAAAGAGTTCTTAAAGTGCCATGTATGTCCTGTGTGGAGGAGATGGAATGAAGGACAGGATAATAAAATACAGTAAGTAATATTTTTCCATGTGGCATACAATTACAAAACCACCTCAGAAACCCTAACTCTTTCAAGTCTGCTTATTAGGACCTTTTTTTCCAATTCTATTCCATGTTTTAGCCATGAGAATAAACATGGCATTTAAAACTACTTAAAATTATTGGGTGTGTATGAAACTGTTCTACCATTAAACACCTGGTTTGTCCACAGTGCCACAAGAAGTTCAGGAACATTAAGTTCAGACTAAGCTATAAACAATTGGCAAAGATAGTACTAAGGTTAAGGGGGGGGGGGGTTTATAACATATATTTAGAAAATAACCCACTCTATTCTTCTATATCCTTTTAAATTTTCAAACATTTAGCCTACGCAGAAAACAAAGATTACAAATGACTTTAGATAACTACGACAAGAAACCCTCACACAAACACCTATATGGAGATTTGAGGTTTTGCTATTAAAAACAGAAAACTGAGAAAAATTAACAGAGAATAAAGTATTACGGGTAAGATAAAATTTTCCCAAGCTAAAAGTGTATGTATGTGTTTTGGACCAGTATTTGGGAAAACTTGTGCGATCTTTTGACTTTAAGCAAGTCAAGACAAGCTTATCAATCACAGTTTATATATTCAGACTATAAATATATAAACACACACAAAGTCACCAAAAACAGAAAGGCAAGTTACTGTGTAACTCCAAAACATGCCCTATACTATGCATCCTGAAGTGTTTAGACTACATTAAAACTGGCCAGGGTAATATTTGAGGCCTCTAAAATATCTTTACTTATTTCTCTTCCCTACTTTTTATCCCAATCAGATGTTGCTACTTCCTTGGCACAGACATAGGCAGAGTAACTGCTGAGTTAGGAACAGAAAAAGGAGACAGTGTCAAGGAAATTAGATGTGAACAAGCTCAGTATCTACAAAACAAGGGATGGGCTGATGTGCTAAGGATTAAACCTGGTGCTCACACATGCATATTCTTGATTGGTTCACAGTCATTATCTTGCTCATGAACTTTCAACAATAACCAGCTAGAGCAAAGGACATAAATTGTCCCATTTCCAGAGAAAGAAAGACCTTTATGGCAGCTTTGAAAGCAGGATAATTTTCTTAAGCTAACCAACCTTCTTCAGAGGGAACATCCTTTCAGGACGATTCCTCCTAAATTTGTCCAAAACCAGGACAAACAAATTCTTCCCAAAGGAAGGGCTAAGAACAAAACTAAGTTCAGAATTTCTCTTAACTTGAAGGCACAATGCCCAACACACACACTTTCTAATTCTCAACAGCTATAACAGAACTCAGGCTTTGAGCAAAAACAGAGCTGTATCTACCTACATATTCTTAGAAGTCTATTTGTGCTTTAAGTTCAGACACTTTCAGATCGCAGATTCATTTTGTAAAAAAAATATTCAATTGATCTCACTGTAAAGTAGGATGTTCCTTAGAGGAATTTATAACCTTCACCACTCCCATTGTATTTTGCTGTCTCTGTGTATTGCTGTTCTCACTTCCTTTTTATTTCTGTACTGCAGGCTGTAAATTACGCAACACTGCTGAGCAATCAATTACCTTCTTTTACCACGTTCAAAGTCAACTGAGATAGGATGGATGTTTCATGACATAGTTTCATGATAATGCCTAACATTGGTGTTACTGGTATTTTCAAGGCGGCTGTATTGTGTTTTTTTACTGAGGCATTTCATAAAACATACAGAGGCAGTTCACAGTCTTTAGACCAGTCACTCAGTCTAACTGATAAACACAAACCTTTGCTTTAATTTTACAAGCTTACCCTGGAATATTTCAACAAGTCCGGTGATGATGATGGCAATAAGAGCAGCGACTTTAGCGTAAGTAAATATATCCTGCACACGTGTGCCCCACTTAACATAGGCACAATTTATAAATGTTAAAAGACCTAGGGAAGGTAAAAAAAAGAAAAATTAAAAGACTATTTGAACAATGCTGAGCTTAACTCATTTTTCAAAGCTTTTAATTGTAATCTAAATATGCACTTACTTGTTATACTAATACTTAGGTTAAACTAAGCCAAATACACAAGTACTGAAAACCCACTGGTTCCAACAAGACAGCAGGGAAACAGATGTTTTAAACATACTGTTTCAACAGACAGAAGGGAAGACCTTCCTGTTCTCTGATTACATGTCCATTTTCCTAATGTTACCCCTCATCAGCTGCACTCTGCAACTACTCTGAAACTAAAGAAACTGCTTTACTACAAAGCAGTAGTTAAAGAAACTACATTCCATGTACTTTAAAGAAACTATATGAAATAATTCATTTCAATGTTCCGATATTATTCCAATAAATGAAAGATTATCTAGAAATTCCTTTGGGCAAACATATTAAAAGAGTGTTTGAAAAGGTTTTTTTATGCTTCCTTGTTAGGTTGAGGATGAGTTCAACATCCATGGAGTAGCTGCAATGCTAAGTAAGGTTACAGGTGATTCATTTCTCCATTTCTACTGAACTGTATCATGAAGAGAGAACAGATTGATTTCACAAGGGCATGTACTGGCAGGACAAGGGGTAATGGCTTTAACTGGAAAGAAAGTAGATTAGATTAGGTGTCATGAAGAAATTCTTCCACATGAGGGTCATGAAGCACTGGCACAAATTGCCCAGAGAATCTGGGGGTGCCCCACTCCTGGAAGTGTTCAAGGCCAGGTTAGATGGGGTTTGGAGCAACCGGGGATAGGGGAAGGGGTGTGGTACGAGAAGATCTTCAAGGTCCCTTCCAACCTAAACCATTCTGTGGTTCTAAAGCGCAAATGCTTTACAGCTAATACAACAGCAGTCTGGATTTTTACAAACTGGTAGGAAGTAATGAGTATTCTGAGTGTATTTAGTCCTCTATCCCAAAATAAATTAGAGTCAGACCTATTTCACAAGACTGCAATGAAACTCGAAATGAAACTTTCAGATCTGACAAATATTTTGTAGTTGCTGACTAAACTTACTCACATGATCAACTTCCCCAAGACAGTTCTCACGACTCTCAACATTTTGCTTTTGCATTCATTACCTTTTTCTGAAGTGGAGAGCCTGACAACCTTTGTCTGAACTCAAGGGCTGTATATTGAATAGGATTCAGTATCTTCAGTATTCTTTATTTAACAAAATCCTAATTTGGTACATATTTTTCTTAGCTAGATAATCACTATATTATTGAAACTTCTGTATTGGAAACAGTATTTCCCACAAACCTCAGTTTTCTCTCTAGCTAGTGAAAAAGTGTTTATATACTACTGCACTTTATCTCTCCACAGAATTTTCTTGTACTGCGTATTTTAAATATGCATATAAATAAAAACAAAACTTGATTGTTTCAGGAGTAAGGTAGTAGTAAATAAAAATTAAATAAAAAGGTGTGATTATTATTTCCTTTCCCATAATCCAAGAATACCGTGATACTATTAAGATAAAAATGACCTTAGCACAGCTACCAAATCCAAAACAATAACTTTTAAAAGATAACAAAAGAAAGGTAATGATCGGACAAGTATGGCACTAGCATGTTAGACAGTCTGGCCAAGCTGAACGAGCTTCAACTAAGCTGGGCAAGATGAGAGGGAAAAAAATCTCAGTTGTATCAAATTTCAAAAGTCAGGATCACTGCAGCTCCTGAAGAGCCCTCAGGAGAAAAAAAAAAAAAACTCTGCTCAATCTCTGCTCTTCAGTATTAGTGACTGGAGTATTTGCTCACTGGGTTTATTTCAGCCATTCTTTTTAAAGCAACTTTCATTGGGATTCATTATTATTAGTGAGTTAGGGCTTGATCTCTACTTCAGATGAAATGATACTCTGATACCTTATAACGGGAAAAAAAAGAAAGATAATCAATATTCTGAATAAGCCACATCTCTCTTTCTTTTGATAAAATTACTGTTTTCTTCAACTTAATTACTATTTAGCCACTTAAAAGTTTCTGAGAACTGTCAAGTTTAGTTTTGCAGCACCAGGTGATACCACACTGCCAAAATGATTGTCATAGTAATGCTGTAGAACACGAAGACTGTTCTCACTAGCTCTAGTATTGCTATTACTAAAATTCAAAAAAACCAAACAAACAAAACTAAAAGTAAACCCCACAACAAACCAACCCATTCTCACATACAATCTGTACCTAACCAATGTGCAGACTTCCACTCCCGGCAGCTTCATCATTAAGGGATTAATCATATCCAGAGCTAGGGATGTGAAAAACAACATCGGCCCTGCCAGGACAGGGAGACGTCTAAGCTTCAAAAGCTAGGTGAAGTTGTAGAGTAGGGGTGAGTCTTAGCACTGACACTTAGAGCAGGGCAGAATAAGCATTTAAACTATAAAACAGACTGTTAAAATAAATTTTTCCACTTGCCTGAGAGTGATCCTGCTGTCATGCGTCTCCACTAAAAAAAGAGGTGCTAATACCCCTTATTAGCAGCAAATGTAGAGGACCTCACACTGTCTTTCTGTACCAACTATATAATAATTTTAACTGAATTGCTTTGTCTTAATTTCTTGATTTTTAATGAACTCATTTTTATAAGGGCTAACTGCCCTCAGAGTGAGGGAATACCTTAAATGGAAGAGCAGATTTTCCCACACTCCTGAATTCGTGCCAGGATACCTTGTGACAACATCTGTTTAAGGAATGTGAACATGACATTACAGGCCCTTCACTCATTTGGAAAGAAGGAGGGAACAGAACCGATTAAACTGACAGATTTCTTGGAAGAAGTTTGTGATTATTCTTTCCCCTACCTGGACCTCAACCAGCATGTTAATACTCTCACAACAGTAACAAATAACAAAAATGGAAGGGGAAGCTGCAATCATCATAACCAGTTATAGAGGTCAAATATCTGAAGTACATGCTACTGCTCTGTTGTTTCCCTTTTCTTATCCTATATAAACAACTCTAGGAAGGAACATTAGAGCTCTTCCAACAGATGCCTCCAAAAGGAACCAGCTAGAAGCAGCACATATCCTTGCAGCATACTGTTGGCAGTAAAAGAGCCCAAGTTCCGTGTTGGCTTTTTAACACAAAATGATGTCAATACAGGTGACAGGCTCCAGAGCACATGGCTATGGATCAGTATACCACACAGCATTGTCCTACAGACTTGCTGAAATACAGTTTTCACCATTTACTGGAAATGTAAAATATGCATACAAACACTTTTAATAAGAAACACCTACAATTAAATAAGACGCACACAATTCAATCATACAGTTTCATTATTTTGATAAAGCAGAACAGTTCTGGTTTGAAGTGTGTGGACAGCTGCTCCTCTATATTGACTGACAGAGCTGGCTATATGACTACAAATATTTCAATGTTTTATGCACACACAAAATTTCCACTTTTCAAAACAGCTTTAGAACATACCACTGTACTGATGTTACAGTTAATCCCAAGCCTGAAGAATAATCTTGAATGAATGATTTTTTGAAACCAGAGTAGTAACTGAACCATTGAGAAATTATTGCAAACCAAATTACACCAGAATTTATAGCATAAGAGCTATTCTGCAATAGTTCTTAAGACCACACCAAGAGTATCCTGAGGTTTGATTTAAAATACCTGTTGCAAGGGAAAACAATTTTTATGCCTATTTTTGCCAGGTAAGTAAGCTTGGAAGAGTTAAATACCTTGCTGTGCTTCCAAATGAGAAAATGGTCATTCACTTACTGAACACCTGCAAGTTACTGATGTGCTGGAATTGTTCTTTTCCCCACTGTAACTCAAACCATTGCAGATCTAGTATGCAACAACTCTGAGAGTGAGTAAGATTTGTTTTAATAAAATGAACCCTGGATAAAAACTTACCATAGTAAATTTCAAGAAATACTTACATTCACAAGCAGCTGCTATGAGACGACAAGCCACATATGGAGGGTCACAAGACGGGAAGAAAGGCTGAACTATGTAGTTAGCAAAGGTGATGGCAATGATTGCCTGACTAGTTGGTTCAACAATTAGGAGTGAGGTCCACAAACGAATAAAAGCAATGAAGCTCCCAAAAGACTCCAAGATATATGCATAGCTGGCTCCTGACTTTGTAATAGTGGTTCCAAGTTCAGCATAGCACAGAGCTCCAAAGACTGAAAATATCCCTCCAATTGCCCAAATTATTAAAGACAATCCATAAGATTTGCTGTAGATGAGAACTCCTTTGGGAGAGACGAAGATACCTGAACCAATCATGTTGCCTACTATAAGGCTTATCCCATTTATTAAAGATATTTCTTTCTTCAGTTGCAATGCATTTTGGTCTTCATCCTGTGTTCCACTTTGATCTGTCCTTTCTGATTTATTGACGGGGCTGTATTCAGCCAGTGAAGTATGTGATTTTGTATAATCTGTCCTTTCTGCCATTGTGGAAAGACCGTGAATTCTCCACGACTCCAAATCACAATCTAAAACAAAATATAGACATCTGAAATCATTGTAAATTTTTTTATCCCAGGAATTTCTTGCAAAATCTTCTTTCCACCTTTTTAGCCTATGATTTACATATATAAATTATTTCCTTTCATTGCTTCACGTTTGGTTTTTTTTTCCCGAAGTCAAATTCATGCAGTTAAACAGGAGAACCAAGACAGACAAAGCAAGAGAGAAATTCCTATACAGCTTAGGATGAGAGAGAAACTTCTACCATTAGGAAAACAAACAAATAAACAAAACTGTAGGAAGGACAGAATTAAGGGACTTCTATTTTGAGTAGAAAAGAAGGAAGAATAGAAAGGACAGTGAGACATTACAGGTAAGGAAGCACCACGACAAGACCAAGATGGAAGCTCTAAGCATGAACATAGATGTATTGCAATACTAAAAATACCAATCCAATTACTGTGCTTACACATGCAATTTATGAATGATCTAGTAACATGTTATCAATGCACTGAGGGCTCTTGCTAAGGGCCAGAGGCAGAGGTATTCACTCCAGAATGCCCTTGATCCAACCCTTGACTTCTGATACTGCAGTTCGCTCCCTCCCCAGAACTGTTTCCAGATCTCACCGCCTCATTACTCAGTTATCTAAAAGAACAGATTGTACATAAAAACCTACAGTAGTTTCAATCCAAATTCCTCCATTAGCAGCTGTATTTAACAGTATCTAAGGACACAGAAATTAACCTTTTTCCTCTGCTTCAGAACTGACTGACTGGAAAAGAGCTACCTTCTTCTGAAGTCTCCAAAAAATTCTCCCATGCCGTCCAAAAGCAAGTTACTGCTAATAACATTTCTTAGCTCAAGAAGACACTGATAATTCTCAATAAGACCCATAGACTCATTTTACAGAAGTTTAAGATTGCTAGCTTATCAGCTGCATAAAGAATAAGCCCTACATAACTACGAGAATTAATTTCATAACTATTCATTTGCCCTGCCCCTGATTAAATCTTTAGCGTATACTTCAGCCATTTACTATAGAATACAAAAAAAAAAAATAAAAATCTGGGTCAATTAGAATAAAGAAGCTAAGCACGGGGGGTGAGTTTTGTGCTTTTACGGGGTAACGCTAATTTTACGGAAGGTTTTCTAACTGCAACAATGAACTTGTCAACTGAGAGAACAAAACCCCTGAATATGGGAACTTTGAAAGGTCAGCATGCAGTCACCCAAACCACACATGCATGTAGTAACATATGAACATATGAACTCTTGCAGGCACACCTTTCTGGAGACAATACTCTTCCTTTATCCTAAAGCCAACACCTGAATACTAAAGCACAGAAAATCTGACCTTACATCCCTGAACTAGAATGAAGATGTGAAAATTATAAAGATTATTTTCAATCAATTAGAAAAGTAACTTCTACTGAAATGGAGTACAAATTTTTTATTGAAACACATAACATCATTTATCTCCAACTCATGAATCTTTAGAAACTGTGTTCTTTTAAATAATGCAAAATGAGATCCTCAATCTGTTTAGTTGGATGCCTTCTGGTTTATTTTCCCCTCAATACTCCAAATAAACACTTTAAAGACGCTTAATTACTAAATACACATTTTATCATTTATATATGAGTCAACATCTAGTATCACAGATACATCAGAAGACACCAAATTGCACACTTATAATTAGACCAAAATTTTTCGAACTTCCAGAAACTAATCACTGCCATTTCAGAACTTAAGAAGCTTGAGTGTTATAATGAGGCAGCTCCAACAAAATTAAATTAACTAGGAGAGAGGCATCCAAACAGTTTCTACAGATAAGTGGGCCCAAAACTGCAGAGGAAAAGCAAAGTAAATTTATCGCACCAGTTGTTACCATTCCTCTTGTTATTTACTCTTCCATCTATCTTGTGCCAAATTCATTTGCAACCACATATCGCCTGACTTTCTGTTACTGGTGTAGTAGAGCTAAGTCTTCAAAAATACATGTGCCCTATAAATTAATAAGATTATTTGTTTGCTTTACAAGAGAAAGTTCAGCTATTATCTGTAAATGCATATAATCTTCAATCAATTATAAATATGACGCACTCATCAGAAAGCTCTGCAAAACAGCAGACCAAATAATCAAAGCAGATGTTTTCATGGCTAATTTGGCTGTAAGAAGTGCATTTTAAAGAACACTTGTGACCCATAAAAATATCATTCAACTCCAAACTGAGTATTTTCATTTCCACGAAAAGAACTCGGGACACGACACTAATTGCAAATGTTTTTCAGAAGGCAATTCACCCTGAACAAATGTCAGCGGCAGAAACAAGAATACTACAGCTCTTATTATGACATCCAACTGCCATTTGAAAACATGCCATGTTCATTTTCAGCCCTTACAGCAAAAGGATAAAACTCCATAAATATGTTAAAAACTGATCACAAATGTAAAACATCATTTTGGTGGTAACTACACAGTTTTATGATTCCTTACTCACATATCCTAATCACCATTCCCATTTCCTCCTGAACACCTTCCAAAGCACGAATTGATCAGAAGCATACACATTACTTGGAATACTCAGGCATTTTGATGATTTAAGTCATTGAGTAATTCAAATCACATCAAACCTGGTGTGTTAAGGCAGAGCCAGTTTTGCACTAAGAGTAACCATGATTTAACTCATGGCATGGAGTTCAGAGACGCATTCAATTACCTGCAACTACAGACTCAGTTACTGTTCAAATGCCTCCACCTCGATTAGCAGCACATGACTGCAGTTCTATACAGTTTTGTTACTGATGACCTTGACTGTTTCCTGCCCTAGTACCTCTACCCAGGAAACAACAATCACAGTATCTCTCAAACTAGCCTGTTTTGTCCCCCCAGTTCTCCTTCTTCCCCTTCGAGCCTGCTTGTCTTACTCCCAATTCTGGAACCAGAATCTGCAGCTTTGATCAACTGGAAAAAAATATACCAAGGAAGAGGGAAAGCAGAGACTAGAGAAAACTGAAGCTATGTCAGAGAAAAAATGCATATATTAAAATCCATGATTCTGTCACAAGATCATTATTTCAGTGGAAACAGAAGAGAGGCTTGGAGGAGGAGAAACAGAGACAAATAACATACATTTTCTAACACACAATAATCCTAATAAACTGCAGCTAAAAATACTGTTAGAAAATCTCTAACACTGCCAAAGCCCAGCCACAGGAGTGCTATGGCTAATGCAGGGTTCTGCCTTCACACAAGCTAACCAACACGTGGATTTCCTCATCGCTCACCCTTGTGCAACACCAAGTCTTCAACTCTTTTTTTTTTTGCTGATCACTGCAGCTGTGAGGAATCTTTTTGCTGATATATGTAGTTCTTTTTTTGTTGGTTTTTTTTTTTTACTGAAATAACTCTGCTGTCGGTATAGAAAGCTGTGACATGAAACCAGGACAGAGTGACCTGAAACTAGGATCACTTCACTGTTTCACCAAAAATAGATATTCTGGTAAGGCCTATCACACTGCGGCCAGGTACCAGAGGAGCTGATGAAAGTTAACGTGCAATTAGCAATGCCCTAACACTGCATTACAGGGTAGCCCTCCTTCAAGGGGAGGGAAGGAGGAACCATCTGCCAAGATCCCCTTTCTCTCACTGAGCAGAACAGTTTTCAGTTGTTCGACCTGGGATGAACCTGCAAGTGAGTTGACCAAGGTGAAGTACCAAACTGCTAAGAGCTTACTGTGTTTGCTGTGCTTTTATACAATAGCCACTCATTAGCAAAGATTTCTGGTGTTCTTGCCTCTGTCTTTCTTAGTTCTTGATTGCATAAAACAACTCTCGTTGTAACACAGCTTTACATACGCACTTTGGCTATTCACATATATCAGATGTAAGACTCCTATTTCTGAACAAAATGATTGGCCCTGTGAGCAAGATTCGAGATTGCTCTATAAAGGCAAACAGCATCAAAGTCTTCAGGGAGTTAAGCACCAACACAGCAAAGGCTGTAAGTCCCAGAAATGCTTATTCATTGCAATGTATATATTTAGGCACCTCATAGTCTGAACATTTACATGGGAAAGCCTTAGAATTTGTCTAGGATTTGTTTTCCTTTTTTCTGGTGAGAGAAGAATCACTGCCCTACCATACATACGCTTAACAGACAGGAAGCCCTTGCAACAAAAACAATTCCCAATGTAAAGATCTAATTTGTTCAACCAAGCCTTTCGTGCTTGCATATACAAACACATCATCTTTAGCACAATAAAAAAAAATAATCCCACAAACAAACTTTCAATCTAATAGAATTGGTCGTAACATCCGTTTTTAAAAATAAAGGACAAGGTATGTTTATCATGTAAAAAGGTACGAAAGAGAAGTTACTATGCCAATTTTTTCACTTGATAAGTTTATCAGTATGGTAGTAACTAATATTTTCTCTTTTTTTTTTTTCGTATTTTTCATTATTTTCATATTTCCAAGGAAAAAAACAGAAGCAAGCCCATAACAGGGACTTTGATCAGTCTTGATTTAGGTTGGGAGCACACGGATGAGGGGAACATCTGGTGAAATTTATACCATAAGCCTCCGGTAAAGACAGAAGGAACAACAGTAGAGTCGATTAATGCAATTCACATTATTTTTCATGCTGGGGCAGAAAAGTGGAAACCTCTCAAAACTGGGGAAAATAATGCCAAAAGGCACATGCTACACCCATGTGTACTCTTTAGGTGGCACTTACAGCCACACCTCATCAGATTGTAGTTATTTTGCTTCGTTTAAAAACACATCGACAAATCAAAACCACTACCAAAAGCCAGCAAGCAAAGGCGTGCTGGCCTGAGGGTCCCACTAAGCCCACTTCAGTGCCCTGCTACAGCTCGCTAACAGAGCAGTTACAATTACCTACACCCACCACCAAAAAGCACTAAAGGAACACGTGGCTTCAGGAAACCACCCCCGAGTCGCCATAAGCACGACTCCAGCGGCTGTCGTCGCCGGCCTGAGCCCCTGAGGGGGTCCCGCCGCAGAGGGAGGGGTCATTCGCAGAGGTGTCGTTTCGACTCTAGGAGGCCGCTCCGCTCTCCACAAGCTGAGGAGAGGGTGCTGACCCTCTTTCTCCTCATAAAATAAGCGAGGTTCACACCGATTTCAAGCCTTCTGGACAGCCTCAGGAAGGAAGTAGCTGCAGGCACCCGCCTTAGACGGGGACTGTCAGAGTTGGGGCACCCTTTAAAGACAATATAGAAACACACGGCATTTATCTTGCTACCACCGCACACTTGCAGCCGCCCGCGTCGCCAAAGCCGCCGCCCCAGATGCTGCANGCAGCCCCTCCGCTGAGGCCGCTCCCTGCCCACCTTCCCTCAAGGTGAAGGGAGCCGAAAGCCCACCCGGGCGGTGCCGGCCGGAACCGCGTTACCTCCGCTCCCGCGGAGCTGTCTCGGGATGCTCCCCGCCCGTTGCCACACCACACGCGATGGCGGCCCGTCCGCCCCGCCCCCCCACGCCAGCACAGCCCGCACCGCCGTCGCCGCCTCCTCGCCCCGCCGCCCCGGCATCGCCGCCTTCGTCACCGCCTCGCCCCTCCCCGCTAGAAATCCGCTACCTCCCGCGTGGTCGCCCCGAGGGAGAAGCCGCAAGGAGCCCACCAGCTCCGCAGGGGGTGCGCGGGACCCTCCGGTACCCGCTGGTGCGGAGGGAGGTGTTTGCAGGGCCGGAGCTCCCCCCTGCCCCGCGGAGTTCGCGTCGGCCCCTCCGCTACCGGTGGATGAGGAGAGCCGCGATCGCCTCTCCCGCCGCAGCCGGAGCGGGGGACCAGCCTCGCCCTTTCCCGCAAGGGCAGGATGGAGAAGAGCCTTAGCGCTGACGGTACGGGAACGGCGCCTTTCCCAGCCCGGGCGGGGGGGCCCTGCCCTTACGCCGCGCTCCCTGAGGGCCTCGGGGACACGGAGCTCCCGTGAAGCCCCGGCGGACGACGCTGCACAAAGTTACATCCGCATGAGTTATACCCGCATGAGTTAAACCTGAGAGACCCTCAGGCTCGAGACTGAGGGGGCCGAGAGGGTGGAAACCCTCAAATATTCTGATATTTTGGCTTTCTACTGCATAAGTCCTACGCGCCGTTCAGAGTGGATATGGAAATGAAAATGGAATGGTACCGTTGGGCTGTTCCAGCCCCCAAGAGGGGCACAGCAACACCCACAATTTGGCTCCGTTAAAATACATGTAATGGACTTTCCAGAATCGTGATTAAAAGTGGCATATGGTGCCTGGGCATCATAGTAAGGAACTGGCTGTTCAGCAGATTTATCTGCGGTATAATGAAAGCTTTATTGTCTTCCTCTAGCAGGTTAATGGTTTTACTCTAAGCCAGTGAACCCCAGGCCGCAGTCCCTTCTTAATGTTCTTTTATTGCCGTTTGCTGCTCGCTGCGAGGCAAAGGAATGGTCAGTGTCTAGAAAGACAACAGGGCTCAGAAACAGGATAGTCTCACTAAACAGTTTAATTCCTCTTCCCTCCCCTAGTCCATGGTTATTATCTACCATTGAAAACAGGTAAGTCAGAGGTGAAGTTTTTCAAGAGGGTAAAAATCTCAGGGTCAAGTGAAAATTATGAGGCTGTAAAAGAGGGAAAGGCAAACTATGCACTGTAATGCCCATAAATGTGCTAGTAAATGCAATAGGAGAGTCCAAGGCTTTTGTGTTCTATTGCCACAAGGCTTACATTTCTGATTTCCATTCTCCTTCCTGTCTCAAAGGTTGTGTGTTTTATCAAGGAGCTGTTTTCCTTCATTGTCACAGAGACAGTCAGACTATCAAGCAACTGCTGCGCTCATCAATATCTCCAGATATTCATTACGTTGTGTTTGGATATAAATGAATTAAGAAAGTTGTTTTTTTTTTTTTTGTTAAAAGATGGCTTTTTAAGTGCACATAGATAATTACATTAGACTTAATTTCTAAACTATAAAGCACCATAGCAAAACAAACTCATTTGCAGGAGCCTGATCATCTCAGCTCTTTAATTATGTTTGTCTCAACTCTTTGTTTGGCTTCTGTCAAACACAAACTATGCTAAATCTGTTACCTGCTAAAGCTACTGACAGTGTTGCAAAGCAGCAAACAAAACCAGTCTGCTGCCTTCTGGGAGCTTAACAGCCCTGATAGGCGACTTCTTTGTTTTTAAGCCACTTATACAGCACTGACAGAAGATAAAAACAAAGATGACATCCCCAGAATATAATCAAATTCTTACAATATGAAACTGATTGTTGTTACAAAGATAATATGAACCAGAAAGCAATCATTGGATGGTAATAGTGTTTAGCCATTGCTAGAAATGTGCTAGTGCTCTGTGTTCTGTAGTACAGGATTTTCAGGTAGATGGGTATTCGCAACACTCATCTCGCACATTAATCAAAATTTGGGTTGAGTGTGAGTGGAAAAGGTGCAGCTGCTTTCAGTTCTTGCTAGACTGCCTTTTAAACTCTCTCAAGGTTGAATCTACTGAAGACAGCATTCACTCCTCAAAAAAAATGGACTCATAAAATGTGAACTAATTATAGAATTGCCCTTAGGAACAAGAGATAGATGAGAATTGACAAGACATAGGAAACAAATTATTAGGCATATACTGGAAGTGTAGAGAATGACATTTTACTTTAGAACTTCGAAAAATATTTATTAGAGAAAGTGCCCATTTGAGGGTTTCAAAATAGAAGTTCACCTTCTGAATTATGAAAATTTAGAACGCTGTAGAGGTTGGTATGAAAGATCCGAGTTAGGACAGCATCATAAAGCTAGACAATGCTTCTGAAATGTTTGCAAGGGAGCAGAAGCAAACCTCAGAATAATCATCCAGACAGATATTTTTGTTCATTTTGGTAAGGTTCATATTTTATGAGTAACTTTTTCAATTTTACTATGGAAGCAAAATGTAAGTCTGGACTCCTTTATTTCTTCTCTTGTTACAGATTACGTAAATTGTATGGCTCATCCCTGATGCTCCGTAAATGGCCACTGGTAAGTTATGTTTATACAGTAGTAAGTATTCTCTAAGTGCTAGCAGACAAAAAACAGCTAAAAAAGATTTTGTTTCCACTAGGGTTTTATCTGATACTAATTTAATCAAGTTAAGATCTTATCTCTTTTAGCTAAGGAGAACAAAGTCAGACTGAGTTTTGGTTAAGTCTGCAAGTTTTTGCCTATCTGCTTTTTTGTGTCTGACTAATATTGCCACATAGATACATCTTAGAAAATGTAATTCAACTCAAGAAGCTTTAAGAATAAACCAATTAAATACTCCTAAACAAACCAAACTGAGATAGCATCAGAGTACGGGAAACCGAGTCCATATGATATTCATTAAATGGTTTTAGAACATGACAAAACCAAGGTAAAAATTGCTATTAAATCTAAGTGAATTTGGAACCTTATACATCAGCTTTGTGCTCGTTCACAAGTTCGTTCTGGTGTGCAGGGTGAGTTTAAGCATATCCTTACAGCGTAAGTCCCCCAAGAATGTGTTGCTCATGCACTTAATTCATGGAAGAATGAGCGTGTACTGAGCTCCTTAAGGGGCAGCACTGAAGGGGTGCTGTGTGAATATAAGTAGCACTCATCGCAGCTTGGAACTTACGGTACTAACTATGATGGAGATGTTGCTTCCAGCCGTGTGTTTGATGGTTTATGCTGGTTCCTTTTGAAATTCTATCATATAGGGTGAGTCTTGGGACCACTTTGATGTTTGTTTTGAAATGTACATTCTGTGGACACAGGAGTTATTTGTAGGGGTCATGAAATTATTCAGGACAGTAAATCTGGGAGTTTAGCCAGATCCCAGCAAATGGCAATTTTTATAACTACTTAAATGCACAGATTATTTTTTTGGTAGTTTTGCAGCCTTAATCATTTCAAACAACAAACACAGTGTCAATCACATATTTCAGGAGAGAAACAGAATCAGTTCAAAAATAAATGTAAGTTCACCTGTTTCTTTTCTTTGGTTAAAGCTGAGTGACTTTGTTTACAAAAACAAATTCACTGATCCTTTGCCCTTTCCTTTTACCTTCATCTTTACATCATACAAATTTCTGTGGTAGGTGGTTTAAGCAGAGTAAGTGTGACTTACTGATGAAAATGACTACAAGCACCAAAGTGCTAGGCAATTAAAGGAAAAGGTCTAAATTTAGGCTTCTATATTTACCTTCCCCTGCTCCTAGCTGCATGTTTCCTCCCACACCAGTGGCCTTCAGCATTTGACTGGCTCTGGCACATGCCCAGCCCCCTCTGTAAGGCAGTTCTGCTCACTAAGCTGACAGAAAACAATACTTTTATGAAGGTTGGTTTTTTACTATCATAATCACAAAAGTACAGATGTGGAGTAAGCTAGGAGCAGAGGAGGAGGTAGTGGAAAATATCCCTTTAAGGAACAGAAACTGTGGGATGTCTCTGTCTTGTCCAACTGCAGTTATTTAAATACTCTGAAGATTAACATTAGTCCGTCTTTTATGGAAAACTTAGCTTCTCTATACTGAAGCTTTTGAAAACAGACTGTAAAATAAGCTTTGACATCCCATCTTTTAATTTTTTTTTGTCCTATCCGGTTCTGTTGCCTTTCAGGTACCTTTTTCTTTTCACCACCTCATCTACTCTCACCAAAATTTATTATTTGCTTATACATATCTTTGTTGCACATTATTGCAAGCTGCTTTTGTTCAGTGCTGTCCATGCTGCAATGCAGAAGTGGGAATAGATATCTTCTAAAACATGGACAAGTTTTCAAATGTTAACTTTCCTAGGAGGGCAAATAAACACCAGCAAAAATATCCCCACCTTCAGATAAACTTCAAAGGTCTCTAGGACTTTTTTATCACTATTTTGATTAATGTCACAAACTTTATATTTTAATTTTACATTTCTCTTGCTCATGTAATCATCTCTATTTCAAGGAGAATGTGCAATACATCAAGTTTTTCCCAATTTTGGGGGTTTATTTGGCAAAAATAGTCCCTTGTATATATACTTGTTTTAAAACAGATGGTTTGACCTAATGTTTTAGACAACTAAGTCATTCAGCTTTGAGACCCTATGCTTTGATTATACAAATTGTCTTATCTATGTTGAATTAACTTCGTGAACATCTGGCTATTTATTAATGAGAGTGAATGAATCACAGTCTTCATTTTCCTGGAAAACAACGTGGGAGTTAGAATCATTGTTTCACCAAGTCTTATAGCGCTGCAGGGATTTTTAAAGATAATGCTCTTTGTCTATGTCTATTTTGAAGGTTATTAAAAGTGATTATGTATAAAGACAAACTAAGGAGGATTTGTAGCTGTAAAAAATAGCATCTTAAGAATAAGTATTTTTTTCTTGTTTCAGGTCCCAAATTAATATGTGGGTACTATGATTGAAGAATATGAAGTCCTTAGTTATAATGTTTGTAATGCAGTTCAACAGCATTTAAATAAATGTATTCTGGATGAGACAGTTTAAAGACATCTGTTGGGTTGGGTTGTTCTTTTATCTTAGGTAACTCTGGCCTTCTAATACAACTACTCAGACTTTCTTCAAAACAGCGAAGTTCCTTTCTGTTATAGATTCCCCTGTATTATTGTCAGTCCTTTTTGATATACTTGTGGTACCTCTCTCTCTCTGATTAAAAGCAGGAGTATGGAAGCTTAGAAGACTCTGATCGTACTCAGCAGTAGTTCCATTGACACTCTGCAAGTAGCTGGTTACTAGAGGCTGAAGCCAATGTCATCATTTTGTTTGTATTATCATGCTGAGTCCAAACTTTGCCATTTAAATACAACCAGATGTTCCTTAGCAGAGGCGCTTTGAATGCAGCATGTTACAGTACAACCACATCAGTGCTGATCCCACTCTTCCATCTTTGCTTTTAGTGCACTCCTGTTACTTACTGAATTAATTACTGAATTACCCTGAAATGTTTGTACAATACAAATAAACTTGGACCTTTAATAAAAGTTCTCTGCTATTTTATTTAGAGAACTTATAATAACACAATACTTTACTGTTTAGGAACAATTGTTGGATGAACAGATAGTAAGGACAACCTTTATTCCCTAAACTCTCAGACTTCTGCGGGATTCTGTAGTTGTACTTGATCCAAATTTAGGTTGTCTTTGAAAATAAAGTTTTCCAAAACATAATCCCAAAGACTTTTCTGTAGAGATTCTACACAGTGTGTGCAAATCAAATATGCCAATGCATGTTGACCTCATACATTTTGCATCTAAGAGGAGCAGACTCCTGTACATGTGGTAAGAGTGACAAATAAGTTCTAATTAGCAAGCCTTGTAAAAGAAAGAAAACCATGTTGTTTCATAAATACAAGATCAGAACACCTTTGAAGTTTTCACTCAGTTCTTGCCCAAGACTACACGTTCCGTGAGGAAGATTTTCAGAATGTCTCACTATTCAAAAGTATACCTTAAGAATTGAGATGCAAAATATCTTAATGCTGAGGGAGTCTTTAAGATTAGGGATTTATTGCCAGTCCATTTGCCTTTGCAATAAGTAGGATAGCCCTATTAATGGGTTTAGTCTTTTGTCTGCCAGCATAGTTGTTCCAATTTCAAATCCATTCTTTGCTAATATTAGAAGGCATCCAGCCCTAAAATTAAAATGATTGTTGACTTTGCTAACTTTTCAGAAATTATTTCTCAGCAGTCTATTTGTGAGTCTTTTGCACTTTGCTCCTTTGTTCCCCACTTGGCCCTTGATTACTTGGTGTGTACAGTGTCCCACAGAGCAAATCGTAGTGGACTAATTAAGAACTACCAAGAGTTTCCCAAGTTATGCAAGATCCCCAGAACTATGAAAAGGCTTTTCAGCTTCCCAGTCACATACTGTGAAGTGCCATAAATCAAACTTTTGAAAACACTGAAAGCTGTGCTTCAGACACTTATGGGTATACTTTAGTTCCGGAAGAAAGTACTTACTTTTGTTAAAGTTTACTGCTAGGTTATTTAGTACTATTTTTTCTCGGTTGAAATCCCACAAGCTGTGAACATTCTGAATACCAGTAACACTGATTTAATGAGACATGATTACTTATTGGTGACATTGGCGACATTGTTGTCTTTACTTTTACATGGATCTGGAAGAGTAAGTGAAGTGAGAGCGAACACTTGGGCTTCAGTGTTAGAGCTTAGGCAGGAGGATAAAGGAAACTAAACCTCGTGTGACATACTACACTCTGGAGGCCAGGGAGTTATTTTTACCTCAGTGTCACTAGTATGGGAAAACATGGAAGACCTCAGCTTATGTTGAAACTATAGGGGATGGCAAAGTTCTTTGTTAAGATGGGTCATCAGTGTCATCTCATGCAACAAACTTTATGGTTGGAGTCCTGCAAGTGTCCTCACCCCACACGTCGGTCACTTGGTCACGTAGGTTGCTCAATGTCATGTTACATGAACAACTCTGTATTTCTCCTTACTACAAAGGACAAATTTTATTGCTGAAGTGTTGTATCATTGGGGAAATTGTTTTTTGAATTATTCTATGCTATAATGACATACATTGCAGATAACCATGAGGTTGTGTCATCAAAACAAAACCCAAAGACTTATATTATTAGATGGTTGTACTGAAACAATCAGGAGGCAGCTACATTGCATGCTGTTGGAGTTAACTCCAATATATAGCATACAGTAAAATTACAGCTGTGAAATCCTGATAATTGCCTTTTATTTTGTTCCTTAAAAAGGCTTCCTTTGTCCAAGAAAAACGTCTGCGATTAAATAGCCAGCTGTAAAAACAAACAAGAAAAATCCTGTCTACATGCCTAAGCGTATCTTGAAGTCTCAAATCTGGAGTGCACCTTTCCCTGTGCAGCTGTGTCTGTGCACAGTAACTGGCACAGTTCATTGGCACTGTTACGAGCAGGAGAGGCCTGGCCACAGGCCAGGTGCTCCTTCTCTTGCTACTGAAGATGGACATAAAGAACACTGAACAAGAAATGACAGCTTTCACTGATGGAGTCTAATTTGGGTGAAGAAGCTGACAGTTACCATCAGATTTAAACCGAAATAAATGGTCTCAGACCAGCTATGAATGCAGTGGACTTGGCAGTGTTAGGTTTACAGTTAGACTCAATGATCTTAAAGGTCTTTTCAAGCTAAAGGCTTCTCTGATTTTAAGAATTAATTAAATTGCTATATTGATATGCTGGTAAATGGAATACAGAAATCATTCCTACTAAACACATTAAAATGCAACAGCTGAGGAGTTAAAATGCTATTATATATCTTATAGAAAATTAAATGTAGTTTTAGTTTGGAAAGACATAATATAAAACAAGATCCAAATCTCTCCTCTCTTTTATATTTCATGAATTTTCTACCTAAGTGAGATTTTTCTGTAAACAAATAAATCTGCAGGTTTGAATACCAGCATATGATCGATTGCAGTGGAGAGGAAAGGTTTTAGCCAGAGTTGCCAGGCTGCATTTGAACCAGCTCTGCAGGAGTCAGAGCAGACGGGAGGAGAGAGGAGCAATGCCTTGTTTTGCAGAAAGCTTCCCTGAGTTGAAATATTTCTTTGGCTGTAAATCTTTTAGTCTCATATAGGGTTTAATAAAACCTGTCTGAGACATGCAGTCTGTCAGAAAAACAATCAAATTTCTGTGTGAGGTCAGACCCATTCAGCACAAGTAACAACCTAATTTTTTTTCTGTTAGTTCGTTTGCATTTTAACATTGTATGTTATAAGGGGTTCTTTTTTAATGTTCCTGTGGTTTCATGTGAAAAGAGGGAAGAAAATACATGAATGTGAAGTAGCTCTCTCACCAAATATTTAATGCATTGACAGAAATTTTGCTTGATAAAGGTTGCATTTTAATAAAAATGGAAACATTTTCATTGTATTCGAGAGAAGATGACCAACCATGATCTGCTGAGAAGCAAAAATGTAGGAGAGCCTTCTTTTCTTTTTAGAATTCATAGCAACACTGTAAAGGGTGGACATAATCTCCAGGGCTCTTTAATTCAGGTTATCTCTATTCCATCGTCCCGACAGCTGACTTGCTAACAGGCCCATGACTTCACAGGTAGGTGTTAGTGGAATAAATAGTGATTGAGTTACAGGGCAGTTATAAATATTCATGTTATATAGCTCCCAGCAAAAATATGTTAATTTTTCCCTTAAATCACTTTAAATGTTTATAGCTTGCATAAATAAACTGACCAGGCTGAGGGAAAAGGTTTAGTAAATCACTGTTGTTTGCATTAATTTTGTCAACTAAAGAACTCTTGATCAGGTAAAAGAAAGTTCCACAAATATTGCTAATTTCTCTGGGTGTGGGTAAGAAGCCTGTCTTAATTATGGCCTTTAAATCTTTTTTAAGCCCCTGCGTGAAAGCCAGTCCAGAATGACAAAGCCCAAGAACAGACCAGGTACTCTGTTTCCTCACTGCATGTTCAGTGCCTCTGCTCCAGACTCTTTCGTGTGCCCTTCATCCCCTGTTTACTAGACCAAACGCACACAATTTTATCAGCTTGTCCTTAATATCGGGTTTCCTCACTGCTTATCAGCTTTCCTGTGTTCTGGGTTCTCCTCAGTCTGTGCTCAGAGCTATTCTGCTGGAACACTGCCTGCACGGAATGGCAAACAGTGGTTCCTTTGGCACCTTTCACACACAGGTGAATGCGGCAGGCACTCGCCTCACCGTGTTCTCCTTCCAGTTCCCTGTTCTTTTGTGACAGGAGGCTATCACAGCACGTGGAAGTGGCATAAAGACAACTTTTTTGGGAGCATATTTTGCAGCTGTTACAAGGTGAAAAGTCTTATATGATCGGAGTTTTCCGAGTGTATTCCTCAGTCACTTTTCTCATTTTTCCCCCACCAGGTAACCTTCTAATGAACTGAAAAAAAGCTTTGAGCCCTTTTTGGCCAAAGGACAACAAATTTAATGTTAGTAGTCATTCTGTTAACTAATATGGCACTTTTTCCTTGGTATCTAAAGAAAGGACTAACTGTGCAGAACTTTCTGGAGTACAGCCAGGTTATTTATGGTGGACTTGCCTTCAAAATCCAGGAGTTTTGTTTAACTCAGCTGACATACCATCTGTCAAGTCAACCATGTACTCAGTTAAGGGAATGTAGTTCCAGGCAAGCAATGAAGGGATTGCTTCTCTAGAAAAGGAACAAAATCAAACTATGCTCAGGCCTTTTGAGCACCAAGAAAGTATTTTGCAAAGCAGGGGAAGGCGGGGCAGGGCTGTGTGCAGGAAAAGAGTGGAAGGGAATATAGTGCAAGGCAAGATTTCCTGAGGCGTGAAAGACACCAGCAATCCTGGAGACAACATAACTGGAGGAAAGCATAGTTAGTAGCTGTATAGCACTGAAATCAATAAATAGCAATAAAGAAATCTGAATCTTCTGTGCCTGCCTTGATGATATTAGGGTCCTTCCCTAACATACCAGGCCCACAAGTATTTATTTATGCACTTAACCTTCCTTACAAATCTTCACATGTGATTCTCAAGTGACTAAACCTGGGAAAGCATGAAAATGTTACAAGGTTGTATAGGATTCAGACTTGAAACAATAAAATAAGAACCCTTGAGGTTTAGTATGCTTTCATTAGTGTTTTTGGTTTTGTACATTTTAGGCTACTTATGTGGTGTAAAATTCTTCTGTATATGTTAGCAGTCCATTAATGCATTTCTTGAAATTTTGTACATTAGTATTTTATGAATATGCACTTGTTATCTTCCTCTGATGTTCTCTGGAACTGTTTTTAACAGGCACTGGTAACAACTTTTGAGTGGTATTTATAGCTTTGTTTGCCTTGCTCTCTACCGGAAGGACTAATCTCTTAAACATTTCATTCCAGTACCTCAGATTAATTTTCGACAAATCAACTTCAAACAAATTCTAGTGCAGACATTCTTACACTGCAGAAACTATCCCATCTCAGATAAAAATGTGGTGTAGTTAGGACAAAGGGCAAGGGACAGTCATCTTTTTGCATATCAGCAAAAGATAGCTGCAACCAGTGTCAAGAAGAGAAATACATTTCAATAAGCCAGAAAAATAAGCATCTGCATACTCCACTTCCCATTCTTTAATAAATTTAAATAGCGTCATAAAATTTGTACAACTTGTCATTTTTAACATCGATTAATTCTAGTTTTGTCTTTTCCGAGTAACTGCAACAGAGTTTTACTAATCAGTTTATATGATCAGTCCTGAAGTGACTTGGTTTTATTTCTCTCCTTGCTGTTTTGTAGAGATACCCATGTTTTATATTTCCTTCCTGCAACTCCAGTTGTTCTTCAAATTCAAATCTTGTGTCTTCCCATAGATACTAAAGAACAGATTGATTCTTCTATCTTTACTCCTGCTCAGTGTCATTTGTTCTACATTGTTTTGTAATGTCAAGGTAACTGCAGAAACCAGAGGTGAGGACAATAGAAGTCTTAGCTAATGAACAAGCTTGGGCAGGAGCAAAATATCATAAGCTTTCAGCAGTTTGATATTTCACACCAGTGATCAACATGAGACATTTTAAACAGCTCACATTACAGGCCTTATGAGAGTATGTATTTTTGGTGAGAAAAAATTATGCTGGATCCAGGTCACTGTATTTTAGTTTGTTATCAAAACTTTTTATATTAACAACAATTTCATTTCAAAAAATGTGTAGCATCCCTTCAAATATACCACACTGGAAAAGCAGACAATTTGTGCTGGCACTGTTTTGATGCCAGTTCTTCTATTAACAGTTAAGACTGGGCTTAGGTTTGGCATCAGATTACGTTCTCAAGTAGGCATGTGCTTCTAGTAAAGAGCCAAAACTGTTTCTGTGTCAAAATCACTATGACAAAAATTCAGCATAGTCTGCCAGCCAGCACATCTTTCATAGGAGTATAAAGTGTCCAGCAGAACAACTAAATGGAATGATTTTGAAAGCTGATACTCATTTTCAACAGTATTGTCAGTTTCTCTGGTAAAGGACTGTAACTATTTCCCACAGGTGAATGTTTATCTGTTTTACTGAGTATTTTATGCCTTCTATACAGGCAAAACACCATGACAGCAGTTCTTTTCCTCACAAGCAAGACATCTGTTTTTAGCAGAGACTGTTGAAATTTCCCATTTAAAGTGTAGATTGAAAAAAAATTCAACTGTGAAACAGATGTTTAGCTCCTTTAATAAGCAAAACTATTGTCAACATATTCTGATAGACATTGCTTTTAATTGTAACAATATTTTAGTTCAAGGCAGTCTCAAAGTTCAATGAAGTTATGTAAAAAAATTAAATTATATTTATGGTTCTAGCAGCATTGTCGCTGGAAATTTTGATGTAACAAATTTCTTATTTCTTAAGTGTGCCTAGACAACACATCATTACTGCATTTAAAATTGCAATCAGCCAAACTACTGAATTCAATGAGAACTTTGAAACTGCAGGGAGGACAAAAGCAACATAGGGAAACAAGTAACATGGTTTTGCATTTGAAATACCTATAGATGGTATAACAAGTTTTCATGTTAATCTGGTGCCATGAAGCTTGAAGAAACCCCACCGGACCTTTAAAAATTCAGCATCTTATATCATTGTTTTGATTATAATGAAAGTAATCTTATTATTTACCTTTCAAATTGTGCTGGTTTTGGCTGGGGTAGAGTTCATTTTCTCCATAGGAGCTAGTATGGGGCTGTATTTTGAATTTGTACTGAAAACAGTGTTGACAATTCAGGGATGTTTTGTTTTTGCTCACACAGAGCCAAGGCCTTTCTGCCCCTCACCCCACCAGGGAGGAGGCTGGGGATACACAAGGAGCTGGGGGAGGACAAGCTGGGACAGCTGACCACAGCTGGCCAAAGGGATTCTCCAGATCACGTGGCATCATGCTCAGCTAGGGAAGAAGGAGGAAGAGGGGGACATTTGGAGTGATGGCATTTGTCTTCTTAAGTAACCATTACATGGGATGGAGCCCTGCTTTCCTGGAGATGGCTGAACACCTGCCTGCCCATGGGAAGTCGTGAATGAATTCTATGTTTTCCTTTGCTTGTGTGCAGCTTTTGCTTTACCTGTTAAATTGTCTGGATCTCAACTAACAAGTTTTCTCACTTTAATGTTGTGGAGCGTAGTTGTCCACTGGGGTTAAACCACAAATGTTCTTCTCAGCATCCAGTGTGAGGCTTGAAGGGTTCAAGGTAACAACAGATTTGACTGGAATGTGTTGGATCTCACGTTTGTAGCTGCTGTTGCTGTTTATCTGTTGACAGACTCCTGTGCTTGCCATGGGGCTTGTTTGCCTTCTGTATACAAGTGTCTGGTGCTCGTTATTGCCTGGTTTGTTGCTTTCACTGCTTGCTATACCACTTATCATCTTACTCGACTGTGCCTGGGAACATTCTGATAACAGCAATGTTTCTGTGCTGCTGTACTGGACAGACTGGAACTCCATGTGAACTCAAGTCAAAGGGTCCATGGCCTGAGGATGAGTTCAAGCAGCAGCAGGACGCTCCAAAGCATCCATGACCATGGGTGAGTCCAGGCCAGAGCAAGAAAACCTCCCAGTATTCCCAGGCTGTCTCCCATTAGAGTACAAACATGACAACAGTTCAGCAGAACCACCATTTCAAAATATCAGCTTGGCACCTCTTCTGCCTGATTTAATTTTACATTTGAACTACAGACACATTTAGAGAGATACATGGATGTAAAGTATTAGTGTTTTTCCATTTAATGAGTACTCCAAGTCCCACCTCTCCGAAGTACCGCTATAAGTACTGCTGCATTTTCAGAGCGTATAACCATTTGTGAGGAAAATGAAGTAATTTATATGCATAATATAAAACATCCAGTTCATACTTAAGGCCCTACTGAAGAAATATTTCTTGATTGTCTGAAGCCTTTCACTCTAACAGCTGGCTCAGATATGAGCTCAGTGAAAGGCAGTAAATTTTTTCTCCTCGTCTAGTACTCAGTTGTTCATTATCTTTATTTGGAAGGATTTACAAACAGCCATTCTTCCATAGTGTGGCCTCCAAAAAGTCATGATTCATTTTCCTCTCTTCTAAAAAAAAATCAAGGAAATAAGGTGTCATCTCACTTGAACTCTGTTCACTCTGGCATATATTGCACTTCTCCCATCTCTGAGGTCCAAAGCAGAATTTGTTATACCGGTCTTGGCAGTTTCTGTTGGCAGTGGATGACTTGACCTTTTAATCCAGTTAGCTTTTTCCACTACAGTACTCAAATAATGGGCTGTAGGAAGAATTGACTTTAGTCAATGGGTTGTGAGAAACTAACATGAATCTTTGCCATCACAAATTGCTAGAGCTCATATGCATACAACAGACTGCAAAAAAATCAGTCACAACAACAGCCTGTTTACCTTAGAAGGACAGTCTGGGCAATGAATGACTTGTCCCAGAGGACTGCATTTGTTCACTGTAAGTACAGTCACTACAGCTTGTGCTGCCCTCTCCCCGAGGCAAAGGCAAGTGTCCAGCAGTGCCCGAGCACGCCCAGTCACTGTGGGGTACGAGGTGATGGTTTCGTAATCCATTCGGGACAGCGTTTGCTGGGAGCGAAGCACATCGAGGATGTGGTTGAGGCGTCCTTCTGTCATGCACTTCAGTATGGTCTGTCTCTGGCAGGAGAGTATTTGACAGCAGTTTCCTTGGCAGCAAGGACCTTGAGTGAAAGGAAAACAAAATGAGATAATCCAAGTGCTTTTTTCCTACCGTAAGTTGTTAGCAAGTGATAGCATCAACACCAGAAATACAAACTCAGTAGAGGAAGGAAGGAGTAGTTTGTTTGCATTCTCTGTTTGAAACTAGTCCAAAAGTATTTTCATCTCGTGTTTGAAACTCACAAAGATCAGATTACAGCAAATAGGTGTTTCTAAACCACTGAGTGCTCAAATTGTGTGAGGGGCGAAGACTTTCAGGTCTTGCACTATTCATCTAGCATCTGTATTTAACTTTACACAAAGCACCTTGGCTCGACACAGATGAGAAAACTTTCTCCTGTAAAGGTGGAAGGACAGATAACAGGAACTTCAGGGTAGCAGAAGTGTTTGAAAGATGTAGCATGAAACTGGGAAAATGAATATACATCAAAAGCTAAACTAATAACAAAAGTAATACTCTTGGCAAAATGGTCGAGAGCTTTGGGTTCTGCCTCTTTTCACAAGGTGATTAGAATACCTAGTGCTGACATTAGGGTTTTTAGTGTACAGTAAATACCATACACTGAGAGAAAATTAATAACCAAAAGCCATGTTGCTGTGGAGAACACATCTCTGTCATTCTGATTTCTGAGTGTTAACAGGAGAGTTCTGTGATGAACTTTTCCTGCATGGTCTAGTCTGTTGATTTATCCAGAAATTATGCCATCACTCAAGTAAATTGCCATGGAGAAGGACAGCCACCTAGGCTGAGAATTGTTATAGGCCAGTTTGCAAAAAGTTAGCAAAAAAACCCTCACAAAGCTTCATCCACAGGCAAAGAGTCTTCACAAATCAGAAGCTGACCCTTTCTGCTTCTGTTCTGCAGGAAGACCTGAGATGAAGTGAGAGGATGAAGGATCCCCTGTCACCTGTTCATGTAGTCATAGCTACTTTTGCAGAGGTATGCTATACACAGCTTACTATTGTAAAAGAATATTCCAGACATAAACAACTAATGTATTTCACATGCAGTGTGTGCTATGTTTTTTGTATTTTTATTACGGTCTTTTCGGAACTGTTCTCAGCCTCACTGTGGCCCTGGAATAAAAGAACAAGCCAATGTTCTCAGTGGTCGCTGCCTGAACTTCTGAGAACAGAGGAGCAGCTATACACAGAGAGACATTTGTATCAACTTAGAATCAGTTATTAATCTAAATACCTGAAAATGTGCACGAAATTTAGAAATATCTGTGTCCTCCAAATTTTAAACAATTTAATCACTAAGATCTGGCCAAGGTGAATATTGGAAATGGTGCCTTACCTGTCACTGCTTTTCCAAGGTGCATTGGTTGTGGTCTGTGCTTAAGAACCAGTGATGGGGAGTTATGCTGACTGCTCTCTTTGCCTGCAGTTGAACCAGATAAAGGAGTTGAGCAAAAGGAGCTTGATTTTCTTCTCTCAGAGCCTGGGTGATCTGGAAAAAGTTTAAGATGAGCAAGGTTAGACCTTTGAATTGAACAACAAAACGTTACACATGTGTCTGCCACTACAGGAGACAGGAACTGAAGACTGACTTGAGGTTACTTTGGCTCTTGTTAATACATCATTATTGCTAGGAAGATATTGGCATATATTACTACACACATCTGACTTTTCCAAGCTGTCTGTAGGAATTTGTTATTGAAGTTATGGAACATTTTATTTTGTCCATAAGACTGATGGCTATTGATCAGAACTAAAGTGCTTGGAAACGCAGATGTTGCTACAGGTGAATTGACTTATGATGTCTCAACTTTTGTACCTGAAGGCATGAGAAATACAGACAATCTCTTCCTGACACAAATTTAAACACTCAGATAGGACAAATCCACATTGGAAAGGTAAAGGACGTTATCTATATAGGAACAGCGATTATCAGGAATTATTCACCCATTTCTGGCAACATTGCCTTTTTAAAACATATCTGCTTTTCTTAGCAGATTACAAAAAAAGCAGTTGTTCATGGTGGCACAAAGCAGTGTGATTCCCAGAAGGGACTTGTTCTGTCAAAAGCAACAGACAATATTTGATGTATGAGAGAAAGGCACCTCTACATTTACAGCTCAGTATTCTAAAAAAAAAAAATTAGTAAAAATGGCTTTTTGATCTATATGTCTAAGCGGAAAGCTTTGTGGTGTCTCTGGTTTCCTGCAGTGAACTCGTACTTCAGATGATACCAGTAGAGAGCACAGCTTTACTCTGAGAAGGGACAATTTTACATGAAAAATTACATTTCTATATGGAACAACTAGTAATATTTGTCCTTTTCTTATAACAGCTGGAGCTGAATATAATTCAAGAGACCTTTTGTTGGTGTTGCATTCTGTGGGGTAGTGTTTGACACATCCATCTCAATGTTTTCTCTTCTTGCAGTATTTGCACTGCTATCAAGTAGAACAGTTGACAAGCTTGGCACTACAAGAGGAATTTTCTTGCTGATTAAGCAGTTGGTTTTTTGCGGGCAAATTATCTGAAAGAGATCAAAATAGAGAAGAGTTATCTTCTTGGAAACTTTTGTTACAAAACGTTTTCTAAACAGGAGAGGTTCAAAACAAACTTTAAGAGGAGGGGGTTGTTTTTGCAAGAGCAATGTCAGAGTGAGCTGCTTGGAACAAGGCAAAACAGTGGGTTTTGCTGGATGGAGTTATCCCGGTTAGGAACGTTTTGCCCGAGTGTTTGCATTATACATTGTCAGGGCTGTCAGGAGAAATAAGCAGCTGATGAAGTACTCTGAAGACTCCTGTGCCACAAACTCACCTCTGAATTGCACGTGCCCCTCTGCAGCGTGTACGTCTCTGAGCCTTTGCATGCATTAAGCGCTCTCTCCTGGAAGAAAAAAACCACAGTAGCTGCAGTAAGTGTACACGTGGTGTGTTCCATTCACAGCTGACAGGAGCAACAATTATACTAACATAACTTATACTGACAACATGTATTATACTGCAAGGTATGCTCATGTATTGTAATAGTGGACTGCACAGAGCAAACGGGCATAGAATCTGACGAAATTCTAGCCTGTTACTCTTTCTGGTGTTTCAAATTTATTTTAAAACCCAGTGTTGAATCATGCAGGGGAAGGTGAGAATAAGCCTGTATTGAGAGAGACTGGGCTAGCTATAACATGTTTTCCTTTAAGTAGCCAAACAGCATGGCCATCCTGTGTTCAGTGTGCCAAACTGTCTGTAGTAAGGATGTGTCAATACTTGTAACTTTTCCAGTTTGTACATCCACAGCAGATTTGTTAAACTATTTTTTAGATTTTATACTTCAACATCTGTGAATCAATCGATTTCACAGAAACTTCAGTATCATTTTCAGAGTAATTTTGGATTTATCAGTTCAGTTGTTTGAACAATAAATAATGCTCACTAATACTTTGTTAAATCTTCACAGTTTAACAAATTAAAAAAATAAAACCTTGCTCAAGGGAGATCAAAGCATTAGGTTATGGAATATTTGGCAGTACAATCTTAAATAAACTTCAACAGTAGTAAAATTACTTTGACTCTAACTATGCCATCTATTAAAACATTGATCAAGGCTGTTCTGTAAGACCAGAATATGATTGCAACATATAGAAACAATCTAGCATGCATCAACATACACAACACACAGTAATGAAACCAACAACACAGCATGGGTTGTGTAACTCCAGCTGGAATCAGAGTCCTTGTTGAAGGGCCAAAACATATGTGTCACTGTTTTCCCCCAGTGCCTGCATTAACTAGACAGGATGTAGCTATGTTTGTGGCAGTCACGTTTGTTCCAGATTTCCCACGGCAGTGTAAGCATATATGGAGTTAGCTCTATCCCCTCAGTTGCTGGCTGCTCCCCATCCCCTCCTGTGGTATCAGAGAGCCCCTGAGAACCTGGGATGAGCGGTGTCTTTGCCTGAAAGCCTGGCAATTCAGAAGCAGTGATAGGTACAGAGCAGTGCTGTTACTGGTGTTGCTGCCACAGGTACAAATGCTGTTCAGGTTTGAACCAAATGGTTTCTAACCAATACATACAAAAAACCTGTCCTTGGTTCTAACCCTAATCTGCAGTACTTGAGCTGATGTTTGTTCTCACTCACATGGGTTTGCCAGTCTGCCTGCAGGTGGTGACTGGAAAGAAGTTGTCATATTTTTAAAATAGCAGGTAGCAATTGACTCATTTTCTAGAGAACCTCACAATATATATTCTGCAGTTTCTGAATGAACCTGAAGTGCCAAAAGGTATTCTCCAGCCCTCTGGCATGTCCATTAAAACAATCAAGACAAAACTTTTCCTAGTTTTGGGTCAGAAAGATTGCAATTGAACAAATCAAGTAATGTTATTGTAGGAGAACAAGAAATTTTGCACTGACCTTTGCATCCATCACATTGTAGATTGCTGCAGAAATTACCTCCTTATTTATGCTAGTCAAAACTCCATTTAGAAGGGCTACACATTCTGCAGGGATAATAAAGCATTTTAAATATCACATGAAAGCATGAATATATTTAGGCATCATCATACTGCAACTAACTTTACTGTTATATTGAGAAACTGGATGAAATAGAGGAAATTAATTTAATGCAACTTCCGCCTCGTACTTTACTTTATAGTAAACAAAATTTTGGAGACAAATAAGTCAATTTTTGGTAGGAAGCTTCAGTTAGAGGAAACATCAAAGGTAGTCTGATAATCTAAAGACCACTTCCACTTCAGTTGTTCAGAGTGCTAAAGCAATGTTCCTATAAATTCTGTCTCCATTACAAATCTTGCACAGAAAGCAAATCCTGAATGTTACCTGCAGTATGTGGTCTATAATCTGGTTCTTGATGCCAGCACAGAGCAATGAGGTGCAACAGTCTATTCCTCTCAGGCAAATTGCTTGGTATGAACTTTTCTGAAATGCCTGGCCGCAAACTGCTGCAGATTCCTCTCAAAACATCAAGCAGAGTTGTTTGACCTACAATTTAAAGGAAAATGTCACTGCAAAAAAATGTTAAAGACCTTTTAAAATTACATCCAATATGAGTAATGCTGTGTATTTTAAAACAAAGGCTGCTTTTTTGAAAGGAAAAATATATTAATGCTCTTGTAAGTAGATATGCTAGCCTTTAACAATAGCTATAGCTGCTTATTGCAACAGGACATTTCAGGATAAAGAGCTCTGTCCAATACTGAGTCACAAATGGTTATATAAACTTGTACTGTAAATTACATGCACAGATATCTCAGGAATACATGTTATTATTCTAAGTAGAGTTTTATATAAAGCCTTACACTTGCATTATGAGAATAGAACAAAAGAATTGTAAAAAAAAAAATCTACTTTGAACAGCCTCAAGATGGCAGCCATAAGCTGTATGGGCATTTAGATATTATTCCATGCAGTATTTTTGGAAGGTCCTCAGTCTGTAAAATACAGGAGTCCTTCAGTCAGTTTTGCCATGCAGAATGAAGCCCATAGCAAAGAAGCCCTTACTGATCTCCGCTTCCATGAAACAGTGATCGTTCCTAGACAGTGACAATTATTGTACAATGCTTTGCAAACTAAGTTCTCTAAAACTGCTCACACTTTCATCTAAGGAAATAAGATTCTCTGCCTCCTTGAGGGAATTCATCATGAACTGACATTTCTGGATTGGTATATGAAACCCACGGCAACTGTAAAAATGAGTATTCTGCTCATTCAATCAGCTATTTGTCACTGATTTTAAAATTCCGGCTGATAAATATGAAGTGATATTCCTTCTCACTGAAGGTACATGGGAAACCCAACTCAGTGACAGTGCTTCAGCAAGCACAGATTGATTATACTATAGTGGGGGAAGAAGCTCTGCCTTTTCCCTTCAGAAAGAGCAGCATCTTTGGAAACATTTAGGATTTAGTGAGGAATTCTAATATTTACATCCTCTAATGTGGAGCTTTGTGCTGTAACAGTAAGAGAAGGCAAAAGGACATCTGAAAAGACAGTGTTTGTATCATAATTTCACTACAGTATGGTGATTTGTGGACAAGATGTGGACAGCACAATATCTGACATGAAAAATAAATACCTTCAAAAGGTTTCCGTCTGCTGAGGCTCTCCCAACACAAGATTCCAAAACTGAAAAAAACCCAAAAACCAACAAAACAGTGAAAGACAATTCATTAGTTTGCAATCTGTTTCTATGTTCTCAGTTTCAAAAGCAAGTTTATTGCTTTAAGAGAAAGGAGTTTTTCAAGACAAAGTCTATCCAAGTCTTTTCTAATTCAATGAGAGCTTTTTTCAGTTTTCAACTGAGCTGCTCTTATAAAATCATCAGGTTGAGGGGTTTTTATTGTTTAAATATAGGTTCAATTAGAATTACATTTCAGGTTACCACCTTATCTCCATCTGATCTTGTGAATTTTGGAAGCTTTTTTTGTTCTCCTTTCTCTATCATTTTTGGTTTGTTTTCAGGTTATTACAATATCAACTGGACTTTTCAGCAGGTACCAACGAGCACATCAGTTAATCTACAAAAATTTGATTCTGATGCACTAAACTTCTATTTTCTTCAGCAAATTTTGACGGAGCTCCAAATACCTTTTTCCTTTTCCAACATCGTAGGAATAATTGCAGTGGGATCATAGATCTATACCTATAACCCACAACTCAGATGCTATAAAATACAGTGGTTTAATGAAAGAGCAGTCTTCAAAATCAGAGGCAGAAAAGAGGAGGCTGATGGATGAGAAAAAAACAGGCTGTAGATAAGTCAGAAGCAAAGCAATCAAAAGGGGAAGAGGCAGTTCTAGGATAAACATATCTGCTTATTTATATGTCTTGCTGTAGTGGTTACAGTGGTTAAAAGAGCCCCCTCTGCTGCCTTACTTTCACGTAAAAATCTGGAAGTGCTTTAACTTACACTCTCTACGAAAGTATTAATGTAATGTGTAATACATGTAATACATGTAACTTAAATGTACTTTGTATTTCATGTATGACACAAATTTTTGCTTTCTCTGTTGCACCACTGTTTAGATACACATGTATCTCAGGCACCTGAGTCACATCTCAGCATATTATTATATAATGTATTATATAATAAATGTATACATTAAATCATATATATGAATGCAATTTTGGAAAATTAATTATGCTACCTGAAAGTAAGGCTCCACTCTTCTGTGCAAAACTTGCGTTTGTGACCAACATGAGATTATTCAAATAATTTATAGGTGTACTCAAGTGTATGAATTATTTGACTCATCTTAGAGCCTGCCTCTGTGACAATAAAGCAGGAGTTTAAATTTGTTGGTTTCACAAAAGCTCAGAAATCAGAAGAATGGCCTCCTTAAAAGTTATTTATATTATCAGTCCACAGCTCTGTGTGCTGGTCATGATGATTTGTGTCCATCCAGACCTCTCATCCTGAGGTCTTCTCATTTACTGAGGCAGCCACAATGCATGTAACATACGCAAAAGAGACATGTGGCAGTGGAGAATCTCCCTCCTTTGTATAAATCACTTTGTTAAAAAGTATGAGTGCTTGAGTGGCTCAGTAACTTATCCCAGCAGAGATTCCATAGGACCTTAATGGGACACTGTTGAGGGAAAGGTCTTACTTTTACCTGGGCCTGATCTAGGCAGAAACAATTCTTTCTGAAACTAAAGCCAACAACAGTTCACACTTATAAACTATGTGAAGCAGTTATGAGGCTTCTAAATATATCTGAAAGTTTTGGCAGCCGTTACACTTTTAAAACATTTAGGTCCATTATATAAATATTTATATGACTGACTTTGAGAACAGTTCTTAACCTTGGTATCTTATTCACCAAATACGGGAATTTAAAATTTAATTCGCTGCTGTAATTGGCCTCATGTGCAATACTATCCTACTGCTTTAGGTAGGTCTGGCATTTTTACTGTAATGTCTTTGAAGATAAGTGTTTTGGCAGCATTGTAGAGTGCAGCACGGACTAGGTATGACGTGCCCTTAGAAATTCCATTCACCTGTAAATATCACCTTCCTGGGAAGGGAGGCCTCCTTCAAGTATTTCAGGAGGGAGATACACTAAATCCTGGCAGTTTCTCTGATGGCAGTTCTGCAGGTCTGACCTCAGTTGCTGTTTCCTCCAGTTGGTTAGGCCATAATCTGATATCTACAGAAATGCAAGAGAAAGGAATTTTAGTAACTATATAACAAGTCTTGGTATCAGATGTTGACTATTAAGGTCAATATATGCAGCAATAGGACAATCACTGGATTTTATGTTAATGGACTAAAAGTAGGAGCTCCTACCTTGGCTCTGTACTGCACATCCAAAAGCACATTGGAAGGTTTCAGGCTGCAGTGGCAGAGAGCGGGTTCGAGGCTGTGAAGATGATGCAGCCCTTCAGCCACATCCGACAGGATCCTTATGAGTAAGGGAAAGGGAAGTTCTGGGTACAGTTGATGCTAAGTAACACAAAATACAGGTTTTGGTAGTGTGAAGTTGTTACTATTCACATTTTCATTTGACAGCAAACAGAACTATATGGAAGCACAATGCAGAAACTGAAGAACAGGTTGTAACTACTGTCCATCATTTACATGCTGATTGCTCTTTGATCTTGTAATTAATTTTATCACCTCAAAGATGACATCTTTTATCTACCTCATGGATAAGGGAGTGGAGGGATCCATTGTTCATCCATTCAGTCACTATCCCCACAAGTCCGTGGTACTGGTAAATCCCAAGGAAAGGCAGGAGATGTTCAGACGCGTAGCGTCTGACACTTGCTATGTCCTGAAGCAGCAACTTCCACTCCCTGTAAAAAAACAAGTCAGAGGCAGGTTAGACTGAAGGGAACTTTGGCAGGAGATAAGAGTGAAGGATGTAGAATGAGAGAGAACCATATAGTTGAACACAAGCAAGTATTATTTTACCGATAAACCCAATATCATATAACCTTTCAAACAGTTGTGAGAACATGAAGCAGTCATAGTGTAGTGTATTTTTCTAGTATAAAGTAAATTTAATTTTTCTAATATAAAATGAAAGACCTCTGGATGCTTTAATATGAACATAAGAGCACAGTTTGAAGCAGGATTGAAATGTGAAGGCAGGAAAAAGCTGGAGTATATGAAATGCTAGATTAAGAATAAAACAAGGATTTTTCCTTTACTGTTCCCAAGAACCTGTATTCTTTTGCTATTAGTGACATCCACATTTACAAGGAAATGATGTGTTTCCATACTTTCCATGCACATCTCACTGCTGTGTAACCCTGGCCATTACCTTTCCTCCTCCTGTTTCCCCTGCTCTCATCTGTACATGGTTTAGATTAAATTCAAGTGAGATCTCTTCAAGGACCTCTAGAAAAATAACACCTTAGCATACTGATATTACTGATCCAGGTTTGTAGACATTATTATAGTAGATTAATTATTGACTTCAGGATTAAGCTCTATTTTATAAAAAATTGTAAAAAACCATAGAGCTTGTTTCTCAGTAAAACTGCCTCCAAGTTGCCTCTCGGCTAGTCAGGATTTCTAGGAATGGAGATGTTCTTAGGGATCAGGTGATCCTGGCTATGCCACGATTTGTTCTGGTGCCACCACTGCGGCTCTGTGCTGCCCACCTGTGTGGTTGGTTGGGCAGATAAGACACAAACCTGTCTGTAGTGTCCTGGCTGGTCAGCAGCTTCACAGAGATGGGAGTGTTCCAGGAAATATGAAAGGCTTTGAGTGCAAAGCCTGAGCCTGTCCTGGTCAAGGTAAAGCTTTCCAAATCTTCCTGGGCTACCACAGGTAATGGATTGGCCATTTCTTGATGGCTAGCTTGGGGGGAAAATGTGGCAGAAAAGAAAAAAGTCGTAAGACGGTTTTTTGTCACAATTACCAAAGCACAGTGAAGTTGCACCACCCCTTACTTCCCAAATAACAAATCCAACAGCCTTCCTCTCGCCACTCTGTGTCAGACTTTCCTTACAAAGAGAGGAAAAATGCACTAATTGCAAAGGAGTGTCTGAACCATAATTTGCCATCTGAAGCTGCAAGGTGCTAATTGCTCATCATTATTTCTGATGCCTTTGAAACAGTAGATCAGCATTTATAATATAAAACGTGAGTTTAATGTGATACTGGATTATGTAGACAACAAACTAGCACCTTACAATTGCATTCCAGGCAAATAATTTCTCCACTTCTCATAAAAAAGGCAATTATTCAATAACTCATGTCAGCATGTTCTGCATCATTCTTGCACATCTTCTTTAATGCATCATATGTGAATGCAAAAGCAAAGAAAAAGGCAGATTTCCTGCTATTGAGAACTATCAGAATTCTGCTAAATGGAGTTGTGTCTTTGTAGCCGCCACTAATTTGGGCAGTATCGTGTCGATCCAGGACCTCTCCAGGGCCAGCTGCACGTCTCAGACACTTTGCTTGGCAACACACATGGATTAGAGACAACTTCTGCAAAGCATCGCCGTGTAACTACATGAGTAATATTTCTAATTACATTTGTGAAGCTCCATTAGACTAGACATAGCCAAAAAGTGAGTGCCAAAGGAGGAAAACAAGCAATCTAAGATAACAAATGGCATAAAACAGATGGCATTGGTACGGATTACTGCAAGATCAGTGGGCAGTGAGTCAGAACTCCTCATGCTGGAATACTCCCTTTGGGGTCCTGTAGACCAGGGCTAGAAAAGGAAACATGAGGGAACTGAAGTAACTGTGGAGGACTGTTGAGTGAGAATTGTGTCCTTTGAGATGTGCTCTACAAAAAGAGCTCCTGGGATGCAGAAGGCCTCAAAGTCCAGATAACCTTTTACTGTCAAGTAAAATAGAAACAAAAGCCTGAAGGTAAATTTGCCTGTGATCTTGCTTCTAGTTCATGCACGTTTTATTGTTGGTTAATCTCAGTCTCTTCCAGCAGGCACATTCACAATCTAAGTTCAATTTTGCCTCTAACCACAATCAAAATGCAAAAAGCAGCAGCTGATTTACCAGTTCAGCTTTAAGCATATTTGATTCTGGTAGGAAAGCACAGTTGAACTTTTTGCTTTTTGTTAGATTATTGTAGTTTAAAAGCAATAACTGCCTTAGGTGCTTCTCTGAGAGTTTCCTTAAATACGATATGAGACTGACAGGTTAACAGTTTCATAAAATTTGAAAAGATTCCTCTGAATGAAGATAATTTTCTAAATGAGCAATTTATTCCTTAAAATTGCAAAGACAGACCACACAAATCTACCAATCCTGAATGTAAAGGAGGTAATCAAAATGGTGGCAGAAGCAAAATTATGTCTCATTTTTATTATAGACAGCAATAAATAATAATTTAAATATCAAAAAAAATTTACTTAACTCCAAACATAGTGCAAGGAAGATCAAATAATGATTTTACTACCTAAACTGTTCCTGAAAGCATTTACTGTTATTTAAAATTGTATCAAGTAATAATGTAAGCGTTTTTTAAACTCTTGCTAACTGGCTACTTAGATAAAAATTAAAGCTAATCATCAGCTCCTATTTTGGATTTGCAAAATCTAATAAAACTGGAGTTTTTTAAAAATTGAAACAGAAACCACTTCAATCTTCATCGTTACAAACCATGTCATGACATGCTAAGCACCATTCTCCCTGTGTCTGAGTTTCTGTACCTTTGTATTGCAAGGTACCAAGAAATTCTGTCAATAATTATGCTCTTTTGAATGCTTTTTCTCCCATATTCTTTTCAAATCTCATTATCAAACCACAAAATCAATATTCCAGAGGTGACCTATGCAAGGAAATTGTTTGCATTATTTTTCAGTAAGACACCAAAAGTCTTGGATAACTTTGCCATCCTCCCCCAGCTGTGCAGGCAGAAGCACGAAGAAGACTGCTATAAAGCCATTTATTTCAAGTTTCTAATTATAAGGTCATTTCGAAAAATTAATTCGTAGCAAAGATGTTTCCTTAGTTGAGAGAAACTATGTTAATGTACAGGGAAAGAAGCTGGAAATAAAAATCAACTTACCTCTGGAAATACAAACATAAACCTATGGAATGATGGAGTGAAACTGCTGTAGATACCAAGTGTGAGTTGGCTTTGAAGCACATTCAAACACAGCTCAAGATTTCCTGCCGGTGAGTCAGCTTGGTTGTTGATCTCTCCTTTTATTGGCTGCCTGCAAACATTTAACATTTCCTGGTCGGATACGCAGACTGTAACTCTTTAGTGACTGCAGATGAGAACGATTATGGAAAGAGAGGTTGGACAGCTGCTTCTTCCGCAGTGAGGAATGCCAAGAGGGAAAGGTATATAAGAGTGTAAAATACCTTCCTGGATACAGTCCAGGTATGGAATTATGTGGAGCTGTGCTCAGACTGCACAGCCGATACTGATCTCTGCAGTGGATCAAGCTGACAGCACAAGTTAAAAACCCTGTAAACTTTTTAAGCCAAGCTGATCTTAAAACAGGAAATAAATGCTGGGTTTCTGATAGGAGGGTGGGCAGGCATAGGGTAATGTTGGGTTACAGAGAAGTCGGGTTCAGTCGGCTGTCAGACAGCCCTGATGGAGAGGATGTAGGGGTTAGGGTGAAAGTCAAGCTGGTCATGAGCCACAACTGTGCTCTCACCACAAGAGGAGAAAATTACATGCTGGGCTGCACTAGAGATGCAGTCAGGAAAGTGAGATAAGTCATGGTGCCTCAGTACCCAGAAATGGTGAGGCTGCTGCTGAAACACTGGAGTCAGCTTTAGGGCCCTCTGTTCAAAGAAAATGTTGGCAAACTGGAGCGGACACAATACATAGCTACCAAGATGGGGCCCTGGGGCACATACCTTACCATGAGAGGCTGAGAGGGCCAGTCTTGCTTCCACAGGTGCAGCAGGCTGGGAGATATCAGTTAGAATCCTACAGCTAGTTGAAGGTTAGTTATGAAAATAGAGACAAATTCTTCTCCATGGTGGCAGATAACCACCAGTGACGTAGGCAGGTGTCTCTACTTCAGAGGTTCAAGCCAGATGCTAGAAAAAAAATTCACCAGGTGGGTAATGCAGTTCTTTAATGGGCCACTCAGGGTTCAGAGCCTCCATCCTTTAAACATTCTCTGGACTTATCTAGACAAAACCATGGCTGACTTGATCCAGCACTGCCAGCAGTCCTGCCTTGAGCAGGAGGCTGGGCTAGAAAATAACAAAAGTTCAGTATAGCTTTAATTTTGTGAAAACCCTACAGGGCCTAATTGTGTTCCTGCTTGGCCCCTGGCGTACACATTCCCGCTGAAGGCTGATGGGACTGCTGGAGGCAAGGTGGAAACTTAAAGAGAGAGCAGTTGTTTCAGTTGATTGCATTTTATGCAAAATTGTCTATTTATAGAGTCTGACTTAAAACCAGTCTCAGTCAATGAGATTCTGTCCACAGGCTTCTGTTGGTTTTGGATCAAATCCTAACCTTCCCCCCTCCCAGGGAGGGAAGGAGCAGTGAGGCAGTTAGCTAATCCTCCTGTGATCACAGGAAAGTCCCTTATATCATAAAATCATGTGGCCGGGGCTGTGTGGCCTGAGAGGAAGCACGCTACAAGTGGGAAGCTCACAGTGAGCTATTTGCTGACAGCCGTAACTCCCTGACCAGCACCAGCTTTCTCTGCCCACCACACTCCTCCTAAAGGGAAATTTTGTATGAGGGAGCAGAACTAGCAAAGGTGAGAAAAGTGGGCAGTAACAGTCCTAGAGAAGGCTGGAAGGCTGGAAGTTGTGTTGCTGTGACCATAGGATCCTCCTCCCCTTGGCTTTCATTTATCAATACCACGTTCATTTTTGTCCATATTCTACACGTCTGTAGAAAGTACATTAAAAATGTTTTCCTCTTTATAAGGTGTTGGCCCGTCTGGCTCAGACTTAGCTGCAGGAGAATCACAAACTGTTCAAAATCCATATAGCTAATTAAAGAAAGTTCTTCAGAGGAGCTTTGTAGACAAATTTGAAGGACTTAATTTTACAGAAATTCTTTGACACTTAAAGTAGTTTTAGGTATTTCTGTATTTTTAGAATATCATGTGCTGGGGAAACAGAGTACTAGAACAATCCTGCATTTGTTTACCCCTTTTGACTATTGTTTTCAGCTTAAAAAAACTCTTAGTATAAAACCAGAAAGCTTAATTTTAATCAGTATGTGAAGAAAGCAGAAATTTACAGGCCAATTTGCAGTGCAGGTCTGAGTTAATCAAACATCATTATTACTAAACACGTTAATTAAAAAAAAAAACAACAGTATTTTACCTACATATAATTTATCGAGAGAAATTTAAAGCTTCTCACATAATACGAAAGCTTACAAATAATGGGCAAGGAAAAACCTGTATAGGCTCCCACAAGGCCTGTCCTCTGCAGAAATCAGACAGTTAAGAAAACAAAAGTTTAGTTTGACTGTAAATTGTTGAGTTTGTTTGTTTTGGTTTTGATTGTAATCATGTAAAATACTTGGAATAAGACGTTGCAGCAAAGAATAATGGGTAAGGCAGACATCGAATCGTTCTCTTCTCCTATGCATAGCATTCATTCATCGCCATACAGGCAGCTAAATACAGAGAGGCTCGAGAAGGACGGACACTCCTGCCAGAAACAGCAGCTGCTTGATGCCCAAAGGCTGTGTGCCGTTCTCAAGGACAGGGGGAGACTGAGTTCCATTGGAAACACCACTGAGTGCACTTCCAACCATAGAGAAGGAGAAACAACAATGAACAGAAAGGTAATCTGAAGGGTAGCACTTAAAATAATCATTATGTGAGTGCCTGCAGGATTCCTTTTAGTGAGTGAATCCAGCCATCACAGAAAGATTGGCGGAGAGCATCTGACTATAACTGCAGGAAGAATTCCGAGACAGTAGGTTATTTCTCATGTGTACATTCATGCTAAATGACAGCACAAGTCAAAGAATGAGCAGTTAAAAACCATCATATTTATTTCTTTATTTTTCAAAGTATCCAAATAAAGTCTTTTAAAGCCTAACCATAACAATGCAAGAAGAACCAGAATTTTTGCTTTTTTAATCCAAACCTTTTTTTGTGACTCACTCACAAGCTAAGACAGTTCCTAGGGAACATAAATGTGTTCCTAACAACAACACCTTAGCATCCTGAAAGCAGGAATAATAGTGATACTTAAAGAATAACAGTTTAAGACACAAGTGGTTTATAAGTCTTCTCTTCATAACAATCACACAGAGTGGACCCAGTCACAATCAAATTTAGAACAAAACGGGGGTTTTACAAGCAGCAGCATTAAAGGACCACAGCCTAAGACAAAGCATGAATGGAGTGAGTGTGTACGGTGAAAGAATGACAGGACCAGAAGACTGAAGCATTGAGATGACCTAAATACCAAAGCCTCTGATGCATATTCAGTAAACACTACACTTGGATGTTTCAGAAGAGTTCCCAGCATCATTTCTCAATCTGGCTATTCCAGTTGAGCATCTGGGCCATAACTTTTGGCAAAGAGATAGGTTCTAAGGTGCCATTTTCTTTGGCATCTTCATGTCTCTTTCAGGAGGTCTTACAAGGAAATAATGTTAAAATACTGTAGGTTTTAGATTTGCAGGATTGAAATGCTACGTAGTTTAGCTTCATAAAAGCTGGGCTGTAGTGCATAAGTGCAGCCAATGATTTAAATCATCTTGCTCTGGAAGACAGGACTCCAAACAGGCACAGTACTCACTCACTGTAATGGGATACTTTAAGATACAAAAAATTATGGTGTCCATTTTCCATTTCATGGATTTGCACTTAAACTAAGCCTTCCTTTTCTATTTTTTTTGTTTTGTTAAAAACAAATTTGTTTCTTCAAATGCCCATACCACATTATTTTGGGAAATATTCACAACATTCATTTTGTCATTAATGAGATGACTCAACAAAGGTTATCACAGCTTCTGGCCTTAGGCAATTTCCATAAAGTGAGCAGTGCCAAGGACCTCTGCTAAGTAAATTCTACCAAAGAAATTTATTGATTCTTTACCCAATTATTTATACAGTGAAATCTTAAACAGGTATGACACAATAATTCATGTAAATTGGAACAAGAGGAAGAACTCCCAGACTGCAGAGAGCTTAGGGGATCATACTTGTTACAAATGCCCTAGTCCTCATCCGAAGCAGTTGTGATCTGTTTTGGAACACAATGTCCTAAACAGTATTAAGACAGGGTGGAGGAATGCTAAACCTCCAGGTCTGTCATTTATGTACCTGCAGATAAGTAGTTCTAGTAAGCTAATGGTGAAATGTCAGAGGCCTGCATTGTGTGACCTTGCTGTGAATGTGTGGCAGAGGTGAGGCTTTATAAGCAGCTTTCAAAGACTTCACACAAACCAAGCAAAACCTGAGCTCTTGTAGGCAAAGACATAGTGAACACTCCCTCCTTGCTCCCCTAAGGATACCTGTCCCAGGGTGAGGAATAGTGCAGCCATATTCACCGATCCCCAAAAGAAGTCTTTCATCTAGGACAGCATAACACGAATATATTTTCCAATGCCATGCCTATCTCCTGTATTTTTCCAGCAGAAAGTGGGCTAAGGTTTTAATTGGTTTGATTCTAAGTGTTGCCTTTTCTCTACCTGGCAGTTCTGGAGTATGAAAATATACATCTGGACACAAATAGTCAACAACATTTTTTTTTAAAGTCTTATCTTGACCAAATGCTGTTTTTCAGTTGCAGGGCTGATTTGGGTTCATTTGGAGATTTTTTTGTTTGGTTGGGGTTTTTTCAAAGTTGCAACAACATGTAGATTAAAAGCATCTGAAACCTACAGATTGCTACTAATTTCCTTTAAGTGTTGGTATAATCAAGCCTGCTTGGAGGCCACTTGCACGTAGTGCCAGGGAAGAAAGACATCTGAATTGCTGCAGCAAACGTCAGTGGGCTTTCAGTCATCTAGGAAAACACTCTACTTATGGTGAAATATATTCCTTGAATTTGGTCATTAGCATGCTGAACTGGAATTAAGTCCAACACTGCTGGAGATGAGAACTTCCTTCTCTTCTATGGAAAGCAGCCAACTAACACAGAGGACAGAAAAAGTGGAGAATTTACTTTGGTTTCCCAACAGTTTTGCCACCACCAATCATATAACCCTTTGCAGACCAAAAAGAGCCTTTGTCAACCTTAAAAATTTTAGCTGGGCTAGAATCCAGCATGAGTGATTTGAAGAGACAGCACCTAAAAAAATGAAAGGAGGTGTTTTTATGCAAAAAAATTTCTGCTTATGGAACTTCAATCCTGTTCAAAAATTATTAGTAAAGTAGTTTTAACAGATCTTGCAGTCATCAAGAGGCTACGTTTCAGCTTTCATTTGAAGGTTGCCAAATCAAAACCATCTGAAACTCTATTCATTACAGACCCAAAACTTTGGAAGACAATGAAAAGAACACAAGACATTGTTTATTACACATAGTCTCATCAAAAGCATATTAGTTTGAATGGCTGAATTTTTGAACGTTTGAGCTGGTAACATTGCAAACAAGCTCTTCAGAGAAGGCTGAACATTGCAGTTCTTTGACTTTTGCTTGGCACTTACTTCCAGTAAATTTTTTAATGGCTTAGTCCGTGGAGATCACTATCATTTCTGCTGTGAAAGTGATGAGAGAACAGGGACACACAGCAAGAGAGACGTGTAGGCAGTGTCCAAACAGGTTAGAGAGCCCAAGTGCTGTCTGCCCTGTGCTGACTGTGTGCTAGCTTTCTTTGGAAGCCAGCGTTTCATCTGTAGCAAAGACACTGGAGCCAAAATATAATAATAGTCCTATAGTTGAAGAAAATGTTGCGGTAAAGCAGCATCATCTTTTGGGATTGATATTTAGACTCTTTTAACTTGTCAGTGATCGATACATTTTAATACAGGCAAACAAACTCCACTGAAAAGTAAACAGTTCTAATAATATCACTGTATGTACTTTTTTGACTTTTGCTTTTTAAAGCTGAAAATAGCAGTGTGGCATGAGTGAGAACAGCCTCTATTGGGTGGACTTCGTTCTATTGTGTTCTTTCCAGGAAGTGGCAACAAAAAGAAATTACCTGTTGCAAATTCCCCAATTGTACTGCCAGGGACAAAAAAAACCCTGAGGCTTATCCATGTCCTCAAGTGACATATACTTCCATTTTCTCTCAGCTTCAGTGGTGCAGGAAAGCAAGTATCAAAATAGACAGCTCTATGGCAGACATTGAACAGGAAACATTTAGAATTTGTGCAAGAGCTGATAACCCCTGACACTGGCAAGCTTGGAGAAAAGCCATGGTCTTCCCAGCTTATATAGATGCCAGCTGTAGGCTCAGGTCCATGATTGCGAGAAGCAGCTGGCATTAAGTGTATTTGCACATCTCCAGAACGTGTTTTCCTCTTAAAGCAAAATACAGCAGCAGACATTTGACAGTGTGTACACCAAACTCAGAGACTCTCTGGATTAATGGTCAGTGGTTGTGCTGCCACTCAGAAGCAGCTGAACAGGATGAAGGAAGGCACAAACAGGAGTCACATGAAGGTCAAAGGGGAATGTCCAGTGCCATAGCCCAGAGGGTGTGGGCGTAACCCCAGGCACCAGTACATGCTGGCAACAAGCATGTGAAAAGCAGCTCTGCAGGAGAGAAATTTGGAGTCCTTAGTAGGTAAGCAGCTGGATGTGAGCAGCAAGGAGCCTTTGTGGCATATGATGACAAGCATCCTGGGCTGTGTTCGGAAAAACGCTGCCAGTAAGTCAAGAGAGATCTTGCTCAGCGCTGGTGAGACCACATCTGGAGTGGCATCCCCTGCTCTTGGCTTCCCAGTGCAAGAAGGATATGGAGTGAGCCTAGAAAAGGGTCAGGAAAATGATCAGATAATTAAGGAATTGGAATATCTAGCACAGGAGGAGAGGCTGAGAGAATAAAGATTGCTTAGCTTCACGCTATGGCTCAGAAGGATCTTTTTGCTGTACATAAACACCTGATGGCAGGAGGCAAAGATGGAACAAGACTCGATGTTGCCCAGGGAATGGACAAAAAGCAGTAAGAAGAAAGTGAAATACAGGAAACTGTTTAAACACAGGAAAACACCATAAAGGTGATTGAACAGATAAACAGGTTGTCAAGAGAGGTGGAAGTCTCCATCTTTAGAGGTGTTTAAAGCCCAGCTGGACATGGTCCTATAGGCACAGATTAATTCAAGTTATTCGGGTTTTTTTAAAAACACCTTTCTGCAAAATAACTGTGAGATGTTGCTCTAAGAAAGGATGTGACATCAAATACTTTCAGTTGTTCAACATTGTTTTTAGTATTGAACAATTAGCAAAAACCTCCACTGGACCTGTTGACTCTATTTGACTTGAGTTCTTACGTATGACTCCATCAGATAACCAAAATTAGCTTATCTAACAGCTTTTAAAATATTTTTTCCTGCCCCATGACATTATGAGGAAATTGAGGTCAGAGGCTCATGAGTTTCATCACTACCTTTTCTTGCTTGCCTGCAGAAAACAATTGTTTAATTTTCCTGTCCTATATCTCTAATAGGGTGAAAAATTATTTGACTTGTGCTATACCTGGTCTTACTTAGCAATCAAACTGACAATTTTGCTATGCTGCTGTAACTGTAAAAGCTCAGGGCCTGACACTTTCAAAGTGTGCAGTGGACTCTCTCTGCAGTGAAATAAAAGGGAATAAAGCTATCAGAAGTGTTGATGATAAGAATAGACAGAAATACTAAGTCCTGACACACCAACAAAGCAGCTCAGAGAAGAAACATAGCTGAGGGTTTGAGCTTAAATGCAGTTCCTGAGCCAGTGGGCAGAGCACATGGGTGAAGGTCCCAGATGAGATTGATGAGGACAGTGGGGGATTCATGGTGCTCTAAAGGCCCTGACAGAAGATAAATCCCAGTAGTCACAGCTTATTTTCTCTTAAAGGTAGGCTCTTTGAAAGTACTGTGTTTGTATTGAAAGGTTTAATGTAGATTTACTAGGCTGTAATGAATTTTTAATCTGTAATTGTTCAGTAGGTTTTGGTAGGATCTGTTTCTGAATGTTTAAAACTAATCTTGAAAAGAATAATTTTAATAGCATTGTGTACCATAATGCTGCTTTCTTGCAGTTCTTATTAGATATTGGCCAAAGCTACAGAATTTAATAGTTATCTCTTCTGAAAATGTCTCTAATTTTAGTGCTCTGTCTTCTCCCTTCTCTTTTTGGTGGTAAGCCTAAAAATGCATATTTTGACATACTATGAATAACTTTTGTTTATTTTAGCACCGGGAGTGTTTCACAGACATTGGAAGTTTCATGTCTGTAATTTCCTTCTAGAGAAAGCAGTTATGATTTATTTAGAGGCACTGCATCAGCTGGTGGAAAACCATGAGGAAAGTATCAGAGAAAAGAAGTTCCTCTAAATAGTTTCTAACAGGCTTTGTATGAGCTAGCTTCTTGCCAAAGCAGGAGTTAAGTCTCCTGGAGATCAGGAGATGAAGTTTTTGTTCTTGTGCATGACAGTAGGTCTGGTCAGTGTGTAAAATCATAAAAGCCACGCCTAGGATCAGGTTTGACGTGAGAATGGTGTCTAGAAAACTCTTCATGTGACTGTTTACCAAAGCTGTCTTCAGGCTTCAGTGCTGCTTGGCAGATGGAGAAGGATTGAAGGATTCTTCTGTTCGGGAACCTTCCTGTGCAGGCACACAGTGGCCACTCACTTAAGCCTCCTGGCCACCGCTGAGCCGTGGTGCTGGAAGTTAAATACTCTCTGCACAGGATGAGTATAATGAAATGAAAAGAAATACTTAGAGGTGAATAAAGATGCTAAAAATTAAACTAACCTTGTCATATGAATATACTATATTGAGGTTTTGACACATTACATCCCATTTGCTGCTGTGTTTTGTCTTTGAGAAAATACTGTGCACACTTCGAAAAATCAGTGTAGATGCTGAATCTCAAAGACAATAGTTCTTTAGTTTCATGAGGTCGCATGTGTCAGTTAGAGAATTCAAAAACTTAGCTTATTTTTCAAGCCACTGAGTTCACAATGCTGCATCCACAAGAATAAAAGGTGTTAAATGAAATTTATTTTACCTCCTTGCAACTAAATATAATTTAGTTTTGTCCAGCTGCCACATTACTGGTACGACTTCTCTCTCATTCTTTGAGTATTGGGAAAAATGTGGTTTTGTTTCTTTTCTGCTATTTCATAAGTGGGGTTTTCGGGTAAATTTTTGTAGCCTAACTTGCAAAACATCCACTTTCATTCTGAGCATGTGGGAGCTAATTTTAGTTTCTCTTTAGAGGGAAAGCTCTTCCTTTCAGCATAGGGGAACATAATTGCTTTTCCTTTTTACCAGTTCTGCTTACAAGCTGAATCTCAAGATACTTAGCAGTGTTGCATATGTAAGGAGGAAAATAAGGACTACTGCAGTTTAAAAAAAAACGGGTTGGAAAACTGTTGGTTTGTTTCAGGCCCTGGAGCAGTTCATATGTTGAGAACAGTGACTCCCTTTCTGGGCTGTATTGTGTAGCTGCTGTTTTCTCTTGCTTTCCACAAATTTGCTTTCTCCCCCTTGGTTTTACCTCATTGCTTGGGAAGATTATAAACTGTAGCTGAAGCAAGGCTGATCTGCATTTACAGTGCTTAGCACAGAAAGGTTCTGATCAGAGATCAGAGAGTCACTGTACCAGTGCTGAACAAGTAGGTTAAAAGTGAAATGACAGAGATATACAAAGTGGAAGGCACTACCAATAATAATGGTAACAACAGTGAGATTTGTAGGGGAGTGGGAGTAACACGGTAAACAAGAATATGGTATTTTCTAATATTATGTAAGGAGATATTTAAGCAGCGAGGCACATGTGAACTGGATTTTGAGCTCACAGCAGAGTTGGTCAGTAAGTAAGGGAGCAGAAATCTTCACTTCTAAGGTCAGAAGAGGTAATTTTTTTAAGGCTGTAGGAGGCAGAAGGGTTAGAGGGTTCCAGCAGGCATCTGGGAGGGTGCTGGGTGTGGGCAAAGGACTGCACAACAGCAGGAGCCTTAAGGGACTGCAAACTGCAAGATCAGCATAGGCATGAAGGATTATGAAGAGAATGGTCCCTCCCTTCTCTGAATGTTACAACAGGCTTCCAGTGCTCTCTCCAGGTTTCTGTCAGACATAGCCTCTGCCTGTGTGGTACACAAATCTCACGAGTGAAGTGCGCTTCCCAGTGGAAGGATGGAAATCATCCCAGTGTGCCCACAACAAGAGGTGCTGATTGTCTTGAGGACTCTGCTGTGCCTTGAACTGAAAGGGCTACATTTAGGCTGCTTAAAATATACTCCATGTGCTGGAGGGTTGGATAGGACTACTGGAGTGGGCAGCGTCAGCCTCAGTGGCTGTGGTGGACATGGAGGATGAGAATGGTGCATTACTTTGTGTGATCCAGAGTGTAAAACCAAACAAAATGTTAGGAGGAAAAGAGCAGGTCTGTCTCATTTTGGTCATGGCAATGGCTTATTCTTAGGTGGTGGTGGTAAAATTATTTGTAATTCAGAAATCGGTACTAAAACCTCAGTACAGATCAATTATTGTGTATTGATGGCAAAAGCAAGAATCTGATTGCCCGTATAAGCTGAGGATGAAAATACACATTAATCCTGAAGTAACCATAGAGACTATTAAATGTCAGCTGTAAGTCACATTTTTCATTTAATTATGAATTCTTTGCAACCAAAAGTTCTCAAAAAAGCTGCTGAAGAGATCTTGAATCTCCAGATACTTCATTTTGCCAAATCTTAGAGTTCTGGCGATAATGCATTTGTTGTCTAAGAAAGATTTAGTATAGGTTTTGTTGTTGTTTCAAGAAGTCAAGCAGCTAACCCTTGATGAGTTCCTAGATGAAAGATACAAGCTGAAAAGCCACTGATTTACCTATTACTCCTGGAACAGGGATGGTATCACCATTGCTGCTATGAGCACCACACTGACACCAAGCATGGAGGAGACCATTCCATGGATCTAGCAGGCTTAGCAGGCACATTTAAAACTCATTCAGAGGACAGCATCCGGGAATGCTAAGTGAATATACTTACTGGTACAGAGTATGTATTTGCTTGGTATTCTTAAAATAATATATTTATCCCAGATTTCTGGGTTATTTTTACACTTAGCCTCAAAGAATGTTACAAAAGCAGTGCCAATATGGCAGAAGTACAAAGCATTCTAAACATGTAAATCCAGATTATTACTTGTCTCAACCATGAAATATGTTGCAAGCATTCAATGTTTTGTAAATCTTTCAAGATTTTGTGAAACCAGAGGAGTGTTGGTGCCAAGATTTACAAAAGGTAAATCCTGACTGCCAGGATTCAAAGAGAAAATGAAGTAGTGACCACAAAGGAGTTTGGTTGATCTTTTGAACAAGATCGTAGGAAAGTGAGGAAAGGATTCCGCTGAGAAGCAATCAGAATATATGTTCACAGAGTAGCTGCATAGATAAACATTGTTAAAAGTTTTACTATGCCATGACATTTCAAATAAAAGGTTTTACGAAACTAAAGAGGCCCTTTACAAACATTGAGCAGACATGAAGTGGAGGATGAGCTAGTTTGCAGGAAAACCTAAGAAAGCAATTGTTGGCGAGAACTGCCATTTATTGGATTTGTCACTAGTAGGGCTTCACAGTGGTTTGTAGAAGAGTTAATATCCCTGTCTTCTAATCTGAGAGTGAATGTGAAAGCTGATAAAATTTCGTGCCTATTGCAAAAAAAGTAGTGGAGTATTAAAAAGCAATACAGATCAAAGCCATTCCAAGTTATTTATCAAATGAGATACTAGGTTGTTTGTTTGCTGGGCTCATTCTGGCAAAAGGCATTTGTTGTAAATGTAGGGCTGAAGCTACTGCATCATGTAGCAAAAATAAAATGTGAGCTTGCATAGACAATAAGACTTATCCTGGAAGTCAGTACCTCCAAAACTGAAATGAAGGCAAGGGAGATAGGAACAGGGTGGTGATGTTTGTGTAGAGAGCACCAGCAAGGTGGAAGTCCATACGCAGCTCCAGCACATCTCTGAAAAGAATGTCAAAAAACTGAATAAAGCAAAGAATGGTTTGCCAGAAAAGTTCAGGTTCAGCAAAAACACCTCACTGCAAGACACTGGAGAATGTTATGTTTCATTTACGAAAAAAATAACAAGAAATACCTTGCTTAGGGGTTTTAAACTCTTCCATGAGGAAAGAAAAAGGGACTTTTATAGAAAAAGTAAGGACACAGTTATGAACAAATGCCTTAGACAGAAACACATTGTGCAATAGAGACACACCTTTTTAACACTGTGGGACTGATTATAGGAATCTGCTTAGTTTTGTTGCTTGTGGCTAGAGGGTTTGAGTGAAAGTTGGCTGCTTGCTGCAGCCTGGTTTCACCACACAGGGTCAGTGTGAGATCACATAACTTTGCTCTGTACCAGCTCCGACTTTTTGAACAGAGGGCAGTAATCCTGGGCCAGTGAAGGGGCCAGACTCTAATTCCTCATTATGAGATATGTGGTCCCTTGGAGAACTGAGTGGAAAGAGGAGATTTAGTCATGGGAGGGAAGGAGAAGGAACATTTTCTATGTTGCCTCTGCTGACTTAGAAAAATTCGTGGTTGCTCAGTACTTCATGAAGATGCTTTAGGACATTTGTATTCTTACATGATCAAGTAGAGTCACTAGCTGAAAACAAGCATCCTGTTTTTCCAGTTTGTATTGCTTTTCCTTGCCATGGATGGTGTGGAGCATTATGTACAGGCATTCTGCTTTATACGGTTGGTTGATATTCTTCTGATCCAGCACAGGAAAGGGAAAGTGTCATCCTGTGGTTAAAGAATGCGGCTTGAAATCATTATGTCCCCTGAACCTGATGCCTCTGCCATAGACTTTGGGTGTGACTGTGGGCACAGCACCCAGTGGCTTGTGCCTCAGGTTCCTTCCCAGTAAAATTACCAGAAATATTTTTGTGAGAGTAGTTTAGGGCTCATTTAATGCTGATACTATCCTCGATAACCAGTGAAAACATTCAAAATAAGTTGTGGCATCTTCATGCCAGTGACTTAAAAAAAATTCTTCCGGGGTTTGAAACCCTCCTCTTTATTAGGAAAAAGAGGAATGTTCTTAACTTGAGGCAAGTATGATTGTTTTTGAAAAAAAAATTATGGTTTTAACTTATCTGAAAGTGTACTTACAGCAGGTTTAATTTAGCTATGAAATAGCATCAGCTGTGCAGCAGAGGTCACTGCTGCATTACTTGAATAAATTCTACCATGTGCCTGATAGGCCTGACCAAGAGGATTTCTAGTTTGCAATAAATATTTGGATTTCAATGAAATTAATATTTCCCTGAAATTTTTATTTCTTTGGAACAGAGAATAAGCACCAGGTGAGCTATATGTACAGAACTTGTACTCCCGGGGTTCTGCAGCTATTTGAAAAACCCTGGACAGTTCACAGACTGATAAGGAATTCTCACAGGCACACAAGCAGATATTTTCACATCATGTCTTTCACTGTTAACACACAGAGAATTGACATGAATCAGCTTTAGAGAAGTCAGGTTTGTGTCTGTCTGTGCCCTGGAACAGGAGGTTCAGAACCCAGAAGGTTCAGGCTCCCAGTTCCGTGGTGATCTCCAAGCATATGCCCTGTGGGACTGCTGTGCCCGGGGGCGTCTGGTCTGACCTGCAGGTCAAAGTCCTGGGCTGCTTGGCCTGCTAAGGAGCAAGGGGAGTTGTGCTCCGACCTGGCGCCTGATCCTGCAGCCTGATCATGTGTTTAGTCCTGCAGTACTGGGGTGAGTCCTCTTGGCAGGTCTGTTTTGGAGACAATAAGTTGGAGCATATTTAGGAGTCTACCACAGAAGTGGGCATATGGAAAGGAAAAGAATGGAAAAGAGACAGATGAGTGATACTCTTTTGAGCAATTAAAAAAAAAAAAGCAAAACAGAAAAACTATCCACACAATATTTTTCCTTTCTAATTAAAAAGTTCTGAATGTGAAAAATATTATGAATATTATTATAAATAATGTGAAAGGAGCCCAACACTGGAAGTGTTCAAGGCCAGGCTGGATGAGGCTCTGAGCAGCCTGGTCTAGTGGAAGAGGGGATTGGAACTGGACGGTCTTTAAGATCCCTTCCAACCCAAACCATTCTATGATCTTTTTCTCAACGTACACACTGTCAAATAGCATGTTAATAAAGAACAGCTCATGTGCCATAAATTTGCAGTTCATTTACTCCTTATGCATTGTACCTTAATAATACTTATTTAAGTATACTTACCCATCGATCACCTTAGAGATCAACACTTCAGCACTGTTCTGAATTGAGGTAGGATAAAAGAGTCTTAAGCTGTGGTGTCAGATCTGATGTTAACTCAACAGTATCAGGCACCTGAACATTTTTTCAGGATGCTTGTCTTGATAAGAATTCCACCCAATATTTTACCCTGCACAGACTAAAGAACGTGGAAGAAAGATGAAGAAATGTGGTATTATGCCAGTACTTTCATTTTCCTCATTTAAGCAGAAAGAATTATTAGTAACTTTAAATTCAGGTATGTAAAAATCATTTTTTAAGCAATCTTAAAAACAGTGAGCCTGTTGCACTTTAACAATTTTTTTTAGTGTTATCAGGGCTTATTTATCAATTTAATCATGGATTTAGAGGGTGTTTGGAAATGTGATGAACTTCCTCAGTAGAGAAATGGAATGAATGGCCTTTGTCCATTAAAACGAACCATAATTAAGCACAGCACCAGATCTCTCTGTTCCCAAGCATAATCCTGGAAGAACATAGCGCAGGAAGGAGGAAAAAGAGTTTTGTTACCCTCCTTTGTTCCCAGAGAGCAATGCAAAAAAAAAGATTTACCGCTGGAATTAGGGTTGTGGCAGACCCAAGTGACAAAGCCTCACTGAAATGAAAGGGATTATGTAGATCGAAGGAGTTGTGTTTCACCTCTGACCAAGAGCTGGCAGCACCAGTGCCCAAACCATTTCTGAACAGTGTTTGCACAGAGATTATTTCCAATCACAGCTGAGCCAGGTTAGTATTAAAGTAAATTTCTGGACTTCATTACACAGGTCTGTACATTCTGGCTCCAATCTGGGAGGTTATTTAAGTGTGTCCCTAATCTCCCTGAGGAGTGTTGTAGAATTCAGAAGGTGCATTGTGAGATCAAGACATGAGCTCTCCAGAGAGGCAAGACCAAATCTCCTGCGAGCCTTTCTGCATTCCATGCTCAGTTCTTCAAGCAAGACTTTCTTCATGTGCCTGATTCTATTTAACTACTGGTTAATAGAATCATATCTTTGGGCCATATTTTCCCACAGGAAGTACTGGATTATTGGATCCTTAGCTCTTCAGTACAAGTCATAAGCTTTCCTCTTCTCTTTGAGTTAACAGTTTGCAGCTCTGTGAATCCTCAGGCTCTCTGAAGAGCCATTTAAGTTATTTATCAAATGAGCTACCAGCACACACAGAGAACAGTATAAAGATAAAGGTCTAACAAGTGTGGATCTGCCCATACCAGTCGTAGTTCTGCAATGGATACAGAGGATAAACCTCCAGTCATTACGGATCTTGCAGTTCTAGCTGAACATTGTTAAAGCAGGATTGAATATGGATTCTATCATCAGTTTATATGTGGAGCTTGTATAACTCTTTCCTGGAACTTCACCAGATTTTAGAAAGTAGATTTTTGCATGCTATGGTCACACATAAGTGTTGACATGAGATAAAAATTCCTACAGTTAATAAATAAAACCAAAATGTCCCAGGAAATCATAACCTAAGCACTGTTCCAGAGTGATTTTGGCACTTGTCTCTGGCCTTAAAAGTCCTTTTTATTGTTCCATTATTGTCTGTTCTGTTCCTAATTATTTAAGAAATGAAGCACCTTGGATAAATTCCCACCTGATGCTATCGGGCAAGGGCTGTGGAGACCTTTACATAACTGTCCAGCTGTGAAAGACAGCAAACCATTAGCAGCAGGGGCTGGAGAGCGGAGTGAGAGTTTTAATCAAGAATGGGAATAAGTGCAAAAATGTGTTCGTGATTCAAGCGAGTTGCACTAGAGATGTGCTGCAATCATGCTTCCAGTTAGGCAGGAATGTCTGGAGCAGATGAAGTGTTCAGCTGTCTGCAGTACTGACACTGCAAAGCAACAGAGATGTGCTTTTCTAGAAGCATCCAGGGGACTCGTGTGTTTTCCAAAACCTTACCCAGAAACTTCTGTGTGTAGGAAACACTTGAGCTGTAAAAGATGATTAGTGATAAGAAAACAAACAAGCAAACCAAAACATTGCTTTAATATTTCAGTTAGCTCTTAAGTAAAGCAAAAAATGTGAGGTATTTCTTGAGTCAATAGTTGTTCTCGCCAAGGGCTACAATCAGCATTCAGTCAAGAGTGGTACTTCATCCTCATGATCCCTGACCACACTGAAATAGTTTTAAAACCTCCTGCTGCGTTGATTGTGGTGTTTTCCTGGTTGTTCACCTTCCTTCTGATACTTCCCCTTGGTGTATCTTTAGAAGTTCTTCCAAATCCTTTCTCCGGTTTTCTGTATGTGGGAGGCCCAAATACTTTTCTGCTCTATTTTTTTCCTATGATTCATATACAAAATTATCCACCATCACCTGCTGAGGACTATGAAAGCTACCTTTTAATTTTTGTCTTCTATCCAGAAGAGAGCCTTAGCTAAAAGTTATAAGTTATAGTTGTGAATAATTGAACCATGTGTAAAATTCAGCATGGCTGAACAGAATAGTTGAGGTTGAAAGGGCCCTCTGGAGACCATCTAGTCCAACCCTCTGTTTAAAACAGGGTCAGGCAGAGCAGGTTACACAGGGCCATGAGCAGTTAGGCTTTAAATATATGCAAGAATGATCTACAAAACCTATTCCAGTGTTCAGCCACCTTTACTGTAAAAGCAGGGCTCAACTTTCTCACACCTTCTGCAAGTAATTTTATGCAAGTCCCTGTGGAGGTCATTGTCCTGCTTGTCAAAGAGCTCACTTAGGGTTTAGACTTGGTCTCTAGGTTCTCACTCATTCTTGCTGCAGGATGAATACAACAGCTAAGTCTTCACCAAGACTCAGTCTTCAACTGAATTCTCGGACTGGGATATTTTCATCCTTTTCCCTGATAAAAGTAGGCTGGGCAATCCAGAAGAGTTTATGGAAGGGTGTTTCTTTTAAAGTCTTCCCAGCCTGCCACGTTGGCTAATTGCTTTTTACAGTTCTCTCTGCTGGCCTCTTACTCTTTCCTGTCAGTTCCCAAACCATGTCTGCTTCAGTAAAAGTGCAAAGTGCAGAATCAAGAGCCAAATCAAGAAGCTGTGATTTTACAGCATTGTCCTATCTGGTCTCCACAGAGCACTGCAGCAGCCTTTTATATTTTAAAATTCATTATCATGCCTGAGCCCCTTCCTGTCTGGAAGGAGCAATCCTAATTCTTTCAGTCATTACCAGTGTCACACTATTCTCAGTTTCTCCTCTCTGTGGACTATATTTTCTGTATATTTTTTATGTAGACACAGCATGTGGCTTGGTTTTTGAATCTGGGAATAAATCACTGATTTGTCTCATGTTTTCTGGCTACACTGGACAGGATCTTAAGGCAAGTTTAAGAAACCATAAGAAATTATAGTGTGATAGTTCCTAGGGTGAAGTCTGGGAGACCATTTCATTATTCTTTGTTCTGCAGTAAGCACACCGAGTATTCTAGATTATCACTGGTGATATCTAGAGCAGAACTGACCTTTTCATTCCTACTGGAAGCTTGTGGTGTTTTACTTTGAAACCAGCATATACTTAAGTCTTTGTAGTATCCTGTGCAAATCATACTGCATGGAAAAAGCTTGCAGTGGCATATGAGTGAGACCATTTGTGTATTTGAATGCCAAATTCATGTCATGAGCTATAAGCGCTAATAACAAAGTACATCCATGGGCAGATTTAAGTTTCTCTGGACAGGTTTAATGTTGGTTTGACTGTTGCCTACAAAGTGCTACGTACTTCAAGTGACTAAAAGGACTTTTTAAGCCCAAGTAGTGAATCTATGGCATCTCGAATACATACCCCTAATCTGTTTCTGGATCAAAGTCCCAAGCAGAAAGGTGGAGAGAGCAGGGCAGGAGCAGTGAGGACTAGGCTGCGCACAGCTGAGGCAAGGGCTGACAGCAAGGTCTGGAGCTTAAACGCAGTTCCTGGGCCAGTGAACAGACAGTGCCTGGATGGACTCTCCAGATGATGTTGATGAGGGAAATTAGGACTTGTTGGTGCTCTCAGGATCCTGACCCATTCCAGTAGGTAGAAAAAACTTGCACAAAAAAAAGTTTTGCTTTTGTAAATGGAAGTCATGTGTTTAGCAACGGTCTAAAAGATTGTGGGTCCAGCATTAGCTGAGAGAGCAGAACCAAATCTGGTCCATGGTGCCAGAAAAGTTTTGTACAAGGGAGATTTGTAATTTGGACTGTTCCAAGGACACATGGTTTTGGAATGCTTTGGAACAAGAAAAAGAAGTTATTTTTCTGCGTGGTGGTTTTGTGTTTTGCAGGGTTTCTTTCCTTCCCTCCAGTTACCTAACACTATCTTGGGTAGGCAACCTTAAATTACCTTTTTCACTATCTAAAGTTCTGCAGGAAGGTTTTTTTAATCTACGTTTCCCTTTTTACTACACATCTACATTATTATAAGTATGTCTTCAGCTTAACTCCACAATACTTTTACTTGGACACTTGTCTTTGACAACAAAAAGGACATTGACTCTTATTTAGCACAGTGTACTAATCTGGGTGTATTTTAGCTTCCCCTCCAGAAAGTATTTAATGGATGATAAATAAGATTCCTAACTAAACAAATCCTTGCAATGAGGAGGATGTAGAAGGATAAGGATCCAATATGAGCTGTCAGTTATTTAAATGTTTGTGTGTTGTGGGAAGACTGTTCCTTGATCTAATGAATCTTATTTCTCAAAATATTCATGCATACTCTTGTCTCATTTAGAATGAACATGAAACTTCTTCAATATAAAACAATCCATTATTTCACTAGTTACTGGAGGGTACAAACATGTCTCCTTGTAGTACTATGCTCAAGTTAGTAGACTAGAAGTTAAAGAAGCTGGCTACCAATTTCCCCAAAACAAAAGGCAGAGATAATTTCAAAACTACTCTGTGAAGAAAAGCCGCTTAAACTTATTTGAACACAGAGCAACACAGCCATTCTCAAGCTAATTTGTTTTCAATTTCTATTAAAACATGTGCCTGGCAGCAGTGCTGTTTTATGAATCATGGTTTAAAAGGAAGTTGGAAGTCAGTGGAAGAAGTTATCTACTTGCAGTCCCTTCTGCCTATAACGCTGGCATTTGGGATATAAATGATAGAGTGAAACTTTTTTTTCTTCTCTAATGAGATAAAGTGAATGTGTAAATCTTGACTAACAAGTCTTTTTATTAATAGTCTTTGGACTCTCTAGGAATATGGACTTTCTTATTGTCTTCCATTTCCTTTCTGAAGGTAAGCAGAGATCTAAGCTCTCTGAGGATGTTCCGGTGGACCTGGAGGAGTGTTCTCCTTGTGGGTACATTGTGCAGCTGAGAGCGGAGAACTGCAAGCCCCTGTTACACTGTGTGTCTTCACAAATAGATTTAGACTTGCAAACCCCTGTTACATTGTATGTCTTCACAAATAGTCCAAATTTTGACTGTGGCAGCTGATAGACACAGGGTGTAAACCCACTAACAAAGATGAAGCTAGGTAAGGTTGGGTAAAGTTCCTATAAGCTGAATGATCTTTCAGTCAGAAAGGTTTTGCCTTTTTTTTTCCATGTCAGTTAAATTACATGCAAATAATACAGTAAGAAATTGCTTATACCTTGCTGTTTTGAATGGAAGCAAATTATGAGGTTGGAAGGAAAAACCTTCACAGCAAATCAAAGTAGGAAGTATTTCTTAACGATGGATATACAGCCTATTTAAGGCTTCAGAAGAGCAAAAGATGGTTTAAATGGGCAGAAAATTCTCAGAAGGAACAGAAATTCATCTGGGGTATCTTGAAACATTTGAGTTTGACTGTCAATGCCTATGAGACTTGCCTTGGACTCTAGGCTATGGAAGTTGCTGTCCACAGTGAGCTTTCCTTGGCACCTGGGCACTGCTGCTGCTACCCCTAATTTTTTCCCTCTGTGTATAGCAGCTGCAAGAAAGGAAATTATTGGAGGTGCCAGTGGAAGAGCCTTAGGAATTCATAGTGCCAGAAGAGGTTTAGAGGGTCAGATAAGGTGATAGGGAACAGCTCATCCTCACATGAGGCTTAAGACATTTTCTGTCCCTTGAGAATAATTGAGATCTTAGTCTTTGGTAGCCTTGTCATGTGCTCTCTGCAACTGCTTTGCCCAGAGGACATGTCAGTGGAAAACCCATGGGAATTTAATTCTGTATGTTTTATTACAGGAAGCTATACAGCCAAATTCAGTCTGCTCTTGCCCAGAGAATGATACAATGTTCTGCTGTGCCGAGCAGGCCGGTTGTCCGCTTTTCTGTTAGGAGAGTGACGTGGTGAGGTCATGAATGCTAACCTGCAATTCAGGGACCAGTCTTACCTGCCCCAGAATCCAGACTTCAGAACTTCAGTGTCAAGTTTATGTTTAAAGTTTTTAAAACCCGAAATTACAGCTATTATATTGTTCAGAGCACTGGCAGGAGAGCAGAAAGGACTGACTAGAGATCTTATTTCGTGCAGAAGGAAATTGACTTTATGTTTGACTTACATGGGATAACAATGCATATTGTTATAACCAAACTTTTCCGTTAAATTTTTCAGTGTCTTAAAGTCTGGAATCAGGATAGACACCTGCATCCCCAGGTACAGACCCTCTGAATGCAGTCACATTCTGTAATCTCATCCTGCACAGCTTTTATGCTTGTGAAGCTGTTTTTCTTGGAAATTGCACCTAGATGAGGCTTGGTCAGTCCTGTTGTGAGGCTGTATGAGATGAAAGCTTCAGGAGGTATGGCTGCAGGCCACTCAACACACATATAAGTGTCACTCTTCTGAGTGTGTCAGCTGGAGTTCACAAGGAACATGCTGGGTTTCGAGGCATGACAATGAAATACCACTGGAAGAGAGGCATTATTTTTATGGAGGGTAATGTATCTTATTGATGCAATATTAATGTAACTGTATATAACTTTAAAAGCCCTCAAGAAACCATGAATATGTAATTCTGGGATATGCTTAGTTTCTTTTGTGGCGTTAATATACCAAGAGCTGAGATTTTCAGATTACTCATCCAGAGGCATGCGTAATTTTTGAAAAAGGCCTCTAATTATGTGGTGAAAAAAATCAGATGTTCTTCATTATATGTCTGTAGAAATGATCTGTTTAAACTGTTTGTATTAGCTCTTGAAGCTGTAAAAGGGGTTGTGATCTTGTTCTTCTCAGTGCTATACAAACACACTTTGAAAAATATTTCCTGACCATGCAATAGAACTGCAATCAGAGGACAGGAAATTCAGAGAATTCAAGTGACTTTTAAAAGGTCATTCAAGTCTGGAAATAACCATCTAGGTAGTTTTTATCTGTCAGGTAATGCTTTTGTCAACTAACAGCGTAAAGTCTTCATTTCACAGAGATTCAGTAGTCTTCTGTTACTTCTCTGCATCTTTCCCACTTGTAGAAAGAGATCAGGAGGAAACTCTAGGCTAGAGTGATTTTGTCAAGACATGGGACTTCTAAATCTTTCTGCCCATTGCTTTTAAAATCACATTCAGAGTTTAAATTAGCACTTTTAATATCTAGGTAGAGCTGAAAAGTGCTCTGGAGGACAGGACAGACAGAAGTAAAGCTCCTTCTGCTACTGTAAGGTGATTGTGGTAGTGTTTGAGTGCTGTACAGTGAGTAGAAAATATTCGGGGAGTTATAGCGAGCTGTGTAACTGAGCTAACCCTTGACAAGGACAAAAGCCTTTTTATCCCTCTCATTACTTACTCCTCATCTCGCTGAGGACGCACAGGTCAGTAAGAGACCATGGCCCTGGGCAGAGCAGTTGCCAGTGTTTCTGCTCTAATACTGTTCACTGTCTTGGAAAGCTGGATGCCTGTGCAAAGCAACAGACCCATTCCATTTTTGAATTCTGGCATAGGAGTTTTTCACCTTTGATTATGTAGTGAAACTGAACTTGGAAATGAGGGGAATGTGATTGCAAAACTGTGGATATTGTTGTCTTTGCTGGGTTCGGCACTACTTGCAGCTGAGCTTCTTATCTGAGTTGATTTACACAAGGTTTTTCTGCCAACTGAATTGTAGGAAATAGCTGGTAGTTAATCACTAATGACCATGAGCTTTCTCTTTGCCCTTTCCTTGTTTGATCTGCGTATGTGAGTGAGGTCCGGGTAAAATCCAGTTTATTATATAACCAGGCCTTTTTGCACACTTTTTTTTATCTAATAAAACACCCTGAATGGGGCAGTTAGAATAAGGGTAAAGGTAAATGGACCTTGCTGGCAGACATTTAATGAGTCAGGGAGGAGAAAGCCAGAACATAGCTGATCAGTATGGTCTCATCAGCATGGGTGAGGGCAGCATCCCAGTTTTGTCAGCATGAATAGAACTCTGGAGCTGAAAGGTTAAAAATGTACCTGCCAGTCTCAAACTGGCATGTCAGAAGTTGCCTGCCCTTCTTTTGTAAGGGGCTAAAAACGTGCACATGCTAGAGCGGAGAAATTAGAGTCCATCTGTGCTGCTCTCAGCAGCAGTTAGAGAATTTAAAGAGCAGCTGAAGATGTTTTGAAAGCAAGAAAGGGATCTCTGAATGTCTGTTTGCACATAAATGGATGCAGCATGTGGTGGACTGAAGCAGACTGTTCAGATCAACTCCGAATTATTTGTGCAGGCTGCTGCTGTGAGCCAGAGGAAGAAAAGACTTGCAGCTGTAACTTAAAGAAGCTGCTACCATAAATACAGCTGCAAGCACGTTGAGGTTTCTATAACCTGTCTGGTTTTATTTATTAACTCAGTGTTTTGCACAAACATTTAATACTCTTGCATCATGTAGGGCTGTGCGATTACTGAGTGAGCAGTTGTGCACCTTGTTTTAGTTCTCTTGGTTTCTGAGAAGAGTCTGAAGAGGTTATTTCAGGACAGACTAGGAGTACATCCATGAGAAATGGAGAGGGACTGGCAGTCCACAGAGGCGTAGGCTGTACTTTTTAAAGTGGTTAGTGTTACTGTGTTTTACCTCTGTACATGGTTTTATAAAGTTTCCGGGCATTCCTTTGATAAATGTAGGATGGAGAGAAGCTAGTCTACCTTAAAGACTTAAAGCTCTAGAAAATACTTATGCTCATTTTTAATACTAATTTTTTTTCCATGCTTAGAAACTCAAGTATGTTATTTAGGAAAATGTAAAGTCCTACTGTAAAAGCAGCAGTCTATCCTAGTCTGATTAATCTTTGCTTTACCAGGTTTCTTCCTAAAACTGTGAGATTACTGCCTTGGTGCATGGAGAAACGTTGTACCTTTTCCTATATTACAAAAACACCACGGCATATCAATTATATTGGAAGGCTAATCCAAATTCCCTTGAAACTAGTTGGAATGTTTACCTTTGCTTCAACAGGCCTTTCTGTTTAGTGTGGTGTGATTTGGCTCAGACCCTTCCTAAAAGCAAAAAACCACAAGATGTTCCAAAAGTAAGGTTCTGGTGATGTTGACAGGCACCTTACCCACCAACAGCCTCTCTCTTGTTAGCATTTCAGATAAGGAGATTGAAGTGGGTAATTAACATGTATGAGCTGCATTTGCAAGCTGAAAAACTTTATTGTTTTATCTCTTACAGACTGACTGCCTTGCTCAGCTATGAATGAAACCTGGAAGAAAATGATCCTAGTTTTTGTGACAAATGTAAGGAACTAACTGGGTAAGGTTGTATGCAATTCTGGCAGCTATCTTATGGTATCTCAGCTAACAAATTCCCTTTCCATCACTGATACTCAGCCAGAATGTACTCCTTTGTGATACCTGATACTAGACTGTTATAATAAAACTCTGTAAAGTTGAAATTCAGGCTTGTTTTCATGTATTGCTCAGACACTTCTTGTATGTTTCGGACTTCTTTCAGAACAGCCTCATGTTTGTAAGGTTACATAAAGCAGCAAGGTTTTGTATGAGTTAGAGGGCATGGGACATGCTGGTCTCCAGCAGGTGATTTCCTCAGTATACGGGAAAGCATCTCTGGAGATGTGGGGTGGTGTCACTCAAATGCAGGACACCATGATCTGTATTTCCCAGTTTAGAGCAACTCTGTGGTGAGCGGCGTCCTGTGGAGCAGGATGGGCAGTGTGGCACCTCTGTCTGCTGGTGGAAGCTGGTTGCTGCTGAAATCAGCGAGTTTCCTCCAAAGAGTTATTGCACCTAATCAACTGGAGAGATGGGCTTTTTCCCCCTCAGGCTCTTTTCCTCCCTTTGCCAGCCGTACCTAGTGAACCTGCCTTCTTGTGCAGGCAGATTCTTGTGATGCACCAAACACACCTTCAGCAAGTTGCTGAAATATCCGCTCTCCACCAGCAAATATGCCAGTATTATTCCCAAAGTGGTATTGGGCAACTGATTTCCAAAGACTTTGGCAGAATCTATAGAAAACTGGAGTTGAAATCAGGCAGAAAAGGTTTGACATGGAGTTCTGCCTGACTCAGTTGCTTCATTTCCCAGCAGAGTCCCAAATGCAAGCTCTCTGCTTCGTGCTGTGTTACTTTTGACAAGCTTATACCTGTACCATGGCATGAAGCCGTCTTTTGCAAGTTTTAGAAAAGAGTGTTGCCTCTTGGATGAAGAAATAAGGAACAAGAAAAAAAAATAGTTTGGCAAGTTTCAGTGAGGAATTTTTGTAGGGAAAAACCCTTGGAGGCAGCATAGTTGCCATATATGAGTCATCTGAAACACATAGCATGAATTGAGTAATAAAGTAGTTATCCCCATCTCAGAAAATTAAGTTAATTATTATTTCTAGATGATTAGAAAGAGTAGGGGAGAGTGGATAGATGTTTAACAAGTTGACCTTCCAAAGTTCATGGAAGTAATTTTTCAGTACAGGGTGAAGATAAGATCAGAAGCTGTGAGACAAGCATGCCTCCAGAATAAATGCAGCATACAAAGAGCTTTAAAACAAATTCCAACAAATATGCTGAAACAGACTACTTGTTTTAGCTAGTCACATATATACTAGGAAGTAAATGCTTGTATATTGGAAAATATGCAAATTTTCTGTAGAAACTGCAATTCTGTAGGAAATTGCAACATCTTGGAGAGATGTGAAACTGAGAAACAATGTAGCTATAAAGATGCAGGAATATCTGTATCACAGACTGTGCCTACAGAGGCACAGGGGCTGTTGGGGGTTTTGGCAAGAACCACTGAGTGCTCTGAGGTGCACTCTAGCCTAGAGATGCTGAAGGGTTTAGCCACTGTGGCAGGAGAGATGCCCGTTTACGGCAGAACATGCCTGAACAGAGCTTGGGTGTGTTCCAGGATGCCACATGGCTGAGGGGACTGACAGATGTCTCGGCCCAAAATGAACCCACCGAGAGCTTGCGAATGTGAATTAATTCCTGGGGGTCATGTGCTATAACTAAAAATGAGTCTGTGTTGTAAATAACCGCTATAAATCACTTAGTCTATTGAATTAGAAAGATTAGCACTTTTTAATGAGGGGCTCAGTACTTGTGATCAGGCACACAAAGGTGTGACAGGTTGGTTGCCTGTAGCACAGCAAGAAATCCGGATAATTTTTGTCCTAGAGCAGCCCTGTGGCTGGAGCACAGGCCAGGAGATCTGGGTTCATTTCTTGTCTCTGTTATGGCAATTAATAAGCAGACATTTAATCTCTGAACTGTTTCTGTATCTTTAAATGATTAAAAGTATTTGTTTGATAACCAGTCAGACCTAGGTGTGAGTCAGATGGGACAGACTGACACCCTGTTAAGATTAGAGCTGTTTGTTATATTATTTAATTCTCTTATTGTTTTGTAAGAGGATTTCTGCTATTACATGTTCATTTGTGTGCCATTTGGTTATTTGATTGGATGTTTTTCTTTTTTGCTACACTTTTGTGTATTTGAGGTGAATGTTGCAAGCTGAATGCGCTCTCAGGATGCAGCTCAGTAATGACACTCCAGCTTTTACTGTGTTCCAAGACTAACAGCAGTATGGTGACAGCTGGGCAAGTTTGTTTATGCTTTCCCAAATGTCAGAACAAGGAGAAAGCCATCAAGGCTTTATACTGAATGCACGTCATTTGCAAAATATGAAAGCACTGCACAGCTAAGTGGGACTCAAAGTTTTGTAGCAAGGCTTTATGGGAAACTAAAAAAAAAAAGAAAGGCATTTTCTAAAATTGTTCCATTGTAATAATTTACATTAATAACACATTAAAAGGTCTAAAATTTCAGAAAAAATGAAGGTATGTATGGCAAGGTTGCATAATTCTATAAATAAGCGCAACTAAAATTATTTTCTAAACTTACTTTTTTCTCATTCTGTCTTGAGACCAAGGACAACCATAATAATCGACCTTGTGGTTGATATTTTTATTCACAGGCTGAACTGATGGGTTGAATGGAATGTCAGGTATACTCAGGTACACAACGGTAGTGCATCTAGAGGGGTTAGTACTGCAGTGTGGGTAGCAGACAGAGAAGCTTTGCTCTCCCAGGCCCTAGAGTCTTGTCTATGTTTCCCAGATACAAAAAGCATAGAGAGTCTTTTAGAAGTCCTGGACATTACCTTTGTGCTGCTTTATATAATTTGTGTCCATTCCAGGTGAGTGAAGAGTTCATTACACTCACTGGTGGTGCCTGTACTTTGTGTCTTTCAGATGTGTGTGAATAACAGCCACTCCCGAGGCAAACCTAAAAAAGACTTTGCATAAGCTCCTCATGAATGCTTTATTTGGGCGAGAGGATAAGAGCAGATCAAGATCAGGCCAGGGGATGAAGTACAATAAGAGCTCTTTGAGCTTCTCTACTGTGTTTACCTAAGGCCAGCTCCCTCCTGAGGTACCACATGAGAACATGCTTTTTCTTACATGCATGCCCTTCAGTTATTTTGTTGAGGTTTCTTTGTGAAGAAGGAGTATCCAGAAAGTCTCCAAGGCTTGTCACTTTGCTTTTTATCAGGCATGTGGGTGACTGCATTGGTTTGAAGAACAATCAGTGCAATGCTTCTGTTCTGTCCGATTACTTCACACTTTTGCACAATTCCTATGTCTTTTCTCACACTCTGGCACAGGCCCAGGCAAGGAAGCTCAGTCAGAGTAGGGACAAGCTTGAACTTGAATCTAAGGTTGAAAGAAATAGTCCTGTGGAACTGTCAGCTCGGTACTAACTGGTGGTGAAGCAAATTAGGTGCTAGGAAAGGATGGAGGCCAAACCAGACCATTGATGCATAAACCTATGGTTCGTGTGTGCTTAGATTGCTGGATTAAATGCTGTTTTTCTCATCTCAGCATATGAGATGAGCATCTGGAGAAGGTAAAACAGGTTGATATAGGGTATGGAACAATTTCTGTATTGGGAATAAGTCAGAAGACTGAGAGGAATAGAAATGTGTAAATATGATGCTGTGGAGAGGGATCAGTTATGTAACCTCCCTTTAGTACAAGTACTAGAGGCCACATGTGAAATTACTAGGAAGTAGACGAAAAGAGATGGAAGGAACTAGCAAGAGAACAAACCTCATCAGACTCCAGCCAGCTGGCTTAGCTGCAAGTACCTGAAGGCAGAGGAAGGCAAAAGACCAGCATCACATACTTGTTGTGTTCTCCTCTGTGGGTGCCTGCTAATGCCCACTGCTGAGGGTGGGGTACGAGGCTGGAGGGACCTTTTGGGCCCTTCTGGCCTGACTTGTGCGTGTCCCAAGAGGCAGTGCAGATACAGTGAGCTGCAGTTACCCGCTGTCACGACTCAGGCACGCGTTCAGGCACAGTGAACTGCAACAGCAGACATGAGGTCATATGTTTCTTGTGATGTGGCAGAATGGTTCTGATCTTGAGTTATTGCTGACAGCCCTGAATGTTACCCGTCAGGGTGGCAGGAGTGGAAAAAAGGGCTCTAGATAACGCTCTGGTCAGAGCTCCCAGGGACAGATACCAAACATAGCCCACGCCTTGGTCACCTTGGTGCCACATCATTCTGCCCTGCCGAGCACATTTCAGTGTCTGGGCTGATAAGAAGAGCCAGGCATGTACTTCTCTGTCACAACACTGCTGTGTGGCCTCACCCTTGAGGTAAAGGGTCACTTAATATTATAATCTCCAGGCTCTTTGGCAGAGGTTTTGCTTGATGATTCAAACTTAGAATTTTCACAATCAACGCAAATATTGACCAGGCAACCAGAAACACCTCCTCCTTTTCATCTATGTTTGGGATGACTCCTCTGTGGAAAAAATAAAAACTGTAGCTGATCTGACAACTGCCAAGAATATGAGTGGATTATAAATAAGTTATTTCTCATGATAAAATAATTATTGTCAAGGGCATAAGACAAATCTAGAGTCTCTCATCTCTACTCTAGAAATAGCTGCTTGATAGACAAAAAACAAAGCACACTAAAAAAACCAACAAAAAAAACCACCACAAAAAACCCAAACCAACCAACCAAAAACCCAGCAAAACAGTAACAATAGAACATGAACTAAAGTAATTCAAGCAAAAAATACACCTGAAACAGGAATCGTAAGTTTTTTGTAGAATAGCTACAAGGGGGATGAGAAACAAGGAAGATGTCTCTAGTGAAATTTCTCCAAAAACAGAAGTACAACTTGAACAAGATCTTGGGGAAATTGGATTTTAATCTGGTACAAGTTGAGTACGTATACTGACAGATAATTCTTGCTACAGCAGCACTGCACACTTGTTTCACTAACCTATGCTCAGCTTCAAGCTTTGACATGTGCTGAAGTGGGTGTCTGTCAGTTAAATGTGGAATTACACAAATTGTGATGTATTTCTAAACCAAACGCTTTAGGGAATTAGTTACTGAATGGCTTTATTCTTGTGCAGAAAGCCTGCCTCTTTCTTACCTGTAAATCCACTGTGCAAAATCTTTTCAGACCTCATGGTGACTATTTCTCATGTTCCTAAGCCACAGAAATTACCCCAGAATATATGCATGTGTTTCAAAACAGGACATTCTCTTTTACAGGAAGTGACAGCTCATTTTGTGTTCCAGCCTCCTTAAGCTAGTCTAGAAACTTCTGTCAATTACAGGTGAGAAACCTTGACCCATGAAATAATTTTGTTACACTTTAATGCATTACTGTTATATTGTGACTAAGCAATAAGATTGTCTTTGTAAAAGATACTGGTTCACCCAGTTTTATGAGGATAGTCCCAAGGGACTTTAAATTTCACTGCTGGCAGTCAGTGTTGGAGCTACTGTGAAGGGAAATTGGGGTCTAAGAAAATATCACTTCAGTTGACCTTTCAGTGTGCATCAAAGGCCTCTTAAGAAGAAAGGACTTGCGTGCAAAAAGCACTTAGAACTTAGACTCTTAAAGTTACAGCAGAAAGGAAATGCTGCAAGTTGGGAATATCAGACTGGGTAACCTAGATCCAAACAGCTGTTACCTCAGACAGAATCAGGTGCTTAAGAGGAAGAAGAAAATAAACCCTGAGGGTAGGAAGCTGCAGGATAACTCTAGTCCAGTCCTTTTCTAAACCTTCACAGCTAAAAACTATTGTGCTCTGCTGCAGAAAAGCTTATTTTTCTTTGACAAAATTGAGCATGCTGGCTGGGTAGCTCTGGGTGCCCTTAGCTGTATATGTTTCAAAGCCTTTCAGGAATGCTACGAAATCCTTTATCTTGATTAAGTGATTCTTGACAAAGTAAAGAAAACGAAAGTTGGGTTAAAGAGCTGCAGAATGGCTTAAGCTGTGGCAAAGAAATGAATCCAAGAAACTCCAAAGGCTTGCTGCAACCCTGTTTATGAAAGTTTGTGTTACTGAGTTAAACGAGCTCATAGCATCACATGTTCATTTTCCGTCTTTGAATTACTCACTTGTATTTGAAAACTACAGTTTTGCCCTAAGGGAAAGTATATACAGAGAAGATGCTGAGTGCTCACAGTTCAGCTGTACCTGCTACTTCGAGTTTTCTTCTCTGTTAGTTATTCCACTCAAGAAACAATGAACATTAACTTTTGTAGGATATTTTGTACTTTGGGATGTATGACACACCATAATATTATACAGCAGGTTATTAAAATAATCAGTTGCTAAATGCCCATGTAGACTAAAAGAACATAACTAAACACTGACTGTAAGACTGTAGAACCTAAAAGCTGTATCTTCAAATGATGCAGCTATCTGGAACTCACGTAAATATTTTGAATATATTGACATTTAGATAAGAGGAAAATTCCCTACTAGTTTCATACGTAGTTTAATCTTTGACTAGGTCATGGCTGCTGTCTGTTTGACTTGAAAGTGCATGTGTTTACTTTTTCCCCAAAACATTGATGTTGAGCTCATGCTGGAGGTCTGAGGGCAGAGTGTATGAGCTGAGCTTTCCTCTGCCTGTAGCGTTTGGGGAACGAAGAATCTGCAAAGATCCAGTCTTGGTAAACATGCCTGGCTATAGTCTCTGGAGCCCAAGGACTGCACCTCTTTGCATCCTGGTAGTTTTTGAAAGGAAATGTGTGCTCGGAAGTGGAAAGCACCCTAGATTTGGCTATCATCCAGAGATCTGAGGAGGGAAACGGTGATCCTGGCGTGTTTTCTAAGGAAATGCCTGCAAAGCCACTTGGCAGTCTACTGCTTTTTTACACAGATACTTCACATGTAAACTATTCTCACAAAATAGCCACTGTCACCTCCCAGTATTGTACTGGGAATGTCTCTTTCAGGGTGTGCTTATAGGGACTATCTTGATCACTGCTAACGCTGTCCGTTAATGCTCCCTTGGCGTGGATAGACAGGAGGTGTGGAATATCCCAGTGAGGCACTGGCACTGTGCACTAGAGTGCACATTGTGTGCTGTGCACAGGTCCTTGCTGCAGAGTAGCCAAGGGTATGACTGTGACTGCAGACAGTAGAGCTTCATAGCCCTCCTGGGTAGCGTGATTGATTCTCACCTCGCCAAGTTTATTTCTTAACAGTTGCTCACAAGACATAGTGGTGGAAGCGGCTGATGCCCCCAGCCAGTGAAAGGTGGTGAAAATCTTTGGTTTCATCTCATTGCTTTAGGAACACAACCCTCATAGAACACAAGGAATGATTTCAAGGTAATGAATTGAAAGCAGGGAAAAACAAAAATCACCATCTTAATATAGTTCCAGCAAAATGTAAGGTTTTGCTTTTTATTTTCCTCAAACAATTTTCCAAATTAGTAAGACAAAACTGTTTCAATGATTTATGTCACTGGGAGGTCAGTGTTCCTGTGAACAACAAAAGGGTGCAGCGAACCTTTACTTCTCTTCCCTCGGACCCAGCTGCCTAAACAGTGCAAAAAGAGGTATGAACAGAGGACAGATATGGCCTTGGCAGAGACATGGGAAAGTTGGGACATGTCATCTGGGCCAAATCTTTCTTTAGAGGAAGCCATGTGAAAGCACAAACACATGTAAGAAGTCACAAGTTTAACTGAGAGCAGAACTGGGTCTCATACTGGCAGAGTTGTCTAAGCTGCTTTTTCTGTCAGACCTATCAGTTTTCTGGGATTTCCCAGGCTTTTTTACCTCTGTCATTTAGCAGAGCAAGTCACATATCTCAGATATCCAACTGCTCTCAGAGGTGGTATGACCACAACTTGCTGCTTCTGATTGGGGGGTGCCACGACATTCACAAGGAACCTCTTGATGATGCGGTCTAGGTTGTGGTGTTGGTGACAAACATGGGTTTTCTTAGTTGAAGCAAAAAGAAACCAGGTAAACTGTTACAGTATTGATGTCAAACCATTTATTATCATTACATATGTGGGTCCTAGTTTTGGTACATAAGGTAACATACAGCTCTAAGTGTAAGCTTTCCTGGGTGATAAAGGTGGAGATGCTTTAGGCAGCAACAAAGTGAAGCTGGGTTTTAGGTACTGCACGGAGACCATATGGATCCCAAATACTTGATCAGATTTTCCAACACTTGATTTTAGATTAAGTCTTAGATTAAATGATCTGCATTCTGTGTGTGTGTGTGAATGGAACAGTCAATATTTTTTTAGCAGAAAACATGCAGAATTTTAGATTTCTGTTTTACCAAAATTAAGAGAAACACCAAAGCATCAAAGCACTACTGTGGCCCAAGGAGGATCACACTGGGAGTGTTCCTCTCATTATGAAAAACCAACAGAACATGAAGTTCTAATGAGTGAAACAATGTAGTATGTCAGGATAATTTAGCACAGAGTCCGGTACACCTTAAGGCTGGCTAGAGGGAAGGGTGGATGCTGGAGAGGTGCTGTAGGAAGGGTTCTGCCATGAGCTGTCAGCAACAATGAATTCTGACACAAGAGCTTAAGCTCCCCCAAATCAGGAGACAGCAGAATCAGGGCTATCTGACAGGTTTCATGAGTAGGAGATGGACAGGTAGAACTTACATAACCTGAGGTGAAAAGTCAATAAGTAACAAGGAAATTTCTTTCTAAGGAAATACGGGTTGGTTTGGGTGCAAAGTATTCCCCACTATGGTGTTATGACTGTCCTTAAATCTGCACCAGCAAAATGGCTTTGTCAGTTCAGGAAAAAAATAGAAGTTAATTGCATGAGTTTGTAGGTCAAAGGCTAGCTGCAAGGCCAACTGCAGATTGCTCAATTACTCCTTCTGGAAAGGTTATCCAAAGTGTTGGGCTGAATTATTTGTTTGCGGTCAACGTACGCCAGGAGAAACAGTTACTTTGATATATATCTATCACATGTGATGTGTTTGTTGGGATATCAATAAAAAAGAAGTCCCCAAATTGCTATGTTCAATGGTCTTATTGTACAAGCAAACAAAGGACAGTGGGTTATTGCACATGAACGTTCTCCTGTAAAGAATTGTGCTGTGCACAAAACTATGATAGGGCTTGTGGTTTTGGAAAGACATCCTGACTTTATTTGCAAAGGTAATAGAGATTCTAGTTTTATAAATTCTGGTAGGAAATGGATAGGATGTCCTAGTTTCTTACATAGAGGGCAACATTATTTCTGCAGATTTGCACACATAGGAAGCATTCCTTGTTTTCGTTATTACAAAGCCAGCCAAAGCATCATATATGGTTTTGTCTTGTATCTGTGGTATCAGCAAGTATGGACTTGAACATCTTTGTTCTACAATGTTTGACACACAACGCTGCAATGTACTGAGGACAGATTTGAAAAACCTAGTAACAGGGCAGTCTTACATCACCTAAGCAAACAAATGCCCTATTTTTTCTGAAAGCCTTATTTTTCCTTGACTGACGTGGACACATTGGTCACATGCCAATAAATATCTGAATAATGCATATAAAAGCCTTTGCTGTCAAAAAATCCGTATGAGTTATTTAAAAACTCTGTGCAAATGCTACCTTGGATAAAGGCCCAGCAATCTTGAAAGAGTCCTTACCCTCCTTGCCCCCCCTTTTAGTCTGACAGCAGTTACTGAGTCAGATTTTTCAAAGGATTGACTGGTAGCTAAACTTTGAGTGAAACAATGGCTTCACATTTATTAAAACAACTTATTCTGGTGGAATTAAAATTGAATATTATATTAAGTATTCTGCTCTGATGGGGGTCATGAGAGTAGAGAAATCCTTCTCATGAACTGCTTTTATCTTTTAGATCACATGAAGGAAAGTATGCATCTTAACTGCATATCAGCAGTCCTGATTTCCTGGAAATTGTGGTTTCCAAACAGATGGCCTCAGAGATAAGCATGCGCTGCATTTACTACTTGAACTGAACACTTTGGCATAAAGGTATTTAATTTGTCAAGGGCACTTTAAATTTAGCAAGCCAGATAGATTATTCCCTGAATTGAGTAAAATACCTTGGATGAAACCCCTGGTAGGTTCTAAGTTTTATAGGAAGCAGTTGGACTCATTTTACTGCTACTGTGCAAAAGGCTTGTAACACTTTATCTCACTGAAGAAAAAGAGATACAAACTGAAAGTATTTTCAGGTTTTTTCAGTATTTTCATTTTTTTAGACCCACTATATATCTATGATGTCCTGAGGGTTGAAAATGGAAGTATTTGTTCAATGCAGGACTTCTGACATGCATGGCTCCTGTAAGCCTGCTTTTGCTGTAGTCACATAGTCAGCTGAACATTACTAAGAAAGTTCACTACATCATTCATTTAGGAGCTGGGAAGGGAAATATTCCTGCTGACTCATGCTTATTAGTATTTCCCTTGCTCCACCTCCAGTCATTTTGGCTCCTCCTCTCCTCTCTTGCTGCTGGTTGCCTACTGTATTTAAACAGCTGTCTTAGAGCAGAGAGAGGATTCCAGGCGTGTAGTTTGGTTGGCTCTCCTGACTGTACAGTCACTTTCATAAAGATCCCACCTCTCACCAGATCTGCTGCTAAAGGTAAGAAAGCTCCAAATAAGTACGGAGAGCTCTGTCTGGTGTACCCTAACATCAGTTTCTGAGTATCACAGGGCTGTTTTTAGAAAGGTGTTATTACATACCATGAAGTTTGAATTTTTTTCCACATACTTTAATTGTGTTTGAGGGGCAACTGGCCTGACATGTAAGAGTGATGATGCAAGGAGAGAACAACTTCTGAAACTTGTAGGGAAGTATAAAATGTAAAAGCTGTCAAGATCTCTGCTTTTTTTAAAAAAGTGCTAATAAATTAAATATTAAACTGGTGAAACAAATGAGTTGATGAAGAAATTAAGCTGAAGAAAACTATTGTTGCATCTGTGTTAGAATTGTTCTTTAAAACTGAGTGTTGTGGTAGCTCTCTTAATCTCCCCCAGTATTTATACCCCGACTGCATTGCTCTGTTGAACTCTCCCCATGTGCTGTTCAGGCCACACTAGGTGGTTCTTACTTTAGCAAAATCTCATGGCTGTTACAGGGAGAGCTACTTGCATGCGGCTGATGTAACCTGGCTTTTTATTCCTCCAAGCATTACAGAGTATCCTTGTCTTGCTAAATATATCTTTGCTTTTTCATTTGCTCACTTAAAACCTGTTTCAGCCGTGCAGCCTGGAACTAGTAAGAGCCACACTGATTGAGTTTGTGAGTTATAGTCCCTCTAGACATGAGGCTGTGTCAGGAAGGTATGCAGAGTTTGGCCCAGAATGAGCTGGGTGCTTTTCAGCCAGAAACAATTATGTAACATCACACAGACACTGGAATGCTTTGGAAGCAGCAAGAAGACAAGTTGTGAAACTTGCTGCGTTCTCCCAAATGAAGGGAAGGGACATCCATTTAAAGTAGGAAGCTCAAAGCAGGAGCCAAACTCACTGTCACTAAGCTGACTAAGTGTGAGTGCCCAGCAGCCTACACTTCATAAAAAGAGGGTGAGAAGAGCAGTCTTAAGTTTCTGTCTCAGGCTTTTTCTTGATGCTAACTAGTTCGGTATAGGTTTGCAATGAACTTCAGTGTCCTGTTGTTTTTCAATAGCCTCTGCAAGAATAGGCTTTCCTCTGCTACACTGTGTTAGCTGCCCAGGTTTTGAAGTATTAGGAGTCTAGAACTGCAAAAAAATAAAGTAATTAAAATAATCCACCTTAACATCTAATGGCAGGAAAAGTGAATATTTGGCCTGAAACTCAAATGCCTGAGATGCTCTGAGCTCAGTTTTACTCCCAGAAGTCAAACCTTTAGCCTATAGGATGGGAATAGCTATAAACAGGTTCAGCACCTGATTCACTTTCTACTTAAAAAGAAGAATTAAGAACTATTAATTACAAAGATGGCAGCTATAGGATGTGAAAGGGACTTTTCCCATTTGTACAGAGATGCTAGGATGGTTAATCTTGTGTTGATAGAATTGTCAGTGTCAAATCTTCAGGAAACAAAGTGTGTAGCACTAAAATGTCATTAGGGGTTTTGTGAACCCAGATTCTGAATAAATCCATGGCTAAAAATGGTCAAATATGTGCACAGACCCAGTAATTTCATCAGACTAACAATTGTGCTCCTCTAGCTATTAAAGTTTGGTTTAATTCCAGAAAATGCTCCTCTTTCATGTGTCAAAAGGTACAAAATGGAGGGGGAGGAGACTGACAGGAGGAGGGAGTTATCAGTGAGCTGGCGGCTGCTGGCTCTGTGCTTTATCAGGGTGGAGAAGGGTGGCACAGTGCAATGGCCAGGAGCCAAGGCAACCTTCCTCTAAAGTAAACAGGACTGCCAGGCTGTCTTCTCCTGTCTTGTGCCTTTTTTGTCCCCTTCAGGCTCCCCCAGAAAAATGCTGGCATACAGCAGCACGACTTTGTGCTCACGCCTTACAAACGGGCTTGCAGGCTCCTTATTTATGTGCTGGCTCTGCTGCTGCCCTGGAACTGCTGCCATGTGCTCTATTGGGTTGGTTCAGCAGTCCTTGCTTCCAGCGAGAATCCCACGGGTGTTGCTGGGTTACCGCTGTCTGCAGAGTGCATACAGTTTTTCCATGCATGCTGCTGCAGGGAGCTGTGGAGCAGAAACCTGGAAGATTGCTTCCAGAGATCTTGCTTTCCTCTTCCAGACTCCCAGCAGTTTCACAGAAATAAGATGTGTACTCTGTGTTAGGAAAAATTAATAAGAACTTCTCTTCTTGTGTAATACAGTCATGGAGAGGGAGTTATTTGTTATCATGGAGAAGAAACTTGTGGTCCTGCAGCCAGATACTGTAGTTTACTGGTTTGAGGGGAATACCTGACTGGTCACATCAGTGTCCTGTTCCTTTGGTGTCTCTGGCAGTCCCCAGTCCTAGTGCTGAATTCTACCAATTGCAACTCTGGAGCTTTGTGGGAAGGAATTATTTGGGGGTAAGCTTACACCACAGTCTGCTGAAGGGGGTGCAGTTTTTGGTTAATGTGGCAGAACTTACCCAAAAGGCTGGGGAGATCCTTGGGTGGTTGGGCTGTGCTCCCACAGCTACCAGGGCTGGGATAAACATGCCTTAAGGGGAGTTCATCTTCTGTAGTGAATGCAACTACCTTTGAGTCTCAGTTAAATTGGGAACATAAGTTTCCTTGAGATCCAACTCTCTTCAAAGCTAGATGCTTCAAATTACTTAAATTAAAAAGCACAACTATTATGTCTTTTAAGTGGTTCATGCCCTGTCAGGCAAAATGCACGAGAGTCTTAGACTAATGCTCAGTTAAGTGGTAACAGGCAACCAGTAAGTGTCACTAAACTGTGATCCAAAAATGTGGACAAAGCTGCTCGTTTTTAATTCATCTTGTAAGCCTTATGTGATGAACCCAGGCCTCCTGGAATAGAGCTGTCAAGCCCAGCCATGGCTGTGTGTTGGTGTGTATGGGAATTGTCACATCCTTGCAAGAAAATGCACTTACAGTGTTCCTGCTCAAGCCTGGAATTTGCAAACTGTAAACTCACTGGTGGGTTCCTGGCTGCCCATTCTGTCACCAGGGTGCTACCCTTTGCTGGAGTTGCTGTGATGTAAATGTCAGGCTTAAAGAGGGACATTACACTTGAAGGAAGACATTTGCTGCAATGCCTGTGTCAAAGGCAGTGATGTGCCAGGCCTTGTGGAAGTGTGTGGTGCGCCTGCCAAAGATCTTTCTGCACTTGGAAAGGGTGTGGAGAGCACGCCCTACAGGACAAAGTCCTGCCATTCAGTGGATTTTTGCTTTGCTCTCCAAAATGAGAATAAGGTTTTTATAAAAGAGAGTATTTTCTGTAGAATAACTTAAAAGCTTATGCTGAATTTCAGAAATCTCATGTTTATTGTGGTAAAAATAACTTCTCTAGGTTAGTGACAGTAGAGCTGAATTCCATGGAAAACTAAAGAAGTCATTATTAGACATGGTAGGATTCCTGCAGGAACGGCAAAAACATTCACTGTTCGTTGAATATCTGCGTAATTATTAGATTAGTTTTGTACATTCCACTCTAATTGGTCTCCAAGATAATTTTGATGCATATTTTGTTCAAAGACTTGTTATTTACTTGTTCAGACCTAGAACTCTCCATTTTCTGGAAAATTAAGAAGGAAGGTTCTAGAACTAAACTATCACTTCTCAAAAAAGCCCTATAGTGATAGAATGGTACCTATTTGAAAATGCACCCAGGAGATTTCTAGCCTTTGGACAGAGGTCTGGAGTCATGTCTACTTTACTTGTCAGTAAATGCACAAGTTACTTTAAAAAGAGTTTTTGATAATGATGCAATTTTCTACAGAGTATGGTCAGAAGTGAAGTTTTTATCAACAAGCTGCAACACTTCATTAAATGTAGTCAGAGGGTTACTAAAATTGCCAGCTGTCCTGCAGTAACTGGAATTCATGTCTGAAAAGGAAAGATAACTGTTCTCTCCCCTTTTTGTGGTGCATAATCAGAGAATCATCCTTTGATTTTGGTGTCAGGAGGGAAAAAAGATAAGGAGGTCTGTCCTGAGTGTGGAAGTGTAATGTGATGGTCTGCAATGCAAGGGTAATACTTTAGATTAGCCTGAGTTTGTGGGCTAGAGAAAGTCTTGTGGGCTTTTTTTATTTTGTTTGTTTGTGATTTTATGTCAAAAAATGCAAATAATTCAAAACTTATTTGTTTCAGCAGGTAGATTCCAGAGCAAAAATGCTTCCAGACCGGAAGATGTATCCATTATTGACCAGACCCTCAAATAAGAGTGGGCTCAAGACACTGCCTGTTGTGATCATAGGTAAGCCTTCTCCTGCCAGCATTGCTGTGTTCTCTCGTGCTGTTGTTGCTTTGGACTTGCTATCTTTAACTTCTGTTCCAGTTCCACATGTTCTCACTCAAACCAGAAATGCCTGACCACTGTTTCTGCATCCTTTCCTGGATAGCCAAACTCCCTAAAATACTAAGAGAAAGACCACTAAGAGTTGTGGGAAGTAGGGAACAAGATATTTGACAAATTAAAACACATACCTATTTTTAATGGTAAAACTGGTAACCTTTTGAGCATCAGTTCCTCTGGACCTGCTTATTCTCTGTTGGATATTTAGAAAGATTTGAAACCTTTTCAGTATAGATAGTTAATCAGCTTGTTGTGATCATCTGTAGTGCTTGAATTGAAGGTAGGTTTGTGTGAGTTTTTTCACCATTATATCTGTTTAGAAAGTACTCCAGATGCTGTTAAGGTTTCTTAAAATTTTTCACAGATTTCTTTTAAAGCAGGAATGAGCTACACTGATTTTGTACAGATTTAATAGACTTATAAAAAGCAGTTTTCTACCAGTTAAAAGTCCAAGTTATATAGTAACTGTCTTGCCTCTCTTGCAAGAGGCAGCTTTGCAATGTGAGGTGATTCTTGGAGCAAAGTAACGATGTCAGTGCCTTCCCCTCTGACCGACCATGAGCTGTGCTGGAGTGCAGGTGTTGGACTCTGTTCATCTGAGCATGTGTTTCGTGCCTTGCAGAGCTGGGTTCCCTCCTTATCTGGCATTGAATTCAAAGCACTCGAGGGAGCTGCTCCAAAGTTAGAGGACTGCATAAATCACCCCTAATCCTTCCTAACAGCGAGTTTGACAAGGATACTACTACCAGCAAGTTCTTGTCCGAGAATGACTTTGTGCTGCTCAGTTGTACGAGTCTCTAGGTGGAAGGAGGATATTTTGGTACCTCCCTGGTGCACATGTACTGGGACCCAGGGTGGAGATGTCACTAAAGCCTCAGAAGAACCAGTGTGAAGATATGCACTCTGAGGAGGCTGTTGGACTGAAGCAGCCCAGCTGTTTCACTGCAGCTGGACAACGGTGCACAAAGGTTCCAGCTACTTCCCCAGGCCCTGCTCCTGGAAGGCTATGTGCTCCCTTAGCTCTGCTGGCAGCCTCACGGAAGCAGTTGCGTTGTAAAATAGCTTGAGCCCCAGATGTTCTTGTGACCATCTGTATCAAACTTAGACATGGTTCAGAGTAAATCCTCTGTGCATAGTTGCTGAGTGTTGTGCACTTAGGTGGTGAAGTTTAGCTCAAGTACCTCCTTGTACTTCCTAAAGCGAAGTAGTAACCTGAAATTTGTTATATTTTACTATAGCTGCAGTTTAGTTTGTTTTTAATGTCTGTAGGCGTTGGTTTTGGCTAACTTTCCTGCAAGTGGAATGTTCCAAACACTGACCTGCAGCTGCTGGTCCATGCTTAGCACAGCAGACTTTGTCCCCAGCTGTGACATGTACTGCCCTTCACATAGCTCACTGTTGGCTTTACAGCCCTGACCTCCCTCCTTCTGGGATCCTCAAGGATCAGCCTTTGCTCCAGTCGCCCTTGCAGCACTGGCACTGCGTCAACAAGCTGCTGTCACTCGGGTTCTCCTCCCCTCTTCGTCACTGCGCTATGTCATGGTTGTTGGTCACACAGCAGCAAAGCCTGGGCAGCCAGACAGGCAGCAATTATACAGATATAGTAAAATATTAAATGTGCTGGAGAACAGCCATGTGCAAACTTTCCACAGGCTACTCCCACTGGGCTTTGGAGTCACATATATCTAGTTTTTCCGTTGGGTGGTCGGGAAAGGAGTTCAGTCATCCAGCAAACTGTTCAAAGTGCTATATTCTGAGGGCTTGTCTTGGCATGGCAGAGAGACTTTTTCATTAACACACTGCAGTACCACAGTAGGGCTGGTCCCCATTGAAACTGTCCTCAAGACCCATCAGTCAAAGCTGCTATTGCCAAATATCCCTTAAAAGATGGAATTTCTCGCTGAGAGGAGCTGGTTCTCCTTCACTTAGATAGTCACTCTTTTTTCTGGATCTTGTATCCTAAGCACAGTGAACTACTCTGCACTGGTGTGAAATGTGCTTCCAGGACAGCTGAGGTCCCTGGTCAGTACATGATCAGTTTCTAAACCTCTAAGTTTAGAGAAATAATTCCATTCATCACCATGCTAGAGACTTTAGGCTTCAAGTGAGGGTAACCTCTGACTTATTTAACCCAGTGTCTTTTCAGCAAGTTCTAAGGACCTTGCAATGCAAACAGGAGCAAGTGAAGAGGAGATGGGTAAAATGACTTCCCCAACTCCATCCAATAGGTCAGTGGTCAGCCTGGAAGAGGAAATCCCCTATATCCATAGCAGTGTCATATCCTTTCAATTGGTCTGGATATTAGAACACTTCTCAAAGAACTGCTCTATCTGCAGAAGTAAAAATTCTTCTCCATTGTTTTTTTCAGGGAATGGACCTTCAGGAATCTGTCTCTCATATTTGCTGTCAGGTTACACCCCTTACTTCAAAAGACACTCTCTTCATCCTAATCCTATTCTTCAGAGAAAACTGGAAGAGGCACCAGAAGTCTCTCTTATGGACCAGGTTCGTGTAAAGATAAACAGTCTGACATCCCAGTAAAGCATCCTAGGGGTGTATTGTCAATGATAGCCTTGTTTGGATTTTCAAAGCACACAGACAGAATGAGCCTTAAGCAAATTTTGCTCTGTAATCCAGATCTCCCTTATATGAAATGCCAGCATTGCTGCTAAGATCCTTGAGGTAGCCCTTGGGCAAGAACAGGTCTGTGTGCCAGTAAATGAGCTTCCCAAGCGCACCAAACCCACTGATCAGAGATCCTGGAGTAACAAGCAGTCTGCTGCCTGGCAGTACATGCACTTGAGCATCTGGTCTTCCTCTCTTTAGGATTTGGAGTATCTGTCTGAAGGCTTGGAGGGACGATCCCACAGCCCTGTGGCTCTTCTGTTTGATACTCTGCAGCGTCCAGACACAGACTTTGGAGGGACAGCAGAATCTGTGCTCACTTGGTGGCATGAGCCTGACAGAGCCATCCCCCACCTGGTCCTTGGCAGAAATGCTCCTGGAGGTGCCTGGCACGTAAGTGAATTGGAGCCAGCTGGAGTCTGTGTGTTGTATAATAGCCAAATGTGTTGTCTGGAGAGAGAAAAGCTCCTCTAAAATCCCAGTCAGACATGTTATATTGCATATATATAAACAAGTGAAAGTTTAAAAGGAAATCAAGCATGAGAGGCCTTCATATTCCCCATCTCTTGTTCTTTTTGGAGAACATGGATGGCTTCAGCCATGATAGCAGATCAGAGGAAGTTACCAATTTCATCATCTGTGCCATATTGAAACATGGAAAAGTTGCCTTTCACTTTTTACATTAAAAAAATTAAAGTCACTTTGCTCTGCTTCTTGTTCCAGTCTATAGAGGGCTCCATGGTTACCCTGAGCAGAGGGGAATGGATGGGACTCCCAGATCTCCCTTTCAAAGAATGGTTAAAGCAAAGGAGAAGGTGAGATATCCATGGTGTGATCATTTGCAAATATCTGGAGATTTTTAGAGAACCTGCAATGGACTTCTTGAATGTAGCCACCCATCTGTTATGGATGATTTTAGTGAGAGAAAGGACACTGTCCTACACCCCACGACCAGTCCATTCTACATTCAGTGATTCAGAAAAAGTTGCAGTGCTGCTTGGAACATGTCCTTCTCCACATCCCCTGGGGAGATGAACCAGTGACCACAAGTTCTGAGTAACATTTGAAAGCATGGTCACCTGGCTTCTGTGTGTACTGCTGCTGCCCCTGATGACAAGTATAATCAGTTCAGCTACTGTGCAGTCTCTGAGGTGCTTCTTCTATTGGCATGTGTCACAATTAATCTTAAGAAATCCAGCAGTTAAAAATGGAATGGAAGCAAGATATTAGAGGAAGGCTTAAATAACCAACCATGTTCTTGGGATTGAGATTAATGCTAGAGAAAGCTGCCTCTGTCCAGCAGCTTCTGGACCTGACTGTTAGCTCTGTATGTCAGGAATAACTTTGCTGAAGTTGGGGAAACTAGATCAGTCTTCTCTGGTAGTGCCAGGATAGATGGCTCTAGGATACATTCAGTGCAGGAGGGGACAAATTCCAGTCTCTTACTTAACTGCAGCTTGACCTTTGTTTGTACTTCATTACAGAGGCTTCAGAAACAATAGAGCCACAGCAGAGGACATTGCTCAATATTACCAACACTATGTGATGAAGAAAGGACTGCAGAAGAACTTCCGATGTGGCACTGTTGTGACCTCTGTGAGGAAAGTGAGTGCAGAGAGCATCTCCAACCACACCCACAAAGATCTGCAGGAGGATAGCAACTCACTTTGGAACTCCAATGAACGAAGTACAGAGGTCTTTCAGGTGGATGGGTTTTTGAAAACTGTGGAAGGTGGTAAAGAGCCCTTCTCCATCTATGCAGAGAATGTTGTCTTGGCTACGGGAACATACGACAATCCTACCTGGCTCGGGGTCAAGGGAGAAAACCTCTCCTATGTCCACCACCAGCTGTCTGCCTTAGAAGAAGCAGTGAAGAGCAACAGTGTTGGCATCATGTCAGATCCACTCTTGATTGTAGGTGCTGGTCTGACAGCTGCTGATGCTATTCTCTTAGCTCACCATTGCAATATTCCAGTGATCCATGTTTTTCGGAGACGAGTCACTGATCCGGGCCTTATTTTTAACCAGCTCCCCAAAATGATGTATCCTGAATACCACAAAGTCCATCAGATGATGAAAGAACAGACAGATGCCTGTTCTGGGCCCTATGAGAGCTATATCAGCCTCCCTGAACATCACGTGCTCTCCTTTGGCAAGGACAAGAAATGCATCTTTCAAGACAAGAACGGCTGTCAGAAAACTTCTAAAATTTCCATGGCTCTTGTTCTAACTGGCTCAAACCCCAACCTCTCCTTTCTGCCAAATGATGGCATTGACTTGGCAATGGACAGTGACCAGCCAGTCAATCCAAAGAGGAATCCCATAGATGTTGATCCATTCACCTATGAATGCACTCAGGAGAAAGGGCTCTATGCTCTGGGACCTCTAGCAGGAGATAACTTTGTACGCTTCGTGCAGGGAGGGGCTCTGGCTGTTGCCAGCTCTCTGTTAAAGAAAGCCAACAAAAATCCCCCCTAACAAAAAACCCCATCCCTGTACTACCTGTATCTGGATGGGTTAGTGCTGTTTTCACGGAGCAGCAAATCATCTGATTTGTACATCCTCAAATCTAAAGCCCATTCCTGGTGTTCTCCAAGGTTTTACAGAGAGTTAGTAAGTTCTTGCTGAGTTATTTGAGAAGATTAAGTGACAAAATACAGGGTGGGTTTCACACACAGCAGTTTCTTCAATTCCTGGGAATTCAGCTCCTTTTCTGCATAGCTGTGCACAGTTACTGGGACTGAATCTTGTGCCTGGAAAAGCAAGGGGCAAGATAGAAATTGCTCTTCTATCTAAGGCCCTCCAGGTGATGGAAAATTGGGTTGAGGAATCAATGTTAATTATTTTCAGATAGCAGGCTCACAACACTGTGTCTGTTGGTGTCTTATAGTGTTTTGTCATGAAACAAAGTAACTGACCTGGTTTTATTTACTCCTGTGCTTTGGCTCTATGTTCTTGTTAGGCCAGAAATCACTGCCAGGTGCAGCAGGTTCCTCTTTGGCAAATGGAGGGGTACTCTGCAAGTAACAACTGACATACAAACATTCAAAACTGTATTGTTTTACTGACACCAGCAACAAGTGATTTATGATTTTTTTTAAAAAAATCAAGAGATTCCTGTGATGGATTCTTCTCCCTCCTGAGCAAAAATGGTACTGATTTGCAGATGCTTGGTTTGCCATCTTTCAGCTTCCTGCTTTCTAAATCCTAAACCTGTGATAGCCAGACTCTTGGCAGCTGCTGTAGAGACAAGCAGAACTAAAGGGGAGCTACTGGTCTGTCTTGGAACTGCCCAGATACTGTATGGGGCTTCTGCTGCACAGAGTATTCTGAAAGGTGCAATATATTATATACTGGGTGAATTACTAATGTATTGTGATTTTTTTAAAAAATTATTTGTATAAGAGGGAAAATGGCACAGGCACTTTTGGTAGCTTTATGCTATATGTATATATCAACTTTTTTATACTGTTTTCTAAAAGATTTTTATTGGCAGAATATTTTGTTACAGTCTTTCAGTCAATGTTCTGAATGAGCTGGGGTGGATGGCAATGATGCCTTACATTGTCAACAGCACTCTCAACAGACCTGCAGGGGCTTTCATACCTCTCACAGGAAAAATTGCAATCATAGCTAATTTCATTTGATGTAAAGACAGACTCTGCTCCCTGTGCTGCACTGAAACTCACTGACATCACAAGTCTCTGAAAAACTGAGTGTGATGAGACAGTGGCTATTTGTAAATGAATTGGCCTCAAGTTGAGATGTGGGAGGAGCTTGTCTGTGGTGTTACTGTATCACATTTGAATCATTTTTCTGACTGACTATTCTTGTATGAAACTTCCCAATAAAGTGATTTCAGACTTGTGTTTGTTTTAACTCTGAATCTCCGACCCAGAGAAGACCAAACGAACTGTTCATCACCATCATCTTCCTGGTGAATACCAGGGCATGGTTTGTGCTAAATCCTTCATCCCTCTGTTCCCTAGGAGGTCTCTACTATGAATTTTCTCTCTGTGTATCTTTGTCTCTCCAGTAGGATGAAGAACCCTTGTAAAGTGCTTTGACCATGCCTGTCTCTTGTGAGGCTAAGACAATGCCAAACCAGGCTATTTGCCAAGCTTGTTCTTGCCTGGGAGGCATTACATCTCTTTCCTGTTCACTTACTGTCTCCTCCTGTCCACAGAATAACCCCAGATGAGAGCCTAGACCAGTAAGTCAGTTAAAACAGTTTAGATCAGAATGGACATTTGAAGGTCTCTAGTCCAACCCCACTAAAACAGGGCACACTTTGAAGTTAGACCTGGTTGCTCAGTGCCTTGTTGGGGAAAGCTTTCAATATTTCCAGGATAGAGATTGCACTATCTACAGGGTATTTTCTTAACTAGTTGAATTGTCCCTATTGCAGCTCATCTATGGCCTCAAGGTTTGGTGGTTTTGGCTTTTTTTACTGCACAGCTCTGAGAGGAGGCTGGTTCAAGGTGTTAAAACATCAATACTCACTCTTCTCTGCAGGCTGAGACTGAAGTGCCCTCAGTATTTTGTGAACACAGAAGAGTGGGGGAAGAGATCCCTGGTCTGTGTCATTGCTCACTGGCCAGAGGAGTGGCAATGCCCCCAGGGCTCTCTTTGGCAGCATTACTCTACATGAGCTGGTACGTTCCCCCGATTCTGTTATCCTGGCAATATGGGCATTCCTGAGAAGGGATAATGTGGTTCTGTGGTCTGCAGCTAACCTTTGCTAGAAAAAAGTTCAGTGATCAGTGCTCACCTCTTTAAAAATGCTGGTTTTGGCTACATCTTCCTGACTCAGAAGAAAATGAGGAGGAGAACAAAAGCCGAAGAGCATTAAGAAAACAACAAGGGGCATTGGAGTGTGCTGGGAATAAGGTCCTAAGACTGGTGTCAAGTGAAATGCTGCCCTTCCCATCAGCAAGATCAAAGTCACAGTGTTCATGCTGATCATTCCTGCATCCCATATTTCATTATGCTGAACAAATCTGCCCTGCATGGGAAAGCTCCTAACGAGGTCAGCATCCTGAGCCTCTGGTGGGGGAGCTCATGTGTCTGTTTTAAATAACCTCCTTTCCTGCCCAAGAGGGACGAGCTAATTGCCTGCCCTGTGCAGGACCAGAAAGGGAAGTGTTTTTTCCACAACTGATGCTTAGAAAATATCCTACATTCTGCCCCCAAGGGATGTTGGAAGTAGAGGATCTCAATAGCTGAACTGGTGGTTTAGTCATCAACTGCAGGTCCTCAGGGCAAGGCTGTGTGCTGCTAATCCAAGTTGTCATTCAGTTCTCTGTATCTGGGGAGGCAACTATGAATTATTGTTCCAAAATAATCAGCTGTGACAGTCAACAGATACCAGCTTTGTTATGAGTGGAATTCACCCAAGTATTGTAACCTTGACCTGCAGCATGTGACAGGACCAGGAATAAAACCAGTCTCCTCCTGGGCCCTCTGCACAGCCACGCTCTGCCTGCAACAGTGACGCAGCTCCGTCAGGTGACACCGTAAATGCTTTCACCCCCATTTCCACTGCTGCTGGTCAGGCCAGCCCGGAGCTTAGCCTGGTGAGCCAGCTGGGTATTTAACACTGGGGACCACTCTGCCTCACTTCTGTCCCCTGCAAGTCATTCACTGTCCTCTCCCTGCTGCCCACTGGGAAACTTCTGCAGCCACAGTGACCAGAGCAGTTCCATCAGGGAAGCCTCAAGCAACTCCCTGCTCGGCTCAATTTGGATAGAGCAGATTATTTTTTTCATACAGAGCTCTGGCTGCAGCTAAGAAGTGATGCTCATCCCTCCACAGCAAGGGGTCCATGTCAGGGACTCATTTTCCCTTCTTCAGGGCTCCTCAGCCTCCTCTGGGACCCAGTTGTATGCTTGCAGAACAAGCTCCTGAGACCTGCTCATACTTGCCAAGAACAAGGGAAAATTATGCCTTCAGAACCCAAACAAATATTTGAAGTTTACCAACAAGACAAAAAACAGAATTGTGGTTTTCTGATTTTATTGTGTTTGTTGAGTCCTTGCAGTCAGGGCTGATGTGCTTTAAACTCACCTGTGGGTGTGGCAGAACTGAGTGTACAAGTCTGAACTCAGGGACATTTACTACGGAATTAAAATACAAAGTTGCTGCTTCTGCCTTTTGCTTTGGTGAAGGTTTTGTGAGATGTCAGAGCATGTTCATTGAGAGCTTTTGCTTCTTAAATTAAGGGAAGGGTGGCCTCTTTTTAAAAGGAGCCATCTTTTATGTATCACCTGAATGGAAATAATTTCAGTAAAATAGTCTTGGGAACTCCTTTGATTGTTCAGCCTTCACTTTTTTGGCAGCACTTCTGTCTTTGAGCACAGAACTAAATCCAACCACATCTTGGCCAGACCACTCTATTTAAAAGGTCTACAGAGCATTGTGATACATTGCAAGTCCAATGATTGCCTAAGTCTTAGCTTTATAAGGGCCCTTAGGGAGCTGTCAGGCTGTTGCAGATGTAGTGGTTTAAATTAACCTGCTTTATTTGTGAAATACAGATATTTGTGGGCAGGCCAGCAGCCAGCACATCACTGCTGACTGACAGCTCCTGGGCTCATGATAAGCTGCTTGTAACTGGGGGCACTTGGGGAGTGGATGGTGTGGGAGAGTCTTCTAGCAGAAGGGGTTTCAAGGTGAAACCAACCTTGGAGGGTCCAGGGAAAAATATCTGACTTCCAGGGCTCTTAAGCAAGCCATGAAGGTGGAAGAAAGCTCCTGGCTAGAGAGCAGCTAAGTTGGGAGGAAGAAAAAGAAGCACAAATTTAGTTGCTATTGATGGCTGACTCCTGCCTTCTGCCAGAGCCTGGAAAGCTGCATGGATCCTCTGTCCTGGTTGAGTTTCCTTTGACATTCCTGGGGACAAGCCCTTAGGGCCAGGACAAAACCTGGATAGTTTGATGTGCAGCTCAGAGAGATTCTGAGGGATTCTGCTCTGGCGTGAGAAGGAAAACATCTCACAGCTATTCTGCCTCTGTATGAATGTGCCCTTCTGCTCCATATGGGCACTCATGTTACACAGCTTGGCTTAGGAATAAGGACCTACAAGTATATCAATTTACAGGAGCAGAGCAGGCAGCCCTCATGAACTCTTTGCAAAGGAAGCAGAATGGATTTTATTTTCCAGGCCAATTTTTTCTGGTTGCATTCATTTCTTGGAAGTGCTGTCAACAGTTCTGCTTGGTTTTACGTCTACGCCACAGCAAGCTGGAAACAAGGGAAAGGAGGGGAATCCTGAGCCAGGCAGCACCCATGCACGGGCAGCATGGCCCTGCTCCATAACCAGCATCACTGCCAGCTGGGAAACCTGCTCTGGAAAGTGACCCGGCTATTTACTTAGGATATTTACCCTGCAGGTGAATTTCCATATCTCGGTCTCACTGGAAGTGAAGGGGCTGGGAAAATAACTGCAGGAACCACCTTTAGGGACTGGGATGCAGCTGCGAGGGGCTGCGGTCCCCGTGGCCAGGCCGGGTGTTGGAGCACAGCCCAGCTCTCTCCGCGGTAAACAGAGCCGGGTTGGGCACAGCGTTAGAGCAGGGTCAGCTCACAGGGGCTTTGCTCGGTGAGAGAGCCGCTAATGCAAACTGGGAATGAAGTTCACCAGGGGTTGTGGGCGTGGAAAGTTACTGCTGATGACGAGGTGTGGATTTGGGGGTTTTGTATTGAGTAAGTTACCAGTTTGAGTTGCGCTTTTGTAAGCCACTGAACCTTTTGCCAGGGAGGCAAACTTTAACCAGAGGACAAGCAAAGGGCAGGATGGAATTGTTCCTTTAATGGCAAATAAATAGAAAATCAGGAGAGCTGTGGTTTATTTTTTATGAGACCACAGGCAGTTTTAGGCCTCAAACATTCATTCTGTTTGAGAGCCAGCCCAGTGGAGCAAACCTCATTTGCAACTTGGCATTAATACCCGAGTTATCCAGCATTACCGTAACTCGGAGTCAGCAGAGGTCTCAGAGGCACAGATAGCTTTCAAAGCTAATAAACCAACCAATAGATCTTTCTGCTGAAAAAGCCAGGGAATTTGTATGCCAGAAAAAAAAACTTTGGTGTTTTCCTGGGGTAGTAAATGGACTTTTCACTTTGAACATTAAGGTCTATCAAAACCAAGCAAATGACAAAGTGGTGGGATGCTGAGTGCAGATGGCCCAGTGGCTGCAGTGCCCTGAAAGCACCCCGGGCTATGCCAGGTTCAGCCCATCCCTCACAGGGCATCCTGCTTGGGGACCAGCGGGGACACAGGGCCTGCCAGGCCTTGTCCAGCTGGGAGGAACAGGGGTATGTGTGATGGACATTGTGACACAGAGAAGGATGAGATCTTTGTCTTCCCAAGCTGCAATGGTGGCTGCGAAAAAGGTGAATGACAAGTCAAGTTAACGTCGCAGTGTTGTTTCCAAGCAAATCAGCATTGGTGAAAAGTTTATGCCATGTGAATCCCTCATGCTGTGCAGCTGAGTTTTCTCTTTCTTCTTTTTTTTTTTTTCTCCCCTAATCTGGTTGCTGGGAGGCCGGGTGTGGACCTACTCTTTTATCAAACTGCAGCCTGGGAAAAGCAGCAGTGCTGGCAGATGCTGACATGTCGTGGCTCGGGGCTGGAGGGATTTCACAGCTGATGCTGCCGAACAGCTCTGAGGTTGGGATATGCTGTGGGCTCACTCCCACGAGGGGGTGGGTGACAGGCCTGCCTGGAGCGGGCAGCCCTCACCAGGGCATCTGTGGGTGTCTGCCTGGGACTGGGGGCAGTGCGGATGGGAGAGGTTTGGCAGGGTCTGACTCTGCAAGTAGAAAATCCAAGGAAAGGGAAACTGGATATACGGGGTATCCACTCCTCAGCAGCTTTCCTGCAGCTGGTTGGGAAGGACGGTGTCAGCATGGCCAGGAAGGCAGAACCATCCTAGGCACTGTGATGGAAGCATGATTCCAAGCTCAGATGTTGCAGTTGAAATTTTCTCTGAGCCCTTTCCAGCACCTGTTTGCCAAACTCCCTTTGAAGTTGCTGCAGCAGCTTTCCTATAAATGCTGCTCTTGTCACAGAATCTCTGCCCAAGAAATTAGGGTGATAATAAAGAGTAAAACACATGAGTAGTGAGAGGGAAGGGTGGCATTCCATATGAATGAATTACAGGTCATGGACACTGCCTGAAGTACCCTACTTGCAAAAACATCCTTCGTGCCTCGTATTGCACCTTCATGAAGCTTGAGCAAGAGATTTCTCAGGAGGTTAAATAACTGGCATTGCTTTTGCTAGCTGGAGTATAACTAGGATGGCTTGGGGCAGCACGTTAAAGCATGCAGGGTGCAACCTCTGCAATATATTGACCTGATCAGATGTGTAATAGTAAGAAGGTTTTCTCCTCTGAAATGAAAATCTTTAAAATCCTTCTTCTGTTTTACATGAAGGGGAAAGTAAGACCTTTGGAAAAGTTTTGCTGAAAACAGAGGCAGAAAGCAGCATTTGATCAGGGACTTACAGCAGAGCCTCAGACACTGCAGCGAACGCTGTAACCTCCGGCATTTTATGGTGGATTTCTGATCTCTCTTTGGGCTAGTGCTCCATCTCAAGGCTGAGAGAACTTTCAGAATTGTGCTACACCAGAACTGATTTCTTCCTCTGCATAATTCTAGGTTTGGTGAACTGATGTTTATAAGAAACAAAAGAGGTTCCCAGACTATGTTTTAGGGCTCTACAGCAACCACTTGTACTGATTTATAGTGAAGATTACTGTCATCCTGAGGTTGACATAAGTTCTCATTCCTGAAAACATAAATATTTATATGAATATTTTTCAGGGAGTTGGAGAAGGGAGAGTCTGAGAAAAAGATCAAGTTATATAAACAAATATTATCTGTCTGATGTAACACTCCAAATACCTCATCCACTGAGTAATCTGGATATGGCATAACAGGGGAGCTGGATGAGAGCAGGCCAAGTGAACTGTTCTCATCCTGAAACAAAGGAAAACAAATCAAAGGGAGGTAGAATTGCCCATTCACAGGCTGCTTGTCCCCTGTGACCTTCCTCGTGCTCTGTTATATCCATTTCCACCAAAAATTTCCTCTTCCTTTAAAAAACGTGGTGGATACCCCTCTGTCCCGCTGGGAAAAGGTTCATTGCAGAGGAGGAGATGCAGCTCTGCTGGAGCAGATCCCCATTTGCAAGTGGAGCAGGTGACACTTTCCCAGTGTTAGGTCAGGAAAACTGCGGGAATTTAAAAGCAATGCCACAGCTAAAACAATAAAGTCTGGCTCTGGTCCAATATCATTACGGGTGAACCACCTCTCCCCCTTCCCTCATGTGTGTGGTTCCAATAGCCTTTGAATGCTGCACTGAGAAGGGAAGCAGAAATGCACAGGATAAAAGTGCTCATTCTGTTAAGGGATGAATGACTGATCCCCACATCCTCAGTGAGGCTGGAAGATCCCAAAGGCTCCTGCTTGGTGAAAGAACTAATACTAAGCATTTTCCATACAGAAATATAATTTCCATATTCCTCTGATTCCCTAATACTCAGATTTGTCAGGATGCTCTTTCACTAATTATCTCCTAGCTTGAAGTTTATATTACATGGTGAAGGCTCAGTCCATTTGTTCCATGTCTTTGAAACTCAGCTAGATGTGTTGGGGTTTTTTTCTTTTCTGACAGCTTTTACAATAACAAATAACAATATTCTCAATAAACAGTCCAACCTGGGAAACCTGACTGCCAGCCAAGATTGGCTTAGAAATCCTTGCAGTGGCCACAGGTAGTCACCCCAACTAAGAGAAGGATTCAACGTGTCCTAGGGATGGGCAGTGCCTTGTTTAGCAAATAGGGTTGTCCAGAACAGGGAACTGAAGGAAAATCTGTAACAGGGCAGTAAAGATATAAGAGGCCGAAAGAGGAAAGTCTGAAGAAAACGAACTATTTGAGGAAACTTCCTTGGATTTAGGCTGAGGCCTCTGAACAGCCCTGCAGCTGCTGAAGGCTCTTTGGAGGCTGCTTCCATTTACAGCTCTGCTGCTGCCGAGGCAGAAACCAGCTGGGCATGGGCTGCATTTTTCTTGCTCTACTCTGGATGAGAAGTGCAGCACATTTGTGGAGGAGGAGTAGTGATATTATCACAGGGAGCTGGGAAATGATGTTTCTTTTAATTAAAGGTGGACATTTTCTAGGGATGTTTAACTGCCCTCCACCAATGCCAAGTGGCTCTTGGATGAAGCTGATCCCTGCTGTGTTGTTAGTCTGGGAAGGGCAGATATTTTGGGAAATACCTGCTGGAAGGGCAGTGCTTCACTCATATGTAAAGGTGGTGTGTTCAAAAAGGCCTTTGTGAAAGGCACAGGTGCCGTTATCTTCTCTGTTTTCAGCTATTGTAAACCTGAGTTACACCAAGAACCCCTCAGTGCAGGGCACAGATGAGCATCCCTGCGCTGGGTTAGGAAGCACAGGATGGTATTTATGGCAGCCTGCTTGCCCAGGGTGCGACTGCCAAGCCCCAGCCCCCGGCCAGGTCACCTCCTTAGCTCACAGCAAATGTCAAGATGCCCCGGTGCGAGCTGGTACTTGTATTCTAGTGAATATTAAAGGCAATCACTGGTTATTTGTGTAAGGAACAACCCCAAATCCAGCCTGCTGACAGCACCTAATCTGCTGTCAGAGCTGGGCTCTGCCCGTTCTTCTGGGCATTCTGTGGTTGATCCTGGGCAAGGCTGTCACCCAAGCACATCGTATTGGGAGGGCTGTTTAATGATGTTGGCATGTGAATCACCACAAGACTGGGCATGGACAGCCCACAGTTCAGGAGGAGGATGAATACATGATGACACTACGTTGTCAAAAGCCCATCCCCAAAAGTCTTTGAGAAACCCTCCCCTTGGGATGCGCACTCAGAAACATGTGGGAAAACATGTGGGACTACTCCGTTAGCCAAAGCTTTGGTATTTTGCCTTAAAAATGGAGCATCTAATGCTTTTTTGCAGCCTGCCAGGGGAGATGAGCATTGGTGTCTGTGTTGTGGGGTGTAGGAGGCAGCTCTGCTGTCAGGATGTCATCATTGCCAGCACAGATCCTGCCAGCACAACAGAATACATCCTAAAATAGGACTGAGGAAGGGGATGTGTCAGTAACCCAGCAACACCCGTATAACCATTTTATAAAACTACAGAATCACCACAGAACCCTTGAATGGCTTGGATCGGAAGGGATCTTAAAGATCATCTAGTTCCAAAGCCCATCCTTGGGCAGGGACACCTTCCATTGGACCAGTTTACTCAGAGCCCCATCCAACCTGGCCTTGAACACTTCCAGAGATGAGATATCCACAGCTTCTCTGGGCAACATGTACCAGGGCCTCACCACCCTCACAGGGGACAGTTTCTTTCTAGTATCCAATCTAACCCTTCCCTCTGTCAGTTTGAAGCCATTCCCCTTTATCTTGTCACTCCAGGCCTTTGGCCAAAGTCCTTCTCCAACTCTCTTAGACCCTCTTTAGGTACTGGAAGGGGCTCTCAGGTCTCTCTGGAGCCTTCCCTTCTCCAGGCTGTACAACCCCAACCCTCTCAGTCTGTCTCCATGGCACAGGTGCTCCAGTCTCTGATCATTGTTGTCTCCTCTGGACTGGCTCCAGCAGCTCCACACCCTTCTTAAGGACTGGAGGCCTCAGCTGGCTTCCTGGAGAGACTTTCCAATCAAATGTCTCCGGCACCTATTGATAATTTATCTCCCCAGCCCCTGAATTCCCTAGCAACGAGATTAGTCCCAGCAATACACAGTCAGTGCATTGTTGGCCAGCCCAGCTGGCCTCGCTCAGGGCCCCCCACAGGTGCCTGGGTGCTTTTCCCCAGTCTTTGTGGCCTCTCCCAGTCCCCCTCTACCTCTCCCCAAGTCAACAGTCCTCTAGCCTGCTGGTTCTTTGGGACCAAACATGCCTGCTCCTCTCGGGAGTGGTTGCTGGGAGACTCCCGTCTCTCTGCTGCAATCAAACTCTTTATGTATTTGATGTTTACAAGGGGCCGTTAAGGTGTGCCCGAAATGCTATAAAACAAACAGCTCTGGATTTTTTTTACAAGTTGGGTACTAGCAGCTGGGAATGCTCCACAGCCATAAAGGATATCTAGGACAGGAGCACTGAACTGGTAGTCGGTCTGCTGGAATGGTTTTTAAGTATAGAACAGGCTCCTGGAATCACTTGCCATAATCCTGGAGGAAAAGTGAAGCAGTAAATCTGTTGTGACTCAGCGTGTGCACCGGCAGAGAAACCCTCAGAAACATTACTGGAAGGTGACAGATTTGTTCTGGATACAGCAGTTGAGGTGCCTGAAGGGAATCCCTCTAAAATTGCTCGGAAAAAAAGGGGAACCCAAGTGAGGAGCCAAAACAACCCACGGATGCCACCCATAAGCATTGTTTTCTCTGCCAGGAAGAAAACCAGAGAGAGATTCAGATAGTTCATCTCATGGCAATTTAAGTTTCTCTATTTCTGAAGCCCTGGACACAAGCTGCTGTTTAACAGAGCCACTCTTCACAAATCTGAAGTGACACCTGAAGAAAACTGCTGGCAGATGTCTCAGCAGGGAGCCTCGTGTCCTGGCGCCAGGCACCCTGCCCAGTGCTTGCACTGCTTGGTGTCTGTCCGGAGAAATGGGCTTCCACCACGTGAGAGCTGGTGCTAAGGAACCCCATGAAGAAATCTCTCCTTTTGAAACTGAGCTTTCTGCAATGATCTCAGACAATCTGGGTGACCTAGGAGTCCTTTGCACTTATAAGTTTAGCATGGTTTCATTTAATGTCTCTACTTCTGCAGTTTTCATGGGGAAAAGTTATAAATAATTGGCTTCATATTTCTGCTAAGTGTCTCACACAGCATCATCTCCTACAAAAATATATGGTCTAACAGGTGCACCTGAATTGGTAAAAAACCTGATAGCTCTTGTATCACTTAAATTTGAGATTTGCTTTGGATCTTTTTCCTGTAGTCTTCCAGAAGTCGCAAAGTTGAAACTACCTGGAGTTTAATTGCCACACTATGTCTTGCCATCTGAAATCACTAAGCAGCAGACAGAAGAAGGGTAAACCTCTCCAAATATTTCTCACTTGTGCTGGAAGAGGGTTTTCTCTGCAAATCTGTGCCGGGGAGCCCTGAGAAGCTGCTGTTCTCTGCTGGGCTCAGGGCTTGGCACGCTGGCCCGGCAGCAGGGGCAGCCAGCCCAGGCTTTGCCAGCCATGCTCAGTCATTTGCACAGAAATGACATGGAGATCATCTCCATCAGGATAACTTGGACGTGGTGTTATGTAATTACCTGGCCATGGGCTGTACGGACATGTTTTCAGAGAGGTGATTTAGCTGTCATGTCAGCCCCAGAACACTGATCTGGGCTTGCACAGGGTGGTAAAGCTGTCGGGACAGGTTTTGCTGGGAAAAAAAGTTTCAGGCTTCTGAAGGTGTGTTCAAACCCCAACTAAAAGGATAAAACCTGTGTGTGTGTGTGTGACTCAGGATGCAGCTGGAAGTGGGAAGGTGACAGCTGGGATCTTACATTTTGGTAAAAAGATGACAGGTGGAGTGGTGAGGACCAGTGGGTGCTCAGGGATGTTGGGATGTTGCACAGAGGCTTTGTGCAAGCAGGGCAGCACTGAGACAGCGATAGTAAGCTGGTTAAAAAGGTGATTTTCAGGGGGCCTGAAGTTATTCATAAACTTGCATCAATTTTGTGAATATCTATGGATTTTTAAACTTCAGAGAGAGAGGAGAAGACCAAAAAAAAAAAATGGTGATGCATTAATTAAGATCTCTTTAAAGCAATATTTAAAGAACATTATGCTGCAAGGACTGGTTGGAAACAGGCTTGCAACCCTCCCTGAGGTGACCCTCCCTGAGGTGACCCTGTGTCCATCCCGCAGCAGCACAGCTCCCTCTCCTGACTGCAGAGCTCAGCAGCCTCCAGACGAGGGGTTATTGTGCTTGCTGGGAGACAGGTTCATTTCTGCAGTGTAAATGTCCTTTAAAGCACGATGGGATCCATCCTTGCCTGTGGGGATGGGCTAGATTCAGACATCTTAAATCTGTAATTATTTCAGGTTCTCTGTTGAAGTGCATGGCCCAGTGGGACCTTCCCTATCTCCAACTGTCTTCTCCAATTCTCATTTACAGAAAATTTCTATTTTCCAGAGTAAAGGCTGCTGCCTAAGGAGGGGAAAGTGGCTAGGAGCATCTGCTGGCAGCACCTCGGTGTGATGAGTTTCTGACCTTGGCCACAGCATGTGGTTGGGCTCAGCTGGGTGCCTGCCCTCCCTGCTGCCATGCTGCGTCCCAGGGCTCTGCAGGGACATCAGCAGTGCAGGTACCATGCAAACACACTTTATGCCCAAACTGCTGATACGCCCATGTGCCAATCTGCGATGCGCTGACCTTTTGTCCCCGTGAGATTGTTTTGATGTCTTGATTGTCCACCTTCCTCAGCTGTCAACAGCTTAGATTATCCTCAGTTATTCAGTATTTCTACTTGTACAAGGGCTTGACAAGCCCTGTTTGTGTTGCCCAAGAAGCTTTAATTCACCAGCTTGTCTATGGATAGCTTTGGACAGGAGTATGTCCTTTGAAAACAAGATTGGTTTCTCACGCTGCGAACTGTGTGGTCAGCTCCATCCCCAGATGCAGCAGTCAGGTGGGATGCTGGATCTGTGCCAGACTGCGAGAAGGTCACAGAACTGACAGGGGAATAGAAAGGTGGGCACTGCAAGTAGATGAAGACACAACTGTCCCATCCCCATCAGCCGTGCTGCATTACCTGCACTGCCATGGGAGCCGCGTGTGTCAAAGCCTGGCTGGGAAAACACCCAAAGCTGCCCAGGCTGGATGGGTCAGAGGAGGTGTTCCAGCCATGGAGGCAGGGGCTGTTGGGGGAGCTCCAGCTCAGAGACAAAGCCCCAGGAGTTGCAGACAGCTGAGACCCGCGTCAGAGCCTCACAGTGACCCTCCTGCCGGGATCCCATTCTCCAGAGCACCGCTGGAACTGGCACCATGGGGACTTTTTATTGCTGTGAGGGGATAAGCCACCAGAAAACCACACTCTGCTGTAGCCCAGAGCCTCCCTGCAGCCTCAGCATCAGGCACTAGATGTCCTTGCATGCCATGCTGTGGATGTGCAGCCTCCGGTGCTGCACAGGCTGCAGGTGGGACACTGCCACGAGGGTGACAACCACTGGATGAGGGTGCCCCTTTTCCAGCTCTGGATTTATGGGACAGAAGGGAATTTATGGGGGAAAGGCACTTGATTCACTGACCATCTTCATGCTCCCCTAGGAATGCTGGATCAGGGGCTGCCTTGCTTTTGGGTGTCATTTTCCATGACATCCCAGCAAGCTCACATCCATAAGCATCCCAGCACCTGCAGCTCAAAGTCACTTCTTGGTGATCCCATTAAATTATTTCAAGAGCAGCTTTTTGTTGTGGGAAATCAATATCTGCCTTGAGGGCCTGTTGATGTCTCAGCGAAACCCATTAAATTACATGAGTTTGATCCCAAAGTGGCAAACACAGCAGCATTTTAAAATAGCTCCACAGGAAACCCAATAACATGCTCATGAAGTGATTTTTTTGTGTGTGTGTGTCCAGCAGTGAGTCTCCCAAACTCTTAGTGAATAATTACGGGAGCAGTGTAAGATATAAATAATTTCCCCAGGTCTGTCACTTTGAGGACAGCAAATAAGGACAAATAAAATGCTGGAAGGAAAATGAATGTGCCCGGTGCCTGAGCAGTAAGGAGCAGCACACTCAATGCTGATGGCTTGTACCCGACAGACCAGTTCACCCCTGGAGTTGCAGTGAGTATCCTTTGGAGAGCACCGGACAGACCTCTCCCCCTGGCTGTTTGTCCTGAGTCTCATTTACCACACGTGCCCTTGGCAGTGATCCCTTGCCCTGGGGATCCCCTCTAGGAGTACGGCCACCAGCAAGCCACGTGAAACTTCTGGTACTGGGTGTCCCCTGAGGGCAAACCACAGGCACCCAGCAGCTGCTCGAGCACTCCCCGAGTGTCAGCACAGCGTTTTCACACCCAAGCCTTCCTCCGGTCACTCGCAGAGCAGGTCAGGGGGTCCCACTCTCGGCTCCACTGGGGCTCTGGGTTGTGTAAAGCAAGCCTGGTTTGTGGGTTCAGTCCGTCTGGGAACGGGTTTTGGGCCAAAATCGCTCCTGTGCTGCGGTTTCAGCATCACTTTGAGGACAGAGAGCAATGCCGCAGGCAAAGGAATCCTCCGGCAAGCTCGGTGCCCTTCTCAACAACCTCCACGTGTTCACAGTTTTAGCCACAGGCTAAACATGTTAAGAATAAGAAGTGTTCGTGTTTTACCTCTCTAAACTGTCCATCCCCTGGGGCAGCTCCATGCCCTGCCTGCCCTCTGTGTCTTTCTTTCCCTCTGCCTGGGCTTTGCCACAGTGCCTGTACTGGGAACCCCAGAGGGAGTCCTCCTTTCTTTGAAAGCTGTCAGATTTTACTTACTGAGCACTAATTAACTGTATTTATTGTCAGAAATAAACTGGGGAGATCTTCTTTCCTCCCACAAATGCAGTCAGAGATGATATCTGCCGAGCAAAGGAGGAAATTACTTTAGAAATTAATTACAAAGGGTATATGCAGTGGGAAAAGTGTCAGTCCCTCTCTCCCCACTCTTGTTACGAAGAAACTTGATAGCTCTGATCTCAACACATCTGCAGACACATTTTGACTATTAAAACACTGCAAATTATCCGTTTTATGTTGCAATTGGGGGGGTCAGTTATGAAGAGGCAATATTTTTTTTAGGTGCAATAACTTAAACTATTTTTAGTTGCTGGTCATGCTCACACACAGTCTGAGAGATCTGAAAGTCTTTAATTCTCCATTTCCATGCTTTTCCTACTGTTATGTATGATCTGAAAGCAGGTGTACTGGGCACAAGAAATAAAGGGTAATTTTGAAAGGTCATCAGAAGTGGATTGTCTTGTTCCAGGGTCCTTAATAGCTCTGACCTCAGTTGCATATTGAAGGTAAAACTATTTTGGTCTGCTTTACCTGAACACTGTTATAAGTAATAAACATGCAAGAAAAATGTTACTGAAGCTCTTCCCCACAAATCCACAGTTACGAGCTCTGTCAAGTCAGTGGCCTCCAACTTTAATCAAGGGTATGTTAGCTTGGGTGTTAAATGTTCATTTCCTCAATTACCGAAACAACAGAGCTAGGTAATGTCTCTTAATAGCCAACACCAGAACAAAACCAACCACCACCCTCTGAATTTATTTAGCAGCCATCAGCAGAAGGGCTTAACCCGATGTTTGCCTACAATCCCGCACCTCAGAATAACTAAAAGGCAATGTTCTTCGGGTTTTGAGGTTTCCACTGCATGGTGGCAGGATCCCTGGGGACTGAAGGCCGTGTCTGGAGCTGATGTGGAGGCCTCAGGTGACCTGAAGTTTACAGGCTGCCCAGCCCAGTCAGGAGCTGTGCTGCTGCTGAGGGGTTTGGAGAAGCCACACAGCTCCCAGGCCCTCTCCAGGATGAGCCTGTGTATGCCTTGGAAGGTGAGTCTCTTATGAATTAGAGCTTTGATTTTTATTTTGTTTTTAAAAATTAGTTTCTTCTTATGGTGACAAATCCTTGTATTTCTCTGGAGAACCATCTCAGAGCTCTGGGGAAGTCTGGACCTCTGAGAGCTATGACATCCTAATGCTGTATGAGTTTTATTTAATGGTGAGGTTAGTCCCTATAATTCCCCTTCACCAGATTTCCTGGATATCTGTGCCTTTAGGATTATGCCCAACAATAACCAGAACTCTCAAACTGCACCTGGTCTCCATTTGCAGCAATTGGGTGCACTGGGTGGGCTGAGCAATTCCTCAAGAAAGCTCAGGCTCTCTCACCTCGTGCTGGACCTGCCTGCTCCCCCCTTGGCTGCAGTGCTGGTCCTGGAGCAGGAGGGATGTTTGGATGCAGGAGTACTCAAAAAGAGAGGGTTTTGTCTCGTTAGGGTAACTATGGTTGGAAGACACTCTGGAGGTATTCAAAGTGCAAGTCTACATCTTGTCTGAAACAAGAATTTAGCTCTTTAACATCGATTCAACATGAAATGGTGCATTTGAAGCTTTTGCTATCCCTGACTGTAGGGCTCGGATCAGAAACCTGTGATCCCAGTGACTGAGGTGGACTTGATATTTCATTAGTGGTGTGGGCAAGCTGTGTTACCAAACCATGAGCTCTGCCCCCTTCAGCTTGCAGAGGGGAGGGGGTTTGCTGTGTTTTTAGGAGTTAACACACGGCACATGGACAGTCTCCCTGGATCCTCTTCAGTTCAGACTGGTGAGTTACCATGGTGCTGTTGGCAGTGTGGCATTTTCAAGCTGGGATATACATTTTTTTATAGAATCACCTGCTGGTTACATGATGCATTATAATAAATATAAGTTAAGAGGGGGACTAAAGTGTCATTTCAGCTTCCAGGCTGGGCAAGCAAGGTTGCTCTGCCAAATTCCCCTCTCTGTGACCGGCTTGCCATTTCCTCTTCCTGCCATTGAACTGTTGCATTAACCTCAATCCCTCAGTCATTAGTAAATATTAGTAAGTCGTATGTGACATTTTGCACCAAGCAAGGCTGCAGGTCCTGCCTGTTGGAAGTTTTTAATTAAATAAAGCTGCCTGCTGTGTGCAGATGGACGGGGGGAGAAGGCAGAATTGAAAGGGAAGATGAAAGCCATGCCTCTGCCTGCCACACCAGGGTGTGGGCAGGACTTCTGCTCCTCTCAGACCTTTCCTTCAGAGAAGCCCTTGTGTTTTTCAGGTGGCCTCTCATCTGAAATTACAGCACAAGGTTTGTGCTCCTGCTCCAAGCCTTTCTGGAAGTCGCTGAAAAATACTGGATGCAGCACCTGAATAAGCCCCATGTGAAAGCTGGTAGAGCAGACATTGTCAGTGGTAAAAGTAAACCAGTGCTTTGTGCTGAGGTCCAGATGCACCAGGCAAAAAACATTGTCAGGTCAAGATCAGACTTGAAACTGGACTGGCAATAGTCTTTTTTTGAGATCTCAGAGTTTCTGAACTTGGAGCTAGGAGTGAGAGAGAATAGGTCTGATCTCTAACATCCTTCAACAACCTTCCTGTCCAACTGATCCATCATTTATAATACTGTCGAGGTCTGGAACAACGTGTGTGCCCGGCCAGTGCAGCAGTGGGGAGGCTCAGTGCTAAATGTCAGGGTGGAGAAGGTGGAGCAGCAGCCACTGCCTTTCCCTGCAGCTCTCCCTTCCTTGCCGGGCAGGGCTGGAGCTCTGTGCCTGCAGCACAGCGTGGGAAGCAAAATGCCAGCAGGTCAGTGGCTGTGCTGCATGCTGGGCTCTGCTGCCCTGGGGCACTGCATGACCTGACCACGCCGAGCCTACCAGAACCTGTAATTAATGCTTGCTGCTTTCCCAGGGATGCACTTTGCCTGCATTTAACTGTGCCTTTTAGTTGCATTCTCTCTCTTCTCTCCTATTTATTCCTATGCCACTCAGCATCTGCATTATGGACAAAGCTTTCAGGGCAGCCAGTGGGTGCTGGTGGTCCTGCTTTCCCCACATTTAATGAAATGCAATAACTGTGCTGGATGCCCAGGAGCTGCAGCTGAAGAGGCAAGAAAACCCTGCTGTCTCCACTTGTCCATCACTAGTTTGGTTTCTTCTTCTGGCCCTGGTTGATGGCTGCTTGCCAGGGTCAGTGCCGTGACCAGCAGCACAGGATGGAGGGAGAGGCTGGCAGAGCCCTGATGCCTTGGCTGCAGTTGTGTTTGTTTGCACAGGACAGGCAGTGTCCCATCTCCCTTGGCAGGAGGCAGGGAATGAATTTTGGCACACAGAGCTCAACGTGAGGTCTGTGCCTCTGCCCTCACCCTTGGCTGTGGTGTGACATGGGCTGGCACCAGCATATGCCTTGAGGGTTCCTCTGTTCCCTCACCTGGCTCAGGTAACAGTCTTCCCACTTTTTCCGCAAAGGGAGACTTCAGCTTCACAGGAACTAGGGAATAGCCCTGAGCAGCACAGCCTAGTACAAATGGTTGGCTTCTTCCCAATGTCTGAATGGCAGATTCTTTTTCTATCTAGAACTATTTAGTAGGAAAAATGAGTATCTAAATGCCACAGAGCTGGTTTTGACAGTTGCAAGAACTGTTTTTGACAAAAGCACAGAAATAGCCCCAAACTTCAAATCCAAGTAATGAATCTTCATGGCAAATAAAAAAGAAAATTTAAAGAACCTTATTTATAAATTTATTCAGTCAATAGTTTTAATTAGCAAGCATATATAGTAATCCTGAGCTGGGTGTGATCAATACAGTCTGAACCAGTCATTTAGTGGAGGGATGTCTAAAGGAGAAGGAAGTACGTGAATAATCTGAGCATTGTACAAAAAGTACAATGTACAAGTACGGAGGAGAAGGATAGCTCTGAGCATGAGGGGTACTGGAGACTGGCAACAGCTCATGGCAAGGAGGACAAGATGTGTCTTGGCTTGGCTTGACTTTGCTGTGAGATGTGACTGGGAATTGAGGGATGGTTGGGCTGTACACCAGCCTGCTCTGAGCCTCCCTGTGAATGAACACAGCCATTAAAGTGCTCCACACAGCTCCCACATAAACCAACATAAACCCCCTGAAGTTCCTCTGTTTTCCTGCATGAATTTTGTATTGTTGGAAAAGGAAACCCTAAGAGGCAAGAGCTTGGTGAAAGAGGGCTCAGCCCTTGGGGGTCCTGACCTACTGCTAGGCTTCTCTGTGCCCCATTTTTTTAAAAGGCTTTTAAGAGCTTCCAGCTATTTTCCATGTACTCCAGCAGAAAGAACTGGGCTCCCACTCACTTTTCTTTGAGCAGCAGCTGAGAGGAAAATGCACATTGCCCACCTGTCACCTCAAATACAGAATATTCACCCTAATTTACCTGAATAAAGATGGGTGATTAGAAGAAGCAGCTAAATAATTCCTCCAGGTAGCCTCCTCCAGGCTGAGGGTTGGGGTTCTGGTGAACTGCAATGTGTAAGCTCTGTTGAAAGAAATAATTTACTGCTGTTTGTTTCACTTAAAGCAGTGTTTGGTCAGGCCTTTTGGAGCGACCATGCTGTTGGTCAGGCACAGGACTCAGTGTGGGAAGCGTGCAATGCTTGCAAGGGGTGCTGGACGTGCTGGCTTCTGTGACAGAGGTGTTCAAATCTGGGGACATGGCCTGGTGGGTCGTGAAGTCCTCTAGAGCTGCCTGTGAGAGAGTCTGGCTGCTGCATGTGGGAAAGGCCATTTGGAGCCTGTGGCTACTCCAGAACTCTGGGGAAATCTCCATGTGTGTCTGGGTCTGAACTCTCCAGCTTTGGTGCCTTTCTGTGCGTGAACTCAAATTGGGAGCACCTCCTCAGGTGTGGAGTGGCAAATGAAATGATTAGTGCCAATTTGTCCAGAAGACTTATTGCCTCTACTGCAAGTCTAAGTCTTGACCTGTGAAGCTGAGCACAGGAGTATCTCAAAGGAATATCTTCACAATACAGAATTACACGGTGAGAATATTTTACAGCTGAGCACTGTCGTTAGTGCTCTAGCCACAGATGCTGCAATACTCCAGCTGAAATCGCTGACTATTCACTGAATAGGGACTTTTTGGAGTAGGGATAGGGGTTCAAGGGCAAGTTTTATTTGCTAGCAACAAATTTGTTCTCTTCTGCCCTTACAAAGAGCTGCTAAAATCTGTTGTGGGGGTAGAGAGGCTGTGGAGGGGAGAGAACACGGATATAGTCTTTTTAGACATAAAATCCCTAAAAGGGTGGTTTGTGTTGGAGCGCGGGGGGCTGACCTACCCCCACCCCAAAACTCCCCCCTTGCTCTTCGGGCAGCATCCCCCTCGGGTCCCCCCGCGGACCCGCCCGCTGCCCGCCGAGCGGCTGTGGGAGGAGGAGAAGGAGGAGGAGGAGGAGAAGGAGGGGGAGTCCCGGCGTCGGGATGAGGCCGGGCTGAGCGATGTGCGAGCAGGCAGCGCGGTACTGCCGGGCCGGGGTGCAGAAGCTGCTGCGGAAGCCGGCGCCGGCGCTGCGCGGGCTGGACGGGCTGCTGCGCTGGGCGGCCGGCAGGATGGGCGACAAGGGCCTCGCCGAGCGGGAGCTGCTCGCCCCGGGCGCCGCCGCCGCCCAGAGGAAGGGCACCTCCGTCATCCTCGATGTGAGTGCTCCCAGCATCCCGCATCCCGGCTCTCACCTCCCCCCGCCCGCGTCCCGCACCGCCTCGGGAGCGGGGGTGTTCCTCTCGTCCTGCGCTCCCTGGACCGGCGGGCACGGGCTGGACCCCGGGTCTTGCAATCCCCAGCTGGGTGGGCGTGGGTGTCCCGCATCCTCTTGCCCGCGTCCCACACCCACCCAAGCCCCTCGGGATCGCCGTTATTTCCCGGGTCCGGCGTCTCCCAGCTGGGCAAGAGGCTGCAGCCCGGCTTCTCTGCTCACCTGATCCTGCCAGCACAGGCTGCATGGGCACGGGGTGCACCCCGGCTCCTGCACCCCGCGTGCGGCTTGGCATCAGAGTTATTCCTCGGATCCTGCATCCCCGGCCAGCTGGGGATAGGATGCAGCTCAGGTCCTGCATCTCTCGGGCTGGTTGGGTGTAGGGGTGCCCAGATTCAGCAACGCCTTTCCTGATCCTGAGCCCCCGGGTGCCTGGGGCATGGGGTTGCACCCCGGGTCTTGCACCCACAAAAAAAAGTACGGCGCCTCCTAGATTGTCAGGGCAGCCTGGGTCCCCTGTCCCCTTGCCCTGCACTCTCTGGGACAGCTGGGAATAAGGTGCACCTTGGTTCTGCATCTTCTGGACTGGGCTGGGCATGGGGTGCCGTCTGGATCCTGTACCTCCCTTCCTGAGTCCTGCACCTTTTTTTTACCGGCTGGACACGGAGATGTAGTTTGTATCCCCCATCTCCTTGCCAGGATCCTGCACCCTCTGGGCTGGCTGGGCATTGGGGTGCACAGGGTGAGCGTCGGTGTGCACCCCAGGTTCTGCAGCCTTTTTCCCAGGTCCTGCATCCCCTCGACCAGCTGGGATGAGGATGCACTCTAATAGGTCCTTAATCCTGGTTTGGGGGGGCTGGTAGGGATGTGCTTAGTGCCTCGATTGCCGTATTTATAGACTTTCTGATTAGGGAGCTGAACGAGGCTGTTTGCACTTAAATGAATTGGGAGAATGGGGTGGAATCAGCCGGAGTGCAAATGGTGTAATTACAGTCTTTCTGCAGCATCCAGTAATTAAACACATAGATCCTCTGTTTTGCTATCTCCTAGCTTAGGGGGGAAAAAAAAGGAAAAAAAAAAAAGTAGTGAATGCAAAAATAAACTACCGAGGCATTGGCTGTAGTAAAGGATAACTCACGCTCTCCTCAGAGATAGGATAGGCAGTAGAAGCTCTTCAAGGGAAACCCTTGCATTTTGTTAATAATTTGCTGAACCTATAGGCGTTGGCATGGGCTGGAGAGTCCGAAACTCATTCCATCTCTAAGCACCCTGAGGTGAAAGGCGTTTTGGTTCCCTGAGGAACCATTGTCTCTAGTGAGCTGCCAAAAGCAGCTCAGAGAGCAGAGCGCTCGATGGATGATCCTGGCCGGTGGAAGGGGCCGGCAGGTGGGCAGCTGCAGCCTGGGGGAATGAGCCTCCAGGGGAAACAGAAAGGACAAGTACAACTCTCAGCTCTGCAGGGGTTAAGTTAACTTGTTTAGGGGGCAGTTCCTGGGGTTTTTTTTCTATTTTTGTCGGATTGTTTTGGTTTGTTTTGGTTTCAGCTTGTTTTGTTTTTCAATCTGCCCTGAAACTGCCAAAATTTTACAGTAATCTGGAATCTGAGCTTCAGAGCACAAATGCAATTAGGAAGCAACATTAAATTTATAGAAGAGGTTTCATGAGTTAGGACCATTTTACCACCAAAATGGTATCTTATCCATTCAATTTTGCTATCTTTAAGTGATTTTTTTTTCATTTTGAGGTTTGAGCTTAGGAAAAGAGCCATGAACTTTCAGAAGGGGAAACACAGCAGAGCATTGTATTATTTCAGTAGGAAGTACAATAGAGCTGGGTGTGCAGCTCCTGATCATTTTTCCCTTTCACAGTGGTACTGGGAGCCCTTTCTCACCTGCTGAAAGTAGAAATGGATTCTGGAAATGTAAGATTTGAGGGCTTAGGGTTTTTTTTTTTCCCCTCCTTCCTTAGAACCTGATTTTCTCCTTTTTCTCCAGGCACAATAGCAATGCCAATTGAAGCTGTGGCTTCACTGTAATGGGCTCTTCAAGCCACTGCACTGCGAGACCCCCCTTTCACACAAAGGGCTTAAACATGGGAACACTGTATTTAGCTTAATTTTCAGACATTAGCATGAAAATAACAAGCATCCCACTGAATGCTCAGAGACGATAACGTGTTTTCCATTTAACTCCTTCACCTTTTTGCTGATGGATGTGCTGGGGAAGCAGTGAGTCCCAGCCATGCAGCAGTGCGGCTTCTCAGTGGGTGAGGATGAAGTAAAAGACCTGTAAGATTTTATGTTTAGCTAACACGTTTTCATGAGCTGGTGTGCTATGTAGGCAGTTCCTTGGGGCTGGGGGAGGAGGAGAAAGCTTGGGTTTGGTTATGAATTAGATAAAATGGCTCTGACGCTAATAGTACCTTAGTCACTTTTTCTTCCTCTTCTGGCTTTCTTTTAATTCATCCATCCCCAGTGTTTTTATTCTGATTCCTTCATGAGGGTGGCTGGTGTGTCAGAACAAAGTTCCTGTGCTCTTTTCACCAAAGAAACACAACTGTGCTGTTGTGGGGCAAAACTGAGGGCTGAAGAGGAACAAAACGCAACAAGGGGGTAAGATGTCATCTGCCATCAACCTGGCGACTGCCACTTGGGCAGTGAATCTTAACTTTGGGCTGGCTTCAGCATTTTTCTTTTATTTTGCCTCTGGCCTTTTAGATAAAGGATTAAAAAAGGTTGAATAACATTTACTAGTTCAGCTCAAATGAATGAATGAATGGTCAGCTCTTACAACATTGGTCAAATCATCATAAGGGGTTGGGATTGAGCAAGGGGTCTGTACCTATCCTGTGCCTGCCCTCGGGTCTGCTCCAGCTGCAAGAGCCCAAGGCTCAGGGCTGGCAGCATGTGTAATCTGCTGCAGGCATTCCCACTCACACCACGAGCTGTGGGTGGACACAGGATATCTAATGCTTTCTGCACCCACAAGGACAAACCACCTTTATTAAAAACTGTCACAGTGCTGCTCTGATCCACAAGTGGAGATGGTGGCATTTCCAGTCAAGAACAAATCCTCAATGTCACAATGCTTATGAAAAGGAGGATATCTTATGTGGGTGTATATTCTCTGCAGGTAAGCCAGTGTGAGATCATATTTGCTGAGTGTGAATGAGTGCAATGTGCAATACAGAGCTGAGGTGGATGGCCCTCAAGGCATAGGAAATGTCAAGGCAGGTGTTGTTCTGTCTGGGAGTACTTCAGAGCTGGCTGATCTACTGTCCTTGCTCATCTCTTCCTGCTTTCCTGTCACTGCCAAAAGCCTGTGTTGCCAGCAGAGGTGTGAACTCCAGAGCCCACGAGGCCTGGTCACTCACAGCAGCTGCAGGTGAAGATGCTCCACCTGGTTTACAGCTCATCTCCTGCTTGGCATCTAAAATAAGGATCAGCCTTGGGTATGGATGAGCATCCTCACGGCAGGACTGTGAGCCCCAAGCAGCTCTGGCCTCCCTGCCTCCTTTCTTGCCGATGGGGACTAAATGCGTTGATTTTTGGCTTTATTTTAAACACTCCTGAAGAATACAGTTCCATTCATTTCAGGTCAGATGAAGCTTTCTGGTTTATCTACCATGTCTTTTGCTGAAAACTAATTTTGACCCTTATCTGACTTCTTTATTCTTTGACAGGGTCAGAAAGACAATTTCAAATCCATCCCTCATTCTTGTGTCTCCTCTTGCACCCTCTCTTACCTGGCCAAATCCAGTTTGCACTTCTTCAGCCTCATGGGACTGAGCGAGGTGTCTGCATAGAAGATACAGAGGATTTGGTTTGCGCCAATGGTACATTGCCAAATGTAGATCCAGAACTGCCGGTTTTTCAACCATTCTGCCAATGACATGATTTCTGGTGCAGCCCTTAATAGCAAGGCTCTTGAAGCCACAAGAATCCCAGGAATCCCTTCTCAATCCTCTTCTGTTTTGACCTTTTTCCTTCTGTTTTCATTTCATTTATTGGGTTCTTTTTCTAAGGTTGGTTCATTCCCCTTCCTTTGTCCTTGTTTACCTTCTCCCTTGGAGTGAACTGGGAGGGTTATTTTCCTCCTCCTTAATCCTCCCTTTGTGAAATCCATGGTTTGATATCTTCCCTTGAACTGTACCTGCAGGCACAGCTGGAGAGGAGGGCCAGGGCAGGCCAGGCTCTCTTCGTTCAGGAATTGCTCGCTGCAAGGTACATAATCACACAGGAGAGTCCATCCGTGCTCCTCTGATCTTCAGGGCTTTGGAAGTGGGTGCTCGAAACGAAGCTGAACAGAAAAGTAACTTCTAGTGCTGAACATCAGCAGGTCAGAACATCAGGTGCAACTCTTACCTTTCTCATGCAACTTTAATTTAGGACAGCTAGGTAAAGTCTAAAGAGAAGGTAAGAGTGAAAGCAGAGGTTGGGACATGGTGTCAGCTGCTCTTCTCTTGGGGAGGAAGGGAAAAAGGAAAAGGATCTGCTTTGAAGTGGAAAAATGCCCAGAGACCTGGAGCTCTGCAGTAGCCTTATTTTGTGGGGAACCACTGCAGACAGGACAGTATTTCTACACTAATGGCATATTCCTTACTGAAGCACCAAAATAAAACCTTTCTCCTTGCATGAGGAATGCTCATTAACCTGAGGATGTCTAAAGCTGTGTAGTCCAAAGTGACAAAGCTTCAGGTCATTATTTCCTCACCTTTTCACCAGAAAGAGAAACAGAGAGCGGCTGTAGGAGAGGTAATTCCTACTGGTGCCTCAGGTTAGAGAATTAAAGGCCATACCTGATACAAAACCTTGTCTCAACTCCAAAGAAAGTGTCAAGACTTGTAGGCAGAGGAACAGAAAGCATGAACAGGAATGCTGGAACATAGTAAGAGGATTAATCATTTTTTTAGGTGCGTGTGGGTCTCTGGATGCCTTCTCATCCATAGGCTTTCCTCATGCGTGGGACATGATTATGTTTGTCCTCCATTCTGCACCCAGATTATGGTGGAAAACAAAATTTTAGCTCAGCTGCATTCTATTTTAAATCAACATCATATTAACCTGGTGAGAGGATAATAAACTTCACAAACCTATAATAATTCTTGGGCTTCTTAGGGGAGTGCTTTTGTGAATTTAATAAAATTCGTGAGAAAACCTTCATTAAGCAGCCTCCAGTGTGGCATGTTCTCATCCAGGAGCTTTGAGAAGGCAGAACTGTATGTTTAAATTTGAAGCCATCATTTTTTTCCAAGTTTATTATTACCACCAGGGTTTTGAATTGCTTACTTCTGGCAGTCAAATATCTGTAGTAGCCATTTGAGAGTGCAGCAAAAGCATATATTTAGAGAAAACCTATTGGAAATCTTGACAAAAGTTCTTTGCTCTAGAGAAAATAGTGTTTATATTCATCTAAACCTCTGGTAAATGGCTTAAGTATGCCACAGACAGCAAACTGCATGCACTGCCTGTGTAAATCCCATAAAATGGGTTAATGCCCATATTGTGGGCATCCTGTGGGCTCACTGTGCGACTTAGCCTGTGCTTCAGGAGTTTTGCTTAACAGATTCAAAGCACAGCTGATGGGGGAGATGGTTGCTGTGGTACTTGGAGTGGATAATTCCTCATTTACCATCTGAAATCCGTGCGTTGCCCCGGTGGTTGGAGAGCTGGGGGTGATGGAGCGGAAAGAGCATCCCTGGTCAGGCTGGGCGGCGCTGCGGCTCCTGCTCCGCGGAGCCCTCGCCCATGGGGATGCTCCTCGGCCGGGTGCAGGCACAGGAAGCCAATTGCTGCTGAGGGCCTGGCAGGACAGGGCACTTCTCCATCCATATTTCATTACCTCCTCTCTCGCTGACCTCCAGGGCTGCTGCCTTGACTAAGTCTGAGTGACTTTGCTGCTGAGTGAGGATGTCAGCGACGGAGTCGCTGGGAGCCTGCAGAGCGGCTGTGGGGTGGATGGGCTTTGCAGCCTCTGCCTTGGAGATGATGCAGCATCCTCACTTGTATTCCCTCCTTCTGGAGCTGCTGGGAGCTGTCATTGCCCCCAGCTCCCTGGGAGCCTGGCACCATTGTGGGTTTGCTCTCTGGTCCGTAGGGAGCTGTGAGGGGCTGCGGTTTCCCTTCCATCACCAGACCTTACACCTTTCCCTTATGGAAAGCCCACCACCTCCTTCCCGCAGTGGAACAACTAATCCAAGACCTGAGCAGAGGGTGTCTTTGGGCTGTGTGGGGGAGGGCACTCTTTGTTGAGCTAGAACATAAATCCTGGGTCTTCACAGCAGCAGCATTTTTGGCAGCTCTGCCAAGCTATCACAGACTATATTACATCTTTATCAGCCTCCCGATGCTCATTCCAGTTCATACCTTGATGCAGTGCCTGCCTGTGCTGACAGATGACTTTGTCGTAAATTGTTTTTTCCCTCCAGGTGTCCCAGTTTAATTTTTTTTTATGTGTGCAAATTGTAGGTGGTTCAATTAAGTTGAAAGAATAAATCCTGCTCATTAGCAATAAAAAAACCAAGCAGCTTGGTCCTGTAGAATAAACTTTGATAAGTAACACAGCTGATGTGATCTTTCATCAACACGTTCATTTACAAATAGTCATAATTTAGGGAGTAACTGGGAGAGCTAAAGCCCTAAAATGTTCACTTAGTGAAGCTGGATATAAATACTTCAATTTCTGAACATTTCTTCTATTTCTTAATTTTTTTTTCGTGTTGCTCCAAGTATTCCTTGCAAGGTTAACAGCTCCTTGGAGCAGAGCACTGCAGGTTGAGCCTTTCCCCCATTTTAATCTACATTTTACTTATTGGTTTTGCCTTCCCATTCTCCCTCTGCCAGCTGTGCTTAGTGGGATGGTGATCTCCCATGGGACCTTAAAGTAGGCATTGCTGCTTCTGTGTTAGACTGGCTGTAATACCTTGGTTTCAAAGCAGTGGGAAGAGCAACAGAAGGATGTATTGATGAAACAAAAAGCCCAGAAATAATCGGCATCCAGAAAGAGAAGTACCCCATATGGAGTTGCTCATAGGGAGTGAGGATTTGGGGTGTCCAAGCCATGAAAACAGGAATATTTCATACAGTGGGCAGGGCATACTGGGCACAGGTGAGAGATGTGTGCTGAAGCCATGCAGCTTGCTGGGGTCCTGCTGGGATTTATTCCTTCTTCCCATAGACAAGCCATGACTGGCTGGCCTTTCAAAACCCATATTTAAGTTCAGTGAAATCTGTAAGTATGGAGAGTGGTAGGATTTTCCCTCCCAAAACTTCTAATTGCTCTTAAAAAATGGAGGTCAGCACAAGAGGAGTTCTGATGTGGTCACAAGCTGTAATCTTTGGAAGCAGTTTCCATGACTCCCAACACTTTGGTTTGGCTCAGGCAGAGGGGTTTTGCCTCTGCTGAATACACCAGAAAGTCCTGCTTTGACTCTGCCCTAGGCTGCATAGCCTCACAAGAACTTCGGACAAAAGAATGATTAATGTTCCTTAATTAAGCCATATTCAGTGAAATAGCATATTCTGCAATTCAATTTGTCTCTTGGGGTTCTTGTTTTGTGCAGCAGCTTCTCATCTGATATTTTATTTTTTTCAATGGTTTTGTGACCCAGAAAATATGAGATTCTATTTTACGGCTGACTCTGATCTGTCTTGCTGGTGCTTTTATTCCCTCCTCAGGGAAATTTCTTTGTACAACTAAAATCTCTGCTCTTGCTCAAATTAATAGGGTCAGGCCTGAAGAGGTGATGAGAATATTTTACCTTTTCTGCCCATGTTAATTTTTCGGTAATTTATGGCCAACCTAGCGGCCATTTTTGGCAGGAACCTGTAAGTTTCCAGCCTTTGCACAAGCCTTTTGCTATTAATTGCATTGTGTTGGCAAGGACAGTAGAGCAGAACAGCACAGCCCTGGAGAAGTAGATGAAGGATGTAACTTAGGCATGCAGAAGTCACGCAAAACACAAGCAGGATGCCAGCTCAGCTCTGCAGGGGTGACAAAGTAGAAGTGATGCAAAGCAAAGATACTGGGCTTACTCAAAAGCGGGGGTTGAGGAACAGCCACCTAAAAAGGACACCACATGTTGAAGACAGACCCCAAAGATCCATAAGAGGATTTCTGATAAGGGGTGTGACTACGTAAAAGAAAGTAATACATATGCATCAAGTAAGTAGGGACAGCTAATGACTGTGTAATCAGTGTATATGGTTAAAAACTCGATTAAAGCAAGGACCCCCCAAGTGACCAGCTGATTTTGGTATCAGTATTAGGGGACTATTCCTCAGATGAGACCGGTGAGAAAAATAGCAGTTGTTTCTGCTCTCTTTCTCCCTGGCAAGTTCTACGGTACTACACATTATTGCAGGTTTTTTCCTTCTGAAATGGCTATTTGATTCCTCTCTGTGGGCTGTTCCTCCACACTGTAGTTTTAAGTCTAAATATAATCTCCTTCTTACGCAGGAGACTTGCTTTAAAAAAAAAAAAAGTTGTAAATAATTTTTTTTTCAGAAGTGCAGAGCTGTGAAACTTGGTTTGAGAGATTTTATTGACTCCAGAGAAATTGTCTGGACTGGCTGCACGGCTGTTGTAATTTTTTTTAGTGTGTATTTTTCTGGTGTTGGATCCACAGTTTCAGCTTTCTTAGGCAAGGGAGGTGCTGGAAGTGCTGAAAGCATTTCCACCAGTTATTCCAGAGGCAACTAAGTTGGAGCTGTACCCTGGCAGTGATTGTCCATCATGCTGCTCTGGGGGGGATCAGCTGGGTCTTGGGAAGGATGAGCTCAGTCAAGCGCCTGAATTAGGTCTTGAGGGGTTGGAGCACTTGAACCTGCCCTGTGTGTGGGGCTGAACGTGCTCCTGGTGCAAAGGGCTTCTCCCCCTCATGCTGGATGACATAGTAAACATGTTTCTCTCTCTCTCTTTCCATTCTAGATTTTCAGAAGAGCTGACAAAAATGGTAAGTCTGTGCATTCATACTTCACATTTCTTGATTGGACTATTGTCGGTACTACCATTTTTCCTGATAGTAACATCCAAATATTTAAATGCCATTCAGTTTACTGGATCTGACGCTGATACACTCAAAACATCAGAAAAAGTTTTGTTATTTTTTCGGAAAAGATATTCTTAGAGCAGATGTGATACTGGTGTGCAAGTTGGCATGGCAGAATCCACCAGATTTTGGGCAATTTCACAAAAGCAATATAAAAATAAATCACAGGTAAGGGATGAATGAGGATCCACCCCTTGGTAATCTTGAAGTAGCTTTGAAAAACAGACCTAACCTGTGAATATTAGTAGTTTGGTTCCTGAGGGAATGGACCCACACATCAAAGAGCAACACATATTGATATGTGTTTTCAGTCTGTGCCTTTGGAAAGCTAAACACCTGCACTCAGCCCAGCCAAGTCCTTACATGGGGAATAACATGGATGTGTCTCCATTAAATGAGTTGGAAGGAGAGAACTGGTAAGACAACAAGCTTAAGGAAAGGAGAGTCAGTGGGTCCAATCCCAGGATCTTTCCCCACCCTGAAAAGCAGTTTAATTTTAGCTCCTAGATAAAATCCCAAGAGCTAGTATCTATTCTTTCCCTGTTGTACAAAAAGAAAATTAAATATGCATCAAAACTCTGTGCATTTGCAGATGGACATGTGGAGGGTTGTGCAGAGGAGCACAGGGGAGAGTTTGTTTGTTCTCTTGCAGCTTTAAAAGAGAGATACCTGATTTCTGCAGGTGCTCATAGACATGTATACTCACTGTCCCTGGGTAAGGAGGGTGCTGTCAGCTGGCTCACAAATAATCAGTAAATGCCATGTAACTGTGGGCACTTGGTTATGGCAACTGACAGAGTAATGAGATATTGAAATTTGTTGCTTAGAAAAGCTGAGCAGTTGTGTGATGCAAGGAGAGTGGAGAGGAAAAAATGAGTTTACACTCTTGGCACCAGAGTGACTTCAGAGATGGTGCTGGGCAAGTATTTGAGCTGCCAAGGGCAAGGGCAGCTCTGAGCACTGAGCTTGCAGGGGGTGAGGAGACCAACGCCACTGAGCACAGGCAGAGAGGGTAATTTGTCCTGCCTCTCCTAACCCTCGATGGGCGCTGCAGGGAGAACAGCTGGATCTCTTAGGAAACGCCAGATGCTCTTTGATGAAGGAGCTATCTCCGTCTCTGCTTCCACTCTTGCTGCTTGCAGTGCAAGTGACCTACAGCTGCAGCATTTGGGCAGCACAACGGGTGCTCTCCACGGGACTAATGCTGCCCTCCCCTTTTTATGGCACCTGGAGGACAGGCTGTCACAAAGCAGTCTGGAGTTAAGGGGCACCTCTACCCCCAGGCTGCCTCCTGCAAGGTGGCACACTGGAGCACGTGTCAGCCTGGGCAGCCCTGCTCGCCAGTCCCACGGGGCAGGGCTGTCTCTGTGGTCCTGGGGCTGTCCTCTGAAGGACTGTACATCCTGCAACGGTTCTTCTTATAGATATTTAGGTGCTGCTTTTTTCTTGACACAACACTTGCTAGCCATGATGACCAGTTTCACCAGCCATTCATATTTGCTGAACTCTGGATAACAGAGTTTGCCACTCTTTGTAATTAGCTCAGTGTGTTCCTCTGCAGCCTGTTGGGGTCACAGCTCCCCACAGCCCCTCTCCAGCCTCCTGCAGCTCACAGCAGCTGCTGCAGGAGATGTGCAAGAATATTTCCATTGGTACAGCCTCTCTGAAAACTAGGGCTCAGAGGTTTCCAGAGCCAGAGGTAATATCTTTGTATTTAATATCCCTGGGGATCTCTTTTTTTCACAATTTTCTCTTTGATATTCTGGACTTTCATTTATTGATTTGTTGAAATTCAGCCTATTCATGGCTTTCCCTGTTAGAGCTCCAAGGAACAGTGGAAGCGTCAGTCTGCTGCTTTCATGTCTCACAGCAGGAGCTGTGCACAGCCCTCTGTGGAAAAATGAAAATCTCACAGTTTTCATTTTTGTCAGAATACCAAGATGAGGCCCTGAGCCCTGGACAGACTGTTAAAAACACAGATCCACAGATTACCAAAATATTTTACTCTGTTAACATGTTTCTGCGGTCTCCACACCTGCAGAGGTTCCTGTCTGGCAGGGACTTTGCTCTTTCTAATTACCCAGCTGAGATGGATCATTATCCAGTGCTGTGTGGTGGTGGTGGCATACTGGGGAGAGAGCTCCCAGGACAGGGAGTGCTGGCAGCTTCACCCAGAACTGGCAACCCTTGCTTTCCTCAGCTGTGCTAAAGCCACTCTTACAGACCTGTGTAGGAACCCTACGGAAATAGGGCAGGGAAAATCTGAACAAAACTTCTGCTCTTGACATCTAGTTTAACTACGACATCTCATTTAACTTTTTCCATGCAGAGATCCGATGATTAGAGGGTTACCTAAAAGGCAAAGGAAGGGATTGTAAGATTAAGGAGTAGTCTCATTTAATGTGCAGTTAAGAGGTCATAAATTTGGAAATCTATGCAGCATCTTGATTTTTTTTTCACCTAGCCTGGTAAAAATGGCACACATTGTGTTAAAGCAGCGTGGCTGGTTCAGACACGGTAACTATGGAGCCTGATTGTGTGAATTTGAGAGCATCTCCCTCCTCCCCCTTTCTTCCAAACCTTCTCCACATAAATTGTTAATTCATGTAAAATTGGATGTTCTTGCTGCAAGATGCTAAACCACATTATTGCCTCTGCCATGTTCAGGTACTTGTATTTAGGTGATTTGATTCAGTGCCTACATGTACTAAAAAGGCTGCTAATGAAGCAGCTCTTGCTTGTTAAAAGACATCTTGGTCTCCTGCTCCAGAGAAGTGAGGTTCTGTCTATAATGTGAGCTAAGTTCCCAACCTTTCCATCAGTGATAATATCAAGCAGTTTTACAACTATCTACATGATAAACTCAGAAAATGGTCTGCATAAGACACCTGGAAATGATGAGCACATTGGATATAACTGGATAAACTGACAAATGGTCTGAAAAAGGGAGAAGGGACAGGATATAACCTAATAGTGAATAATTCGGTTAGCTCTAGTCATGCTTTGCAGGGGCATGGCTGTTAGTCATTCAAAATAATCTTTTTCTTTTGTGTAGGAGTGTTTTTCCTTTCTCTGCTAATAAATCCACCTACTGTCTTGTAATCCTCCCAGTCCCAGTAAACAGTACTTAATCATTTAATTGGCATGTGCTGGGAAAACGGAGGCATCTTGTTTTAGGCTGGTGCAGTAGAGCTGCCAATCATCTGAGTTATCTACTGTGTACTTAATCCTCTCATTAGAAAGCTGCTAATCAATTAAATAGCCCAGGTTTCCCTTTGAAAGATTAGAAGAGTTTTATTTCGACAGAACAGCCTAACTGCTAGCAATTCGTTATAGATATGTATCTCGCCCAAAATTGATGTTTTATCTGGAAATCTCCAACTCACTGCAACTAGCCAACCCCCATGCCTTGAGTGTAACTAAATGCAAAGTGCATCCAGCTTTAATCTGTGGTTTAGTTTGGTGAGGTTTGCTGTAATTATTAGATCCTGTTCATGGAAACGGCCATTAGTCTGACCCATCGATGGGTCTGACTTTCAGGCAATGGGGGTTAGGTGGTTTCCTCTGCACTTCTGCCCTGGAAGAGGTGAGATGCAAAAGGAAATATGCCAAAAACTCGGCAAATGGTTACAAAATGCCTACAGAAAATGGCAGAAGGAGCTGGCAGTGGTGCAGTATATTTCACCTGATAGTGACCAGTGATGAGTTAATATTGAGGTTCAGTCAACCTGGCATCTTCCTATTGCTGCTGTCCTTAAGATTTTTGTACCAAGAACGAGCCCAAACTGTTCTGGTTCTCCCTTGAAATTATCATATCTAGAGCGGGTGTGGATGGGAATGAAGCCGTTCAGCACATGCTGTCTTGAATAGCCTCTGTTATCAAAAATGAAGTGCAATGAAGTGTGAAGAAATCCAGAGTACAAATGCTGAGAGGAGGTTTCACTTTTCAGTTGATCTGAATGATCAGCTGAAAGCCTGTAGAGGACGTAGCAGAGCTAATAAAGAGATAAAAAAGGAAGCATGAATGAAGCAGGAATTGGTGGTTGGAAAGGGCTTTTTGGTTAAGAGCCATGAGGGCAATGGCAAGGTGCCCATTCCTATCCCAGTAGGGCTTGTCCTTTAAATAGCTGCACACAGATATCTGTTAGTCACTTAAGAGCTCATTAAATGAGATTTATGCTGCTATTCTGTGTAAGGAAAGGTCTGCACATCCCAGTGTTACGAGCCTCTTAGCAAATTACCCTACAAACCATGGGGGCACATAGAGAGCTCCTGACAAGCAGGGAACACAAAGAGCTTTGCACATCAGCATCGTAACAAACTGGCCAAGGAGCCTGGTCAGTGCGAGTGGGGTTGTGCCCTTGTGAGGAGAGTGAGCTCTGCTGCTGACACGTAAACTGGCAGTGCTGCTCTGCCTGGTGGCTTTGTGCCTGTGAAGCCACTGCTGACCCCCTGGTACGGGGACCTCACAGGCTTCAAAAGCTGGAGAAAGGCAGAAAAACAAAACCAAGCAAATGAAAAGCTTCAGGCACATCTCTCAGCTTGAGATGTTCAAGAACTCAAGTTCTTCATAATGTTCAAGAGGGCATGTCTTAAGTGTCACCTGAGTAGAAATCAGTCCTGTTAAACACCAGTACACAAAGGAAGAGAGTGAGGTTTCTCCCACGGATTGTGTTTCTTGATGAAGGGATGGTGGTGGGAGAGCAGGGAGATTCCTGGGCCTTCAGTAAAGGGGGAGGGCTGAATGAATCCTGGTGTAGTGGGTCTCCAAAAGAACACGTGGGTGAAGCTATCAGCAATTTGCAGCCCTTCACAAATGCTGTGTGCCTCAGTGTCGTGTTTGTAGGCAGAGACAGTTCCTCTGAGGACTTTACAGATCTGGGGAATTTGCAGGATGTTTAGTGGTAACAGCTCTCAAAGTCTCACCCACCTTTTCCAGACCCCACTTCGAGAAATTATTTTGACTGCCTCTAGTGAGCCTGAAGTAGGAAGAAATGGGTATTTTTCTGTGGATGTGCTTAGAGCTCAAATTCACAAATGCAACCAGACACAGGTTGCTGTGTAAATGTTTCCTTTTCCTCCTTTGACTCTGAGAGTGCCCCTTGCTGATCTTGAGTTATTAGTACAGAAACTGGAGCAAAATGGAGTGAAAATGCCTCTTCCGTTCTGGCAGTGCGGGAACACAGTGCAATTCACAGAGAGAGGGATGGAGAAAATTATCACTGGTGAGCAGATGATCCAAAGACCCCATTTTTGGCATGGTAATTGTCCACAAGTTGTTTTTAAGACTTGAAATACTTGTCTTCACCCCTTTCCCCATGAATTTGAGGCCCTTTTAGAAAATACACTTGCACAGGACTTGAATGGTGGTAAGCAAATTGGACTTCAATAATGTGGCTTTCAAGGCATCAAGGAAGAAAAATTAAGGCATTGTAATTTTGGGTGTTTTTATTGGATCTTAAAAAGATGCCACGTTAGGGCACTGATAACTCCATATATATATATATACAAATAATATCAGAATAAAAAGACCCTGAACACCTCATAAGCCTCTTGTTGCACACATAACTCCTCCTTCCACAGTCACGAGTCTTCACCTGTGGTGAATTGGGCTTTAACTGTGAGCTCTTGGGTGTTTTGCAGTCCTGCCTTAATGGGCTACCACTCTTCAAAACCACTTACTTCTAGACCCAGGTAATTACCTTCCGCATGGCTACTGCTCCTCATGTACTGGGAAAACCTTCAGCTATTTGTATCCTGCTGGTGCATCTAAATTAAGTCATTAGTTCTCAGTGAGAATATTTATAATTCTTGCATAACAAAACCAGTATTAGCAGCCACCCACATATAAGTAGAAAAATTCACTTATGAATCAGGTTTTGTAAGTATGGATAAATCAGACAGGTTCTTCCATGACCAGATGACCAGCCTAAATGTATTTATCTTTTCCTTTTAAGTAAATAGAAAAAGATTTGCATTTAGATTGTCTGAATTTCATGTGACAATCAAAAAGAACCTTGTAAGACTGCTCAATGACCTTTATTTACGAGTAGAAAGTTTGAATCTATTTTCAGTTATTTGGATTCCTGTATCATTCCCAAGCTCTCTTAGTTACCCTTCCAAGTCCTTGCAAAGTTCACAGCACATGGTTTGGAAGGGATGACATCTGTTTAAATTGGGACATGCTGTTCCCAAAATAACAAACAAACCTATCCACCAGATGATGAATTTTGAGATCATGTAGGAATTGTGAAAGGTGGCTGCTGGCCATGCTCTACAGGCTGTCATTAGATGTGTCCAGTACTTCTATCCACCCTTTATCACTATGAACCTAGGAAAAGATTGTATGATTTGATTTTCATCATTGACTGGCTTGAAAGGGCACTTCCCAGCTGCTCATGCCCTTTCAGGGCTGCCTTTTTTTCTTCAAAGATGTGAGGGTATCTGGTGCGTGCTGTGTGCAGCAGAAGTGAAGAGCTGGGAGTTTTTTGGGACCTGTTTTTCTTCTCATGCCACTTCTTGTTAGCAAAGTCATGTTACAATAAAGGGGTAGAATAATTCTTTTTTGCTGGACTACCATGATTCCGTGCAGCAGACCTTGAAATGGGTGCACTGGGTTAGGACTTCGTTAACACCTGCACCCTCATATGCTACATGCTGGGAGTTATGCAGCAGCCTGGCTTTAATCAGGGCCCACACGTGGTTTGCTTAGTGCAAGGCTTAAGCCAGAGAAGGTCTGAGCTGGGCAAGGTTTGGATTCAGCCCAGAAACTCCCCCAAGAACTCAAGTCAATGATGTGACAGCACATAAACTTTTATTTCCACAACAGAAATGCCCGTACTCCATCTGTTTCTGCACAGCATCAATTTACAGCCCATCACTGTCTGAAATTGTTATTTCTGTCCTGTTCCTAAAGCCTTTTCCTGCTGAGAGAACAGGCAACCAAAATAGAAAGCACTGTGAGGTCCTTCATGGATAGTGGACAATGGAGGCACTATTGGTCTCAGTGTGACCACCATGTGTAGGGAATGGGACTGGGGGGATTATAAGGAGCTGGGAATATTCCTCTGTTTAAACAGAGTGCAACTGGCTTGCTGACACTTCAGCTGATATCTGATAGCTCAGGTGCCTGACTGATACTGTGCAGAACACCCTTTCCTCATTATTTAAGGTACTTTGCAGTGCAGGTGGCCATCTCCTGTGTCCTTGACCTTTTGCTGTAAAACCTGCAGCTAGAATATCAAACCTGACTTAAAGAAAAACCTAGAAAATCAACTTTACCTAATATTTGGCCTCCTTCAGGTGTGCTTGCTGCCTGTGGTGCTTGCTGCCTTGTGCCTGTAAAACATATTCAACCCCAGGTTGCTCTGCTCCAGGGCTGTGCTGGCAGCTCCTGGCTGCCCTTTGTGCCCAGCACCATCCCTTCTCACAACTGCTGAGCCTTTCTTTCCACTCTTTCTCAAAAATTCAGCTGCTGAGCAAAACTCATGGTAAAAGCCATTAACTGCTGTAACCTTCAAGGCTTCCTGACACTTCTGCATTGGCAATGGATGGATTTGAACCTCAAGGTCAGTCAGACACCCAAACACGCAGGCTTTCACACTTTTGTGTTAGGCTACACCTCAGTCCTTAAAAAACTCAGATGATGCTGCTGACCTGAAGGGTCATCTTCCTATAAGCACTGTCTGGGCAGAAATATCAACCCTAGGGCCTCTGCTGACCTCTGCTCTACCACACTCAGAGTGCTCAGATGTGGAGGAGCAGACTGGATCAGAGCTTTTGCACTGGAAACCACCCACCAGTCTGCCCCACGCATGGATTTCCAGTCTGACCCATCAGCTGAGCCTTCTTGCTGTCTGTGTTTGTCCCTGTTAGAGGTTTAGACCTGCCTGCCCACGAGCCTCTTGCTGTGGTTCATCAAACCTCTTGCCCTCAGGAGCTGTGCTCAGTGAGTGCTGACCTGGCAGGGCAAAGAGATGCCCGTGTTTGGGCTCTACTCCACGGCTGGGCAGTGGGGCAGGGTAGCTGTGTTCAGCCTCTAGGATGGGTTCTGTATGCGAGATAGAGCCTGTGCATGTCTACAGGCAATGCTCTATTTCTGCTCTATCCATTCTCTCTCTCAGCTCCTCCTTTCAATTCCTTTAGTACAGAGAGGTGGAGACAAACAGCAGCTGTGAGTGTCCCCGAGAGATGCAGGGAGGGGAGATGGAGCAGGGGTTACTGCTTTAGCCTGGCAATTTGAGGCTGAGCCTTTGAGGAGGGCAGCGTTTCCAAAGGCTCCTCTTGGCTTTCAAATGCACCGATTAAGGTCTGACATGCTATGCAACCCAAAGAAGATGGAGTTTATTTTCTTCTTCTCTTTGTGGACTGGGAGATGTGGGTTTTCTTCTGCAAGCCTCATTAGAGGCTTCAGCTGGACAGGAGTAAACGGGACATATTATTGTAAAAGATTTAATGACCACATTGCAGGTTGTGGAGGGTGGGAATAAGGGACTGTGGTTTACCAAGGAGGCTTTGAAAAGCTGCTCAATTAGCTGAGAGGATTTTTAAAGATGTTTCTTTCCAGAGCCAAAGTTGAGAGATTTAATTGGGGGCTGCACAGCAAATGTGTGTACATGGCACGATGACAGCCAGCAAAGAGCACGATAAAACACTTATGGAGCTATTACCTACTTGTAAACCCCACCCAAAAGATGTAAGCTTTATTGATAGTGCCTTAAAAGTGGTGGTTCTTGCCCTGGTTTTTATGCAGCATGGGGATTGCTGACCTGGAGAGACACGGCTGTAGGTGTCCTGACAGCCATTTCAGTTGAAACATTATATTCATGTATTTTCCTTGTCAATGGGAATCTGCCCTGACATCTCTTCTGAGTTCATGACACAAGCCCTGAACTGATTCCAGCTCCTTGTGTGGGCCAGGTGCTGGGAATGTCCCTATGGTCTGGCTCAGGTTAGCGGGTAGCAAACATCAAAGGGGAGATAAAGGCAAAGTAGCTGGGCATGCTCGAGAGGTGAATGCCACGAGCACTTCGTGGGTCTGCCGAGGTTTGGCTGCACCAGGAGCACCCAATACCTGTGGACAGGGACCAAAATAGTGCAGGTTTGGAAGGAAATGGGGCACTTCTCCTGCCACAGGGAAGCCAAGAGCTTGCGGAGATGAGATGTAGCTGTGAGTGTTGGCCTGGCCTTAGCCCAGTGCCATGCTCATATTTCAGGAGAGGAGGGTATCTGCAGGAAGGTCTGTTCTGCATGGAAATGGCTCCACAAAGGAAACAGAAGGCTCTGGCTGTAGTGGCAAGTCAGGGAAGTGATGGACATTGAGGATTTAATGATTTTTTATCTATCTCATTAATATTTCATCTTGCTGGGAAACTTTTCAAAGTAGATACAGCAAATCAATATTTCTCCTGCTAGTTTTGTTGTTGTTGTTGTTCTTTTGGTTTTGTTGGATTTTAGTTTGGTGAGGTTTTTTTGGGTTTTTTTACAGATATGCAGTTTTAAAGTGCTTGGAAAGGACTTCGGCAGCTTGACTGGATACAGTAGCCTGGCAGATTAAACAGGTGCCATAACTGAGATTAAAAAAGGTCTGGTTTTGTCCTGCTCCATTGGTGGGAGTGTGTCAGTGCCAAGTTTCCCAAACTGCATTCAAAGGCATGGTGGGGCTGTGAGATGACTTTATGCAAAGGTTCAATCAGTGTTCAATGACTCTCCCTTAGGAGGGCTTGTGCACGATGCTGCCTTTGGTGGAGAGATGCTCCAGCCTGGATGTTTTACCCTGTTTTGAACCGGGGCGTGGTTTGTGTGCTCCCAGTGTGTTACTAAGGAGTGACATGGTGCAGAGTAACAATACACACCCAGGTGGAGGTGACGAGCATGTGGGGACTCCTTAAAATGCCTTTGCCACCACCACAGCCTTCTTGTGTGACCCTCAGCTCACCTTATTTCTCTTGCTACACCACCTAAATCTCACTAACAGGTTCTATTGCTACTTCTCTTTCTCGGTAGCAGGGCTATCCTACATTTGCCTCTAAGTTCAAACCCTGGGAAGTTCCCTCAGGGGAAGTGGAGCAGATCTTTAGTGGAGGAAAAGCACTTCTTTTGCCTCTTTGCTTGCGTGCTGTCCTCTGCTCTTGTTGCTGTGGGAACAAGGGACAGCACTGGGCTCTGGCATCCTTTTTAATTAGGTATCTTCTGCAGATCAGCTGTATTTATTGAAGATTTTTTATTACAGCTATTAAAATTAAATAAGGCAAAAATTGAATCCAGAACAAATACACTGCTGCAAGTTATCCTCATAATGTGCTAGCAATTTTTGCCAGACAATTGTGAGAAAATATGTTCTAGCAGCCTGTGTTCAGGCAATTGGCCAGGAACAGCTATAAATCATGTGTATCTTTTTCCTCCTCTTATCTTTCTCACTCTTTTAAAATACCAGATAACATACGTTGGGGGAGAAGGGTGTATCTTAGGGACTTGCAGTGGGGAAAGGCATTATCTGAAGCTGAAACAATGATACATCGACATCTGTAACTCCCAGCAGGGATAATCCGAGGGGCAGGAGCAGCTAATCTTTTTTCATGGGAGGACGTGTTAGCAAAGAGTGAAAACGGATGTTCATGGACTGAGAAGCAGGAGCCGGAGTGTCTTTGGTTTCATGGCTGGCTGGCTGCACCGTGGGAAGGTGGTGTGCTGCTCTGGAAAAAGCCTGCAACGCTTTCAGGAAGTTTTAGAGGTGGAAATAATTTTAAATTATTTTCTGAGTGGAACTTTCTTTTCTGTGACCCTGCTGCAGCCTCAGTGCAGAGGTGAGACCTGTCTGTGTGGGCCAAGTGCCGCAGCCGAGCCGTGTCAGCTGCAAAGGAAGATCTCTGGCCACGCTCCTGCTGCCCTTCAGCAGAACTTTGAAGGGCTGGTGCAGCTGGGCTCGGGTTCAAGAAGGGACTCAGCCTGGGCTTGGGGTTTGGATCCAAGATCAGCTCCCGCTGCCAAGTTTCTGCCTTAACTGGATGCTGGTATTGAGGCCCCAGCCAGACACGGTGCAGATGCGAGTCGCTTCAGCCCCTTGTTACTCACGGCTTTCTAACCTCAGCCCGTAAGAGCAGCCACATTTTAAGGCTTTGCTGGGTGTGGCTTTTGGGTGCTTCTGGTGCTTTGCACATCCACATGGGGGTTCTTTTCCTTAAGCCTAAGTATTGGCTCTAGGAGCCCACAGAATCTATGCTTTAGGCACAAGGTGATTTGGCTGTGTATTGTTCTGCTGTGCCAGCACCAAAGCACACGCTTGTGCCTGGCCTGCTAATAAAAATAAGTGCACTGAGGCTTATTTTCCTTTCCAAAGGATTTTCTGTTCATCGTGGAGATGTTACTTTTCCAGCTGGCTGGTTTGCTGGCTTTCGAACATGCTACACTTTGTTAAGCAAGGCTGCTTGTCCTTCCTCGCCTTTGTAGTACCACCAGTTTTACTTTCTTTCTTTCTTTATAAATCCCATCCTACCTTCTAAAAAATGTTGAATTAATACTGGCAAAATGTTCAAGATTTATCAAAATCTTTACCAGCGTACTCATATTAATAGGCTCAGCAGTGTAGAATAATAACAACAACAACAACATGGGGCAATCTGCACTCTGGCAGGCAGGGGCAGCTGCAGAGCTGCCATGGAACCAGACTGCCACCTTCCTTGGCACCAGCACCACCTGCAGAGAGGAACTGTGCAACACTCATTAACCCCTGTGACATCCCCATGGGCTGGGATAAGAGGAAAGGAAGGATGGAGGGGCAGGAAGGGACCATGAATTGATTTGAAATACCTCTGCCTGGGAAGATGAGTGACAGGAAGACACAGCTTGCCTGGCTGGGTTTCAAACTGGATACCAGAGGTAGGGAATGAGGAATGCCTGACTGTCCCTGGGCTTTATGAAGCTCAGGCTTTGGCTGTATGCAAACACAGCCACGTGCACAATTGTCTTGTTATCCTTTTGCAGCTGGAGTGATAGCGGTATCAGTTCATACACTTGGTATGTGTCAAACAGTGGGGAAAAAAGTGTGTGCTATAAATGGAGGTACTTGCATAAGACTGTAAAAACAAGATAAAATATTTATATTTTTCAAAGAAAGGAATTAAACTTGTTTCCTCTCTCCTGCATCCTGTAATCTAGTTGCAGGAAAATAGCAGAGTTTAGATCTTGCAAAAGGTTTTCCTAAGCTGGAAATCAGAGGGGAAAATGGTTTTCTAGCATTTAACTGGAGGAAGAATTAACCAAAAAGAACTTATAAAAGCGGGGCTGTCCATAGTCAGGGATATTAAATCCTGCTATAACAAGAGCAGCATGAGAGAATGAGGTGCTAAATGCTGAAATCCTGGGGAGATGAAGGGGAAAGGAAAAACCGAGCAGTGGGAGATGTTCTTGCAGAGCACTGTCTGCAAAATTGGCTGGAGCAGGACACAGAGCCTTAAAACTTTTCAAACCCAATTGTTGCTTTCTAAATGAGGTGCCTGACATTTTAAAGGTCAGCAGGCAGGGAGAGGGTGACCGCTGTTCAGCAAATGCAATCCGACTGTGCTCGCTGCCTTGCCGCGTCCTTCACATCGGGGCTGGGGCTGATTGCCTGGGAAGACAATTTCTGTAGATGTTTCCTAAAAAGACAGATTTGCAATACCCAAATGAGGAAGGACACCTGATACTTTCCCTATTGCCCATTTCTCCTCCCTCTAGGGGGCTAACAAGGGGGCAAGTGGGCAAAGAAAGAGGGATGGGAGGTTGAGGGTGGATTTGGGTGGAGGAGGCGGAAGAAGAAGGTGGCTGTTGGCAGACCAAGGCATCAGTTAAGTGCAGAGATGCCTGCCCTGCTGACAGCTGGGGCCATGGGGTGATGTGTCACATGTGGCACCTCAGCATGGGGTGAGCCCTCTCCAGACACAGCATTCCCTGGGTGAGGGCTCAGGCTGCTCAGAGCAAAACCCAGCTCTGCTGGCTACAGCTGAAGGAAAGATTAGCAGGGCAAACAAATCCACGTTTTTTTCAATATCAAGAGCCTTAAACTCTGGATCACTGGGGCCACGTGCTCCCTTCCCGTGTGCTTTTTCTGAGAGCCCTGCACTGACCTGAGCAAATGTATGCATACAGCAAGTGACTGGATAACCAAGGCAATGTAAAAGAAAGCAGTTTTCTTATATCCATAAATCAGTACAGAACAGGACTAGGCCATTGCAGTACAGCATGAGTAGGGTTTTTTTTCCTTTTTACCCCCTGTCTTCTAGAATTTTAGTATTCAACTTTTAAGCCTGCAGTATGTATTTCTATGCTGGACTGCTAAACCTTTGAATTGTTAACATGCTGAGCATTTTGATCCTTTTATAAAACAAGAATGAGGATTAAATGTTTCTCACTGCACGGCTATTGCAGCAGCACTCGGTGCAGATTCACAGAGGCTGATCTTGCATCAGGAGCCACGCTGTTCTGTAGCACACACATCCCGTGGGATTTGGGCAGGTAGGAAACCACCGAGCCGATTGTGAGCTTCCTTCTCTCTGCAAAAGCACGTCAGAGAGAGACAGGCAAGGTTTGGAATTAGCTTCTCTTTAATTAGGGTGGACGTAGAAGGAAACAGCGAATATTGTGTCATCTCCCACGCCAGATATCACCAAGCCCTCAGTCAGATAGGTGCCTCTGACCAGACACCATGGCATGGCCTGACCAGCACCCTGACCCTCACCACTGGTTTTGCAAGGACTGTTCTGTTTCCTATCTCCTAGCTTATTACCTCTTTTTTTTTTGGATGTGAATGTAACACAAAGTTTCAGGCTCACATGTGTACAAAGAGGCAAACAGGTGCCTCATGAGAGGGGCGCTAAATCCTGCTAAATTCACCCATAGCTTTGCGCATTGAACCAATCTAGAAATCCAGCCTGTGCTAATAGTTTGGGAAGGCAGGAAATTTTAGTGGATTTCCTGCAGGCAAAGGAGAGCCTGCAGAGATCTGTGCTCCACCAAGGCTGTGATGATGCTTATCTGCTTTCTGGAAAGCTTTTTCATGGCAGGTTTGGCATTGACATGTGAGCTGGTAGTGCTGGGAGACAGAAAACCTCTCCGTAAACTGCTGCTTTGATGAAGCTCTCAGATGAGCCTTCTCCTGCACCAGGATGCTTCTTTCTTCAAATGGGTCCAATCTCTGCTAATAAATCACCTCCTCCACATGAGGAGGGTTTGATCAAACATCACAGGAGATATCATCAAGGGCTAAACCTAACATTTTCTATTCCATTAGCTAAAGCTGATAATGCTCAGTGTATCAAAGAAGAACAGAGTTCCCTCAAGCGCTTCCATCGCCAAGCCAGGCAACCCGCAGTGAGTTGTCCATGTGCAGAGTGGCTCCTGAGTTTTCTTTCTTGGTTGCTGGGTTATCTTTAGTCCTGGTGTAGTACCTCTGTACTCCTGAGCAGAACAGAACAGTGCTCCCAACTTAGGGCTCCACAGCTTTGGGCAAAAAAAAAAAAAAAGTGTTAGCAATTTGGATTTCCTATGAGTAGCTTGTATAGCATTTCCTGCCATGGCACTTCAGTCACATCTAGATGCTCTTGGGTTTTGGTGGGAGGTTTTTTGGTGTTGTTTCTTTTTTCAAAAGCTATAAAAAAATTCCAGTGATTTTGTTGCCAGAGCCTGGGGAAGCAGAAGAGAGTTCAAATGAGTGTAGTTTATCTTGTAAACTGGTAAGCATCACCCTAAGTGCTGGAGGCCCTCACTGCCACTGCCCCCCTGTGTAAATTTGGTTCTGTTAAAAGCAGATGGGTCATGCTTCACCCTTATGTCAGACAGCTTGTGTGTCTTGACTTTCCTGGGCTACATTCCCCTTTTTCTCCTCCTTCTGCACAATGCATTGGTTTCCCAGCTGGTTTTTCATGCCAGCATCCAGCACTTCCCTCCTCTGCCCTCCAGACATCACCTTTGGGCTTCCTAAGACCTTAAAGAGAAAAGAAAAGAGGAGAGCAGCAGTTCCCTGTGCAGAGGCTGCAGACAGAGCTGTTCTGCTGGGTTTCAGCACGCCAATATGAACAGTGTTGCTCTGTGCTCCCATGAGTGCACCACTTGAATCTGGGTTAAACCTGGATGGTGGCTCGGGGAAGTTTTGCATCACAAGGTTCTACAGAAGGGTCTGGAAGCATCTCCCTGCACTGCCCATGTGCCTCTCCTCGGGATCTGTCTGATCCCAGGTTCTCAGTTATGCTGAGAAAGGCTGCGTGCTGCTCCAGGTCGCATGGCTGCAGCACATGCTGCTGAGATGGCGTGGAAAAATTGTGAATTCAGCAAACGCTAAGTAGCACACAGCATAAAAAATTCACAAAGACTTCTCTGAAACACAGTCTCCCAAAGAAGCATTTTGATGAGCTGCAGCAGGGCTGGGTGAGGGAGTAGGGAGACCCTTCCCCAGCACTGTGTTAGGAAACAGTCCCATGCACAGGTCACCCCAGTGGTTTGAGCATTTGTGGTTCTCAATTTTCAATGAACAACTGCAGCAGAGGGCTTTTTCTCTTCTTTTCCTATTTAGGAACTCAGTGGCAACTCGTTCAGGTTTGCTGTGGAAAAGTAAACTAAAAATTGAGACGCTGTTGTCAGTGTTCAGGGCAGATATAAGGATTAAACTGAAACAAAACTTGAAATACTTTAGGTCTGGATTTTCAAACGTTCCTTTGAAAGCTTTCTTTAAGAAGAGAAGCCAGATGACCCCATTTTCCCCTGGAGAAAAAAAAAAAACAACAAACCAAACTTGTAGGCATTTTTCCAGTGACTTTGTCCTTCAGATACCCTTTTTTTTCCTCATCTTAGATTTAGCCAGATTAAAGCAGGCTGGGTTGAACCACAGAGCCCCCGGGTCAGTGGCTGGGATGCTGAGGACGGAAGGAACTGATGGGAGAAGCCGAGACGGGCGGGGGCCAGGGGGTGCTTCACAACAGGAATCTTGAGTTGGCACACAAGTTTCCCTCTGCCTTTTGTGCTGGTACCAGTGAGGCTCGCCTGCTTTTACAATTCAGTCCGGGGCGGAGCACGTGGAGCAGGCGCTGTGGGGATGCTCTGCCTTTCGCAGTGCGAGCCGTGACCTACTTGTGAAAGCGGTGCCCGTGGGGTGTGGGTCGGGGGGAGGTTCCTGCCGTGCCGCTCCTGCTGCAGTGATTCTTGTTCTTATTGTTTTCACCATTTGTTTAAATTTGTGGGTTTTTTTCATTTGTACTTTATTCTCTACTACATGGGTCATTGCAGAAAAGACAGCAAAATACCTTATCTTTCTCCTCCCTTAATCAAAAAGCTGGATAAGAGTTCAGGGTGTTTTATAACCTACTTTCGAAACAAACGAACTACAAAAAATAAACAGAGAAGATATTAGTGCTGCAGCTTTGTTCAAAGTAAAAATCTGTGATTAAAGAGGTGCTAGCTTAATTTGCTGGAGCAGAAAAACGTATTTAGGTTTTGTTTTTTCTTTGCAATCTTTTCAGAGCAGATGTGCCTTCCCTGCAGGACTGCTCTGTTCTGTGCTGCTCAGATGCTTTGCTGGAGCAAAAGGATGAAAGTGTGTAGAAAAGATCTGCACTGTTTGCCTTAGAGATGTTAAATATCTCTGACAGGGCTGAGACACCCATCCTGCCCTGGACAAATAGCTGGAGACACTGAGCATAGGGCTTACATTTTCACTGTGAAAATAAATGGGAAATGTAGAAGCTTATTAAGTGGAAGCACAAAAATAAGAGCAGCTGTGGTGGACTGAGTGAGGTTTGGCTTGGCTGCCAAAGCCCATGGGGAGCCCGGACAGACCATGCTGGAGACCTGCAAGGGCATCCTGTGGGGAGGGACCACTTTGGCTCTCATTTATACCAGGTCCTGAAGCAAAGACTACCCCAAAAAGACATTTAGCTATTGGCAAAGGGGTTTCTCAGAGAGGGACCATCAAACGTGAGCAGTTGTTTTGTTTAGAGCCTGAAACTTTTTTTTACCAGGAATTTTGAGACCATTGAGTTTCAAGAAATGAAACATTAGTGTTGCAGGAGATCAGTGTTGTAGGCTTACACCTGGACTTCACGGTTCAGGAGTTAACATGAGGAAGCAAGTAATTCATTTTTCAGGTTCTGCATTTGCTATTCAAGCACCTATTGAGCCCTGGCACAGGGAGCTGGATGTCCTGTATGCTGCAGATGATAAAGCAGTAGGGAAACTTCTTCTGCCTTCTGAGAATGCAAATGAGGAATCTGCTTTTCGTGTTAGTTTAATTTGCTGTCTTCATCTCTGCACAGCTTGTTAGCTGAATGGAAAACTGTTGATGCTGCCAATGCAATCTGGATATTGTTTCATGGGACTGCAGAAAGCGATGAGTTTGTAGCTCTCTAATCTGCAGTAATTTGCTGCTAATTTGTCAACAGTCAACAACTCCAGTGGCTACCCCATGGAAACAGCCCCGCTGCCGCCACCTTCCTCTGGTCAGTGTTAGTGAAAGGTCACTCGGAGCACTGCTTCTCATCCACTGCAAGGGTTTTACTAAGCACAGAATAATGCTTATTTTACAAGGGGGAAACAAAATCACAGGGGAACTGTTGCAGTGACAGAACCCAGGTGAGTTTTCAGGCTTGCCTACAGCTCGTTTCTAACACGCCACCATCCCACAGGGACCCAGCACAGTCATTGCACCTCGGGCACTGCTTTTGGCTGTTGTACTAAATCCTTCAGCTGGGTTGAAATGCAACTTCTGCTGTCAGAGATCAGGAAATCAAACCAGGTGTTATAGTTTTTTCTGTAGCAATTCCCTTAGCTGAGTACTGTGCTTCCCTGGGTAGGGCAGCAGCTGAAGTGCTGCCCGTGGCTCCTGTCCAGGCTGTCCCTGGGAGAGGCTGCTGTTGTGGGGTGGCAGCAGTGATCCCCACGAGCAGCTCCCAGGGGAGCTGGCAGCAGTGATCCCCACGAGCAGCTCCCAGGGGAGCTGGCAGCAGTGATCCCTGTTGAGCTGCTCACGGAGCAGCCTCTGGCAGCATCACCAGGCTGTGCCCAGATCCGGCATGGTGCTGCAAGCTCTGCCAAGAACAGCCTCAGTCCCAGGGAGGTTCTCTCCCTGCCATGCCCTGGCCACGCCAGGACCACACTTTTGAGAGGCAACACCATGCATTTTCATGTTTTTCCTCTTTTGCTCAAACATTGGCCTCTTCCTGGTTTTGAAGCCGAGTGCTGGGTATAACGAGCTGAAAATAGTGCAAACCCTACCTTGGCCCTCTGAAATATTTATCTATCTGCACGTTAAAAAAAGCAAGTGAGAAGGCTGGTTAATGAGGAACAGAGGGGAATTAGGGCTGTTTGGTGCCTGTTTCTGAGCTTTCCAAGAAATCTGGATTTAATAGGCTGTTGCAGAGATGGGGTGTACTGGAGTTGGGAGTGTTGGCTTCTGCTTTGGCTTGATTGAAACTTCCTGATCAATCATCCCATGATGATTGATCCAAACCATCAGGTTTACTTTTTCTTTTGATGTTTCTGCCAAAATTTAATGATAAGGTTTGAAAACTTTGGAGCTGGCAGTCTGCCTGGAGCTGATAGTTCACGAATGTTTCTGCTAGCACATTCCCACTCGGGCACGGTGCAGAGCTACATACATTGCCTTTCTAAATCTGGGATCTGAGCTGTCCTCAATCAGAAGTGGGGACATTAATTTGGCAGGGGATGGTGTGAAGGCCCTGTATGGACTCCAGTGTGTTCTAAGAATGCATGAGGTTACTGTCAGTAAGTAATGGTGTTTCCCCACATGTCTCAAGGTGAAGGACCTGCTATCTATTTTCTTCTTTCTCTCTTTCCTGTTTGCCACAGACATGCATCCACCGCTGCTTTTCAAGGAGTCTGAAAGCTGTGTGAGCCCCATGGTCTGGGTTTGCTGCTCTCAATGCATTGAGCTGTTCTTTAAACTCAGTGGGATACACAGAACATCCGACCTCTGCTCCAGCACCAGAGCAGCCTTGCCCTTGCTGTGGCTGTCACAGCAATTTCCTGAGAATATCAGTTGTACTCTCCTGGTCTGTCTGGATGCAGGAGGGAACGGTAGCTCCAGGGACTGCTTTCCAGCAAAATGAAGCTTCTGGCTGCCCACCTGGAGATGGAAATAAAGTAAATCATAGAATGGTTTGGGTTGGCAGGTACCTTAAAGCTCATCTGGTTCCAATCCCCTTCCATGGGCAGGGACACCTTCCACTAGACCAGGCTGCTCAAAGCCCCATCCAGCCTTGCACTGAACACTTCCAGGGATGGGAAATGACCTGATGAGCTTCAGAAGTGGTATTTTGACTTGTCCTGCAGAGAAACCCAGGCTTCCCTCCTTGCTGCTGAAGGTCAGGCACCAGTGTGTGTATGTGACCTGTGCCCAGCCAGCCTGGGCAGAGGGGACTCTGGAAGACGTTACCCAGGGTAGCTCCTCAGAGGCTTTTTCTTCAGATATGGTGAAGGTCACTTGGAGTTCAGAAAGGCATGAGCTCCCTCCGATCCCGTATTATTCTTGTAGGAGACCTGAGGGAGAGCACACCAAGTGCTGCAGTGGTTTTACATCTCACCCCAAGATTTCTGCCCCTCAGCACATCCAGTGGGATGCACCTGGAGGATCACCATGGCATGGCAGGAGCAGGAGCCTTGCAACAGCTTGAAACCATGCATAGCTTTTGATGTGTGAGTGGGGAATTGCAAAAAAGTCTCCCAAATAAACCCATTGCTCTGCTTTGATGTGGCAAGGCTCAGGAGCAGATTTAAATATCTCTCCGTGATTCCCAGGCCACCTCTATTCTGCACACAAAGAAATGCTTAACCTTGCAGGGAATTATGTATCACACTGCAGTTTGCTGATGCATAAAAATTAACTATTTTTTGCATAGGAAAATAGAAGCTATGCTATTTAATAATTTAGTATAAGTATCCAAATACCAGTTTTTCCTCCTGCTACTTATTTTATTGTATTTTTCATTGTTTGTAGTAATTCCTGTACAGAATAGTTGTTTTTAGGGCACTGCAGGAGGCAGGTTCTGCTCTCTTTTAGGAAGGTCTCCTTGTAAGAATTTTGCCTTAAATGCAAGGAGGAAGTTTTGAAGTCAGGATTTACTGCTTTGGGATGGTTGAAGCACAGAGTGATCTCGTATTAACAACAAGCTGTGCTGTCTTTGTGTTTCATTTTCACTTTAGATCAAATATTTAGAGAGGCTGCTAGTAGCTCATGGGCTTTGACTGGGGGTTTGGCAGAGGAAAGTTTGCTGATGTTTTTTAAATCACAGAATGATTAAGGTTGGAAAAGCCCTCTAAGATCATAGAGTGCCCTTGGAGTCTATCACTGTGTCCCCAAGTGCCACATCTACAAGTCTTTTAAATACCTTCACAGGTGGTGATCCCACCACTTTTCTGGGAAGTCTGTTCCAATGCTTGACCACCCTTTCAGTAAAGAAATTTTTCCTAATATCCAATCTGTGCAACGTCTTTCAGGAAGGTGACTGAAGAAGGGGTTTGCAACAAGGCTGCCTGGGCAATAAAGAGAAATTTTAGGGATCAAGTAGTAGGGACCAAACGCTGATGATGTTGCAACCAATTCTCTCTGCACAATCTCCTCTAAAACAGAAATTCTAATTTCGTAAAGCTGTGTCTACAATGTCTCACATGTTACACCTAAGAGCTCAAATGAAAAGAGAAGGTGGGAAGTGTGGGGAGAAACTGAAGGCACTTTAATGAAGAAGGAAGTAGATGTTCAGGATGACAGAGAGGGGATGAGACCGAGTAGCAATGGAGAGAGTGAGACAGGTGTTTGGATATGTGGAGAAACAAAGCCTTTGGGAGAGAGAATGAGGCTGTTTGGGTCAGGAGGCTGCAAGCTCTGCACAGGAACCTGCTGCTTTGCTGTGCTGGCCTGTGCTTGTGTAACTCACAGGGCAAAGATTTTGAATGAGTAAATAAATCAAAGGTGCTAAAAAGCTATGGTTGTTCGAAGTCAGTCATCCATTTAATAGCACCCAATATAAAAAGGCAGTCTCAGGTCAAGTAAGATGAAAAATAACTGAGAGGCAGTGGCAGTTGTATATCTGGAGCTAAGCTGGGTGTGCTGGTGGCTGCAACAGCCTGGAAACAGAGATTTCCTGATGGGGGAGAGTGAAGGAACAGAGGTGAAGGTATGTCCCCAGTCCCTTCAGTGACAACTAGAACAGCAGTGTGTTATCAGCATTACTCTCATACTAAATCCAAAGCACAGCACTGTACCAGCCTCTAGGAAGAAAATTAACTCTATCTCAACCAAAACCAGGACTCTTTCTTTCTTTCTTTCTTTCTTTCTTTCTTTCTTTCTTTCTTATTTAGCCCAGAGGTGTGCTTTGTGCTACCACACTGACCAGTAAATACCCTTGGTGCACAGCCATCCAGGGTGCCTCCCCTCCAGCCCCTCTTGGCTGCCCAGGCTGCAGCCCAAGGAACCCATCAAGAATTCACATATTGCCTCTCAAAATGAATTCTTTGCCAGGAGGTTGCTTGCTGCAAGCTCTGGTTTCCTCTCCTGAGCGTTTTCCCACTGCTCTGCCCTAAGCCAGACCAATATGTTCATGTACACAGGGTCCCAGGGCTCAGACCACCTGCAGTCTGCATAAATTACTACAGAGCTGCAGCACGTGGAGGGGCTGACTCGGTGCTTTCCTTTGCTGCTACAGATGTGAAGCAAATGCATTGAAATCAGCTGTTGATATTCATTTTCTTTTTAAACTGCAAGCAAATAACTCGGATAGTGAGAGGAAAACTGAAAGAGGTTACCTCCTGTTTTCTGGAGGAAAATGGTGGATGGAGAAAGCTTTGTGGACTACAGGCATTTCTGTCTGAATCCTCTTCTTACTCTTTGAGTGATTTTTGCTATAACCTCTATTAAGCAGCAATTGCATTGAAGCTAGCCAGGCTATTTACACCTTGGGGAAGTCTAATTCCAGCACTTAATTTATAAACAACTGCGAATTTCTTTGGAAGGCATCTCTAGATACCTGTGATAAAAAGTCCAAATTCAATATGATGGGTGAGCACAGAAACCCCCCTAACACACACACATTTAAATCAGGTCATTACAGCAGGGTGAGAATTATGTGAGAAACTGAAAAAAGTAGAGTCTTCACAAAAGATAGTGGGAGAAAATGTGCTATATCATTCCTGCCTGTCTCCCTACCTACCAGCTTACATTTGATAACTATCTATAGCTGCCATTAAAAATAATTTCAAAATTACTTCTAACTCTAGCATGACAAAAGGCTTGATTTCATGATAAAAGCTGAGCAGCTTGGGGAAAATTCTGGCATGCTAATGGACACTGCTTAATTCCCAGGCTATTTCTTATGGGAATGAGGTGCAGTTTTCTGACTACAATGGAAATCCCACTTTTCTCCAGTCCAAGTCCTACAGGGAAGATTCCCAGCCATTGTCTGCTTGGTGCATGCAGCATTACCCATCACCCTAGACAAGAACCAGGCTTTAAGCCATTCCTCAATATCTTATACTGACTGATGTGGTAATTTTGAAATGAGAGTCACTTTTTCCCTATTTTAATGGAAATGAAAAGGCTAATCCTGTCACAAAAAGGATTCTCAGTCGTTCTTTCCATTCACAGATTTTGAGTATGTCCCAGTTTCAGTTGTACCACGAAACTTCATCCTATGCTGCAGAGAAGTAGGGAGAAGTCCAAAATTGGCTAAATATTGTGTTTGATGAAGTCTATGCTTTGATGAAGACAAAAGTTAGCCAAATTGCCAAAGCAGAGATGATCTTTATTCCTGGGGTGAATGACTTGGGAGGGGTATTGGCTGACTTCTTGAGGGATGTTCTTTCATTTGCTTTGTACATCCGATGTTCCTCCAAGGCCTCATCCAGGCACAGGAAGGAAAGACGTTCTGGGAAGATAAAAATCCCAAACACATGGCACAAGGAAGATGGTGATGCTGGAAGTAAAGCTGCACGTGGCATTTGCCAGCGAGCTTTGGTGCATGTGAGCACTGTGGGTTGTGCCCGTGGGAGCTGTCGTGGGGTCACTGGCAGAAGATGGAAGACACCCCCTCAAAACTGCTTTAATGGCAAGAAGGCAAAGCAGGGGATCATGCCCAGTACACAGAAAAGCATTTATCAAGTGTTTTTCAATGAGTTGAGTAAGCAAAAACCCAGCTCCTGAAGTTCAATCCCTCGCTTTGTATGTGAAACTGTCTTCTTCTGTGCCAGCCTTTGCATTCCTGTGCCAGCACCACCCAGTAGGTTCCACCAGCATTCCCAGGTGGCATTAGAAGTGCACAGGAGTGTTTCAAACAGAGATTATTTGCTATATTGGAAACATCAATCTCTCTCTCAGGTTGTCTGCGCAGATCACTTGGTGGGGTACTGACCCTTGTGAAAACAGCTGTGCTGGGCATTAGTTAAGTTTCAAAATTCTGGAATCATTCTGTAAATTTCTTTCACTAGAAAATTACTGTAATTGTAGTAATTTCCTTGTAATGATGTGTGTTACATCTCATTAGCAAAGCCACTTGCAGGGGCTCCGTTCCAGTGGCAACGGCACCGTCCTCGTGCAGAGCCACCCAAACGTGGGCTGTGCTGCTCCTGCAGAGCTCCTGGGGCCCTGCAGCTTCAGCCAGGTCTGGAGGTGAATCACCAGCCCTGCTTCCAGCTAAATGCAATTGCCCCCAACAGAACACTGGGAGGCTGGCATTAAAGCGGGTGGATAATTATTTTGCTGGCTGCTACGTGCCTGAGCCAGTGGTGAGGAGCTGCAGATGATTTTCAGAGCTGCAGATGATTTTCAGAGCAGGCTGAGTGATGCAGAGGACATACCCTTTCTTTGCCCATTGGAAAGGTTCATCACAGATCAGATCTGTGAGCCTGGAGGTAATTTTTCCTGACAGCCCAGGATGGAAAGCTCAATCCCATATTCCCCTTCATTTAAATTAATAAAGTCGCTCCTCCTGGCTTCCAAGGGGGCTGGATGAAGGGTTCAGGGTAGAAGCCAATCCTTGTTCTTGCTGGCTCACATATCTACACATGCATACCCCCAAGAAAGAAGAAAAAATAGAGTTATCATTTTTATTGACAGGCCTCAATAAAATCCAATCTACTTGCTCATAGCTCTTAGGCACTTGCAAGTAAGCGGAGCTTAGAGCATTTTAGAACTCACAGAGTAATAAAAGTAAGTAATGAAGTATATTCATAATAATAGCTAGAAATTATATTCATAATATATCTGGAAAATACATGAGCAGTCTCAACCTCATGTAATTGAGAACAGATTCAGCAAACCCAGGCTCAGAACACTGACCTTATTTTGTAGCTGCTTTAAGCTATTTGTATCACTGGGTGAATTTGCAGAAGCTCAGCCATCACATTTCCTATACTTTGGACAATTTATGATAGAAGTTTGATTTTTCCCTGGGCTGTGTTAGCGGGTGAGAAGAGGTTGATTGTGTGAGTTAGAAGGTGTAAAAGCCACTTCTGGACTCCTCACATTTTCATGATGGCAAATGGAGATATAATAATATCCCAGCTGGGGCTTTCTGATGCTCTCTCTTATGTCCTTCTCTCTGCAGTTAGTTTTAACTTTGATAACTCTGTTGGGCTGGTAATTTGCTTTGGTCTTCACCTGTGATTGAATTATTTTGAAAAGCTAAGGTAAAATGAAGATTGCTCTCTCAGGAAGAAATGATGGCAGGATAGCTGTGGCCTGATTATCTCTTTTCTCAGCCCATCAGTGCAAGGGAGGCAATTTCTAGTTAGTGGCACTTGTCCTTGCTGGCAGCTAGGTGTTGACTTCAAGTTCTGGGTTTAAAGGGGAGGGAGGGAGTCAGTGGAAATAGGTTGCCTGCCTTTAGTATGGTCGTCCAGATAAAATGTTGCAAATACTTGTGTAGATCTAGATCTCTGGATCTTAAGGTCTTTACAATCTAGATATCTTTGAGATCTCTAAATCTTAAAAATGATGGAAACTTTATTTGGTTTAGCGAGATTTGGTAAAGAATCTCAATTTTTCCATTATGCTTCCTATCAAAGGAAGCATTCCAAGGGCTGAGAGGTCCCAGATGAGCTCTACAGGGCAGGGTATGGGTGAGGCTGAACCGTAGGATTGAGGCTCTGGTACAGCCCCTGCCTGTCTATGTGGAAAATTTGTACATCTTGAACCCAGCAGCTTTCTGCAAAATGCTGCTTTCTGGAAGTCTTATCCATTTTCTACTGAGTGTAGACACTTCTGCTGTCAGAAAAAGCTGGGACTGTCCTGATAAGGCTCCTCCTGGACCACAGCGTCCCATCAGCTCTTTTATCACAGCAGCGGCCAGCCGGGGGACCTGGTGTCGGTAGCATTGTGGTCAATCCTCCTTGCCCAGGGTTTTTAAACAGTTTAATTTGAACTGGCAAATCCCAGCCCAGCCAGCTTCCTCTTATCACCTAGGAGTTCCCTGAAGGCATCTTTGCCTGCTGGGCTCCAGAAACCCAGGCTCTCAGGCTGTTCCACAATTATAGATATGCAGCTCAAGGATTATCTCGTTACTCAGAAAGGCTTTTGCTTTGTGTGTTTGCAGACAAGTATTCCAGTTTATATTAAATAACAATCAGTTTTAAGCTGACTGGTTCTTGGTGCTGGTGGTTGTGGGGGGGATGAAAGTCCTGAGCACTGCTTGCAAATAAAATTGGTACTTTTATTCAAATTCTGGCCACGGGTCAATCAGTTCTGTGGGGTCTCCAGACAGTAAAAATTAAATGAAAGTCACTGTCTCCTCCTTCTTCCTCTAGATCCTTAAATCATCCTGTTTTTCATTACTTTGGTCTGTTAAATGCCAACAAAAATTCAGTGCATGTTGGTTTCCAGTGCTCTGACCTGTCATGGTAGTTGGTATCTGTCTACCTGTTCTCTCTGGAGCAGTGTTTTGGCACACAGTTTAAACACAGATATTTCAGAGACTGCAGCAAAAGTGCATCCTGGAGCACATTACTCAAAAAAGCCCTCAAAAAACCCAGAGCAAAACAGATCAAGCAAGAGTAAAATGAAAGCCAGAAGTTATAAGATATAAACTAGATAAAGGGCATGGATTTTTCCCTTAAACTTAGAAACACCGTTGTGTTTTTTAGAGCTAAGCAAACTGTAAATTCAGATCAAAGCACTCTCCTGAAAAAAAATCCACTTCACTTTACTGTTTCTCTTTCCCAGTAAGTTGATTTATGTGACTTTTCTGGGAATTTATTTCTGCCTGCCCTCTGTGTGGAAGGACAGTTTGAAGGTGAACAAGCACTGATTTATGGTTTACAGATAATGTGTTCCATATATAAAGAATTGTTTAGCCCCTGTGGGATAGAAATGCTGTCATCCTTTTGATCCTGGAGCTTGAAGATGTGCATTTATTGCCAGTCAGGATCAGAAGAAACCAAACCTTGATCTTGGCTAGGATACTGCATAAATAGGAGCACTGAGGGGGAAAGGCTTTTTATCCAGTTGTGCAATAGGTGGAGATGGGTGGTGTGGATGGGGCTCCTGCTCTGGACAGTGTTTTTATCTCCTTCAGTGAAAGAATCTCACAACTGGGTTAACCTCCAGGTGACACTGGTGGGATGTTTCAAGCAACAGGTTCTTGCTGAAATACAGGTGCTTTAGCGTTCTGTAATCAGAAATAGAGAGCAGATTCGGGACCCATTGCCTGAGCTGTGCACTGGCATTCTGCACCCTGCCTGCTGCAAAGAGGTCATGTTTTGGGGACGGAATGCAGGAAAACAATAAAGGCAGCTGGACTCTGTCTGTAGCCATTGTGGTGCTCTGGAAATGGTGCCCTCTTCACCCAGTGTTGCTGTAGACTTTGTTCTCCTGCTGTGTTCCCTTCATAATTGCCAATTAAATGGGCATCTTAGACTCAGTTTATCACTGTTCTAAATTTGTCTATGCCAGGCAAGGGAAACTGGGTTAGCATTTGGCAATGCAGGTATGATTTAGGAGCAGCAGACTTACTTTGGGGAAGAAATATTGACGTGTATGTGGCGAGTTGGCTAATTTTGTCCTCTAGCATCATTTCCTGAAAAAGAAACAACAGGGTTTATTATTGATTTGATTAAATAATAAATGATACATTCTCCTACCACAAAGCAGGCAGCATATCCAGTCTGTGACTCTTCTGTGGATGTGAATGGAAAGATTTTAAATTGTGACCTGGGGTAGTTATTCCCCCCCCTCCCCGGCACTGCTACACACCAGAGTGTGGTGTCAGCAGCTTGGACAAGAAATGGTAAATTAAAGTTTCTTTAGAGTTTCTTTTGTCTCTCTCCTGTTGCTTTATTGCTGAACTTCACAGGAGCTTTCTCACAGCCAGCTCTGTTCCTGTCCACAGAGCACAGAGAAAGGCTCCAGATTTATCAGTTAAATGTAAGCCTTTGTCACCTTAGCAGTCAAAGTTGTGAGAATCCTTTTTTCAGGCCCTTGTACATGAATTTGATCATTACTTTTTCTTCTTGGTCGTTTAAGGAGGCCATAGTAGCCCGAGTATTAAATTAACACTGGGACCAATATATAAAATGACACAGAAAGTGTATGGCCAGATTTCCACATCAGTTAAATAGCTTCCATTTAACACTTCTGTCCAGAGCAGGGAGATGGGCTGTGCTGGAGAGGATGCAGCTGGATGGAGATGGCAAAAGATACTGCTGGGTCTGTTATAATCCCAGCCCAGGGTCTTTCCCTGTCTATTAAACGTCTCTTAATGAGTGTCCTGCATCATTTGAACATAGGGTAGACAAAACACTCCATAATTTCTTAAATGTAATTCAGTTTTAGGATGAAGCTCACCAGTTTTTCCTCTTTAGGTCTGAGCCGTGCTTTGGGTTAATAGCCCAGTTAGCTGCCAATGGCCAGTACATCCATACCCAGGAGCATCTTCATCTGGTCCTGGGTCAGCCAGAGCTGCAGGGTCTCACCCTGAGGTCTGTGAGCTCTGCACTGGTTGAGGGCCAGTTTTGCAGAAGCACTTGAAGATAATTTTGGTGTGAATCTTTAAATCTGTAAATAACTCTTGATTTTCAGCCTTGCCCCCTCACTTTGCTGTTCTCTAATAGCAGCTGTGTTGCTGTTTGCAGATGATGGGAAGCTGTCCCTGGAGGAGTTCCAGGCCTTCTTTTCTGATGGGACACTCAATGAAGAAGAACTTGAGAAGCTCTTTCATACCATTGACTCAGACAACACTAAGTAAGTTCCCTGTGCTGACACCCTTTCATTTCAGAGTGTTTGGATCATGGCAGGGGTGTGCAGCAGCAGTGCTTCTCTGGAGAGCTGAGCTCTGCACAGGCTGCAGGAGTGCAACTTGCTTTGCAAAACTTTGCAGAATCTCCATTTCTGCTTGGTTTGTGTCTCATTCTGACAGCCATTATGACTCCTTTTGTCTTGGTGTTTTTTTCAGGCCATTTCTCTTAGTGCAACCTGACCTTTACAGCATCTGAAATAATGCTTAGTTTAATGTGGGCATTTAGATACCTCTTTGAATTTTTCACTTTATCTAAAAGCTTTGATGTGCTATAAAAGGCAGCGGTGTGAATCTCGCTAAGCATAGATCTATCCTGTCTCTTTGTGATGTCTCCTATCCCCGGCACCTGGACCATGCCTACTCCACCTCCAATCCAAAAAATCCCCTGGACAGCAGTGATTGTTCGAGCACTTAAAGAAAGGAGCCCCTTTATCTTCAAGGTGAGGGTCTTCCCAAGCCCTGCAGCCACTGTTGTGGATGCTTTGCCTCTGCTCTGGTCCCCCCAGCCCGAGGTGGCTGTTCTGGCCACACACAGCCTGGCCAAGGCAGCGAGGGTTGGAGCCAGGAGCAGCCCTGCACTGTCAGCATCGTGGCTGCTACCGCAGCAGGGAAAAATGATGGCAGAGAAGGGCTCTAGGTGTGCCTTTAGTTCAACATAACATCAAAGCTGAAGCTTAAATATGGCACCTGACTGCTGTCCCTGAGCATCAAGCTTCTGCAGGCTGTGCCAGGCTCTCAAATTAAGCTGACAGTCTCGTTAGTAGCTGATGTTTCCTTCCCCCCGTCTTTGCTGTCTCTCCCTCAGTGCTCCCTCTGCCTGCCTTTGCCTTTGGTGGGGTCTGAGGTGTTTGTGAGCCCCCTGACAGTGTCTGGTGCCAGCAGCATTTGGGATCAGCCCCAAGCCATGGTTTTCCAGTAGGAGGCCAACTGCCAGCAGGTAACAGCAGCACTGGGCACCAGCACAGAGGACACAACCCACTGGTGGGTTTTCCCTTTCCAACAGGAATCTGTCTTCAGAAGCCTGAGTGGTTTTGTCTGTTTGAAAATACAAATGAAAACCAGCTTTGAGTCGTATTCCAGTGTGACTCCTATTCCTCTGGAGAGAAAAAATCTGTCCAAAAACCCAGGGAAAAGAGAATCCCATTTCAAATGAGAAGTCTTGAAGCAAGTGATTGAAAAATAATAATCTGGTTAATTATAAAGACTTCTGGCAGCAGGGAGATGGAGTTTTGCCCATGTGAGTGGTGCGATTTTTGCCACCCATGCAAATGGGTGATTTTGCTGCAGTGAGTATGCTGGAGGGCACTGGCACCAAAGCAGCAGCTGTAAAACTCATCAACACAGTACAGGGACTGCTGAAGAATCTCCAAGAGCAAAGTAAATGTGAGGTTTCTCAATATCATGTCTTTTCAATGTGTGTACTTCCCAAAGTTTATTCCAAGGTCAGAAATACCAAAGACCAGCTTGACATTTACCTTTCCCTGAACCAAAGAAAGTTTAGTGATCTTATTACTAAAACTACCTGGGAATGATCCACCCTTTCTAAAGGCTCTTCTTCCACAGGCACTGAATAGGTGCTGCCTCATGCATTGTGGGTCTATTTATTGAGCTCCAGGTGATGCTACCAGATGGGCTCTCAATAGACTCTGGGACTTGGGTGCTCACCTGCCTCTGTTCTGAAATGATTTATAGCATTGCCTGAGCTTATCAGTGCCCACCTGGCCTTTGGAAGGATGCAGATGGTTGATGAGCAATCCAGGGCGCGTGGGGGTGAGTGTGGGGATGTTTCTTCTGCTCTTCTTGAAACGCGAAATTGGATTGCAGCCCATTTTTGCTTGGGGATTGCAGGGAATTTGCAGCTTGCTCCAAGCCTGAGTAAGGGATGTCTTCTAAACTGGACAGAGAGAAAATGTGCCATTTGTAAATGCCATGCACCAGTGCTGCTGGCAAGGGGTCTTGCTGAGCAGTTCCCAAGCGTGACAAGAGCTCCCACAATTCGGTAGGATTTGTCTTTAGCCAAGCTGGCTTGATACAGTCATCAATACCTGTTAGGGACTGATACTTGCAGAGAGCAGCGGAGCATCTGCTGTTCTTGGCTGGAAGGAAAAGCAACGAGTTGGTCACGCTTCCAAGTTAAATCCTTGCACAAATTGGCACTCGTTTATTGATTTAGAAAGCACAGACATCTACAGCAAATTTATCAAGTTGGGGAAGGAAAATATTCCTTGTTTTTAATCTGCAAGAGCTCAGTCTCCCGAAAACCTATTCAGAGCCAGGCTTCATTCTGCAAGAGTGTTTTTCACTATGAACTGAGTAGTTTGCTTGACTGCAGTCTTGCATCCAGTACAGTCCTTCGAGTCCAAGTCATGTGTGCTCTTCACCTTGCTGTGTCTTTTGTTACCCTCACAGTAAATTGGCAGGTTTGTGGCAGCTTGGGCAAGGGGGGTGCTGCCTCCAGCATGCCCAGGCACTGGGGCTGCAGTCGTGAGTGCTGCTGCCACCAAGAGAAGTGGAGTGGAGCTTTCATTTTTCCAATTTACAGGGGAACATAGGAACAATATTAACTTTAGCTTTCCCAAAGGCTGTTTGAATTACAGTTTTTTGCTATTTGATAGAAGTTTTTTATATTTTTAATTTTTTTGATGCTCTGCTTTATCTCCCTAATTTTCTCATATTGGCCATTGTGTTTGTTTAGTGTGCAAAACAAAGTTTGCTATTGAGATTACATTACAGCAAGAGTAGAAAATGGAGAAAATTATGTTCCTGCTGATTATTAGTAATTGCTGCTACCAGCCAATTACAAAATGTTGATTCGATTTCCTGGAGTATTTTTAGAAGCAGAGAGCTGCCTTACTGGAGTAGATAAAACGAATGTGTGTACCAGTTTCTTGACTGGGATTAGCTGGGGAGACAGTGGAAAAGAGAAGAGCTGGGCAGAGGAGTGGGAGGATGAGGTGGGTTGCGGATGAAGGCGTAGCTGTGCTGAGTCAGTCCTGAGGTGCCGTGGCTGCAGCAGTCTGTGCTTCTATCCCGGCATCCCAGAGCCCAGGGAGACACCCCTCGGACAGCAGGGTGCCCTTAGGAGGATGGTGAACTGAAAAGGGGGATTCCAAAGTAACCCAGCGGCATTAATGAGCTTCTTCCTCTCTTCTTGACCGCCTGGGAAGTGTCTCTGGGAGGCTGATGGTGCGGGGTGCTGGCCATGGGCTTCAAACACCCACCCCAGGGTTTTATTACCAGGTATGTCCATGCAAGAACTGTGCTGTAAATCCCACCATCACCAGGTAATCCATCTGGCAGAAGGAACATGCAAAATGTGTCATGTGTTTGTCATGGCGGTTTTTGGCAAAATCATATTCATAAAGCTGCTGTTACTTAAAAACAACGAAAAAGTAGCATTTTTCTCTCTGCTGCTCACACTGTCTGCCCTCCTTCTCTCCTCCCAGCTACACCTGGGGAGCAAGAACAAGACATTGCTGGGTAGTTTTTCACCACTTGTTTTAGCTGTTATTTCAGGACGTTTCAGCAGTGCTCTTTGGGGAGCTGCCTGAAGATTATTGGAGAGGTAATGATATGTTACTATTAATACCAAGGCTGCTGGAACAGCACAACTAATGTGCAATATATGTGTATATGATGTATGAACACACATAACTAAATATATACTTCTTGTTTAGTGGCAGAAATGGGTTTTAGAAAACATTGGATTAATGGTTACCTGGGAAATCCAGTTATTTTTGCAGAGTTATTTACACACTTTCTTACTTTTTCTAACAAGATATATCAATTTCAAAAGGTAAAAGTCATTGCAGATGTAAAGTCAAACAAGTTTTAGGGTCACAAATGAACAGATGAAACCCTTTAAAGGTATTACTGTGATACAGGACAAAGCTTGCTTTGTCTGACTCACAGCTCCCATCTTCTGCCAGCTCCCTGGGCTGGCACTAACTCCCACTCTGCGTTCCCTTGGAAGGAAGAAGCACCTCTCGGCCCTTGGGAAAGCACAGGCATGTCAGACGGGGCTGTTGACCGAACAAGTGTAGCCCTGGCAGGGGGTTTTAAAAATTCCTTTTCTATCTTGTACATTTTTCATAGCTGCAGAGGACAATCCTTTGGGGACAGATCTGCTCGCTGGAGCAGGACTGCCCCGATGAGCTGTACGGGTCCATTCACAAGGAGACAAGGACATGGCATTAGTATTCTGCTGCTCTGTCATTTGTTATCTCTTCGCTAGGCTTACAGCTATTCTTTTAATGGCTTTGTTCTCCCCCTCTCCCTGCTCTAAATGAGCTCTTCTCTCCAGTGGCAAACACTAGAAAAGGCTGGAGTGTGCATGTAGGATAATTAACAGAAGCTTCTCAGAAGCCTTTGCAGCTTCCCCAAACTGTCACTTTTGCCAGAGGATTGTGACAAACGGAGAACAGAAGCCTCTAGAGTTCTCCAGCCTGTACTGCACCTGGCAGTGCCACCTCCCATCCTTGGAGGCACTGATCTGGGGCAGGGGGTGGTCCAGAGGAGTAACTGCAGGGGATGGAGGGGAAAACTGATCACCTGCCTCTGGGATGCTGTACAACGTCCTTCTTGAGAATACAAAGCCACCTTGCTCCTCTGACCCCTCAGCTGGCCAGGTACCACAGGGAGCTGTATTATAAATCACAGTAATCTGGGGTCACCTTACGGTGCAGAGATGCAGCAAGGTATGATCAGGGTAGCTACCAACCTGTTCAGTTCCAGAGCTGGGGGGACACATGCAGGGCCACCTCAGAAGCAGGTAATGATCTTGATGAACTTCTCTGGCTGCACTAATTAGTCCCACAGTGGAGCAGAGCACGTCAGGCCCAAGAGCACTCTGCCAACACAGCCGTGCTGCTTCCAGCAGTGCATTCAGCTCCAGCATTTTGAGGGACCCACAATGCCACTGAGGACAGGGTGGAAGCTTTGGACTGCCCCTGCTTTTACTGACATTGTCAGGGCATTTGCAGGGCCAGTAGCTCTCAAAATGGGTCTTATACTTTCCACAGATTAATTTTGATTCTCTGTTACTCTGAATGTATCAATACCCAAAGGTGAAGATGAGTTTCTCAACACCCTCCTTCCAGCACACAATCCTGCTCCAGACCTGGACACCTTCAGTACCTTCTGGACAGCAGCTTGCTGTCCTTCTGCTCCAGTCCTTATTTTCCTCTGGTGGAAAAGGTCCATTGTTACTGCTTTGTTTGGATGCCACAGTCCCTCCAGGCACTACTCTGAGGTGCTTTGCCTTCCCACTACCCACCCCAGGTCTGGTGTCCTCTGGTGTGAGACGTCTCCATCTGAGAGAGTCCAGTGTGTGTAGGGAGACTTCAGGAGCAGTGCTCTGCTGTCTGTGCTTTTCTCTGGGCTTCTGCAGTCCAGTCCTCCCAAATTTGGACAGAAAGTGCTTCTACTTCTTGAGCAGGAACAATGATGATTGTGATTGAATACTTTTTTCCTGTTTTTTTCTCTCCCGCTCCCTAATCTTGGCTATTTGCATTGCAAGCCTGATTCAGTGGAGGGCTGGATTTGTCTGAAGCCTGCACTACCAGGATGTCTGTGCCCATTTAAACCAGCTTCATTTCTGAATATGGAATGTTCTCAATTAGCTCCCTGGGAAACAAACTACGGATGGTTTAATCAGCCAAGATTTTGATTAACTGATTCAAGAGACAGTTCTTGTCTCTTCTGAAAGGGACGAAATGATTGCACAAAAATTACATGTCTTGCTTTAATTTCTGGCTCTCAAGAGCACGGGCATTTGGTGGATTTTGTTTATGTGGAAGATGTCTTTGAGTCCTAGCTTATTCTTCTCTAAACATGTCATTTAAACTATTCTGCACTCTATTTTTCATTTAAGTGAAGAAATAGTTGGTGCCAAAGCTGGTGCTCAGCATCTGTGTGCTGACAGAGACACAGAACATCTCAGGCTCACCAAAGGAAAGGGGCTTCAGAAACAAATCGCCCGGCGGGAAGGTCATTGCAAGAAACACAAAGCTGAAAAACTGCACAGAATCTAGTTTGAACTAACATTTGAGAACATTTTTCTATTTCTAATCCTATTTCCCAGGTGTTTTCCCAGGCAGGCTTTCTGCCAGGTCCCTGGGGAGAGCCTGTCTTGTACTGAGGCAGATTGGCTCTGGGAGCAGCAGGCTGGTGTTTCCTGCGGAGTGCGAGGATCGGGGAGGGTTTATCTGTGCAAATGGAGAGAAGAAGGATCACAGCAGAGACTTTTCTAGCTGGGAAAGGGGCTCAGCACCTTATTTTTTTTATTGTGCAGGGCCATTCTTCATCACAGGTTTTTCCGTTCTGGGGAATGGAAAGATACCAAGATCTTGCGTGAAAACCATAAAAGTGACTGAGATATTTAATTCTAACCAGCCACTTGTGTTTGAGTTGTGTTTGAGTCATGTTTGAGGCATTCAAAGAGATTGTAGACTTTGCTTTCAGCTCCAATCTTGCAAATTTATCAGGGTTTTTTTCTGGGTAAATGTTCTCAGGGCACCAGCATCAAGCAGCAGACATGTCCAGCTGCTCTTTGATAGGCAGAGCAAGCTGTCTGCCTTGGGTCCGGATTCGGGAGGAAGTTTTTCAGATAATTTTTCAATGGCAGGAATGCATGAAAAACAAAGATATTGGGGAAAATACAGCAATAGGGTCCAGGGATTTCTTGCTTTACTATTTTTTTACTTGTTCCCTGCCAGTTGTGCGTTACATATCCAAACCTGCACATTTGTTGCTCTAATTTCTTACATTCTCCTCTCCTACATACAACTTTGGCAATAAACAAGATACCTGCAAAATCTAAAAGGTGGAGAAGGCTGATTTAATTTTACCTCACGCTCTCAATATCTCGTCATTAGCTTCTGGCAATTAGCAACCCATTCAGCTGAGCTCCGAACAACCCCTGTCTCTTTTGCAGTTCAATATTACAGAGACTACAAATAGAAATTGGATTAGCCCGGGCTTCCATATGAAGTGGAAATAGACAAAATGTTAAATATTCACTTATCAAAAAAAGGCCATTTCTGACTGTTTCGTACTATTGACAGTTTGTGCATAAAAACACAAGAGATCATCTCCTCCCGCCAAAAAAGAGTATTTATTTGTTTTAGTGGTTCGCTTTGAAAACTGAGCTGAAAGAAATAACGAGAGCTTAGAAAAGTGGATAAATGATTTCTTTTGATGTAAAGGAGAGGGCCAACAAGTGGATGGGAAAAACAGCTGAAGTGTAGCTTTGCTGCAAGCCAGAGGTATTTGTGCCATTATCGTGCCCCTGTGAAGGTGAAAAATCACAGCACCCCTCGGCTTTCTTGCCCGGGGAGGAGCAGGACACAGCGGGGCGAGGGAGGTCAGTCACCCTGGTGGAAATGGCTCTTTCCTGGGTAACTCAGCCCTGCAGGCTCCGGCATGGAACCTCTCTGAAAGCCAGGTGAATCAGAGGAAGCAGGGGTTAAATGATTTACTAAGGTGCTGTTTGTTAAAGGTACAAACAGCTTGCTCAACACTTATTGTGCCTACTAAAGCAGAATGGGAAG